>JBAMHV010000004.1:6504496-6537333 GCA_037177535.1 Pseudomugil gertrudae | reverse complement strand
AGGTCACAGGAAGTTCAACTCTACCCTGTTCCGCCATGTTTGTAGCTTGATAGCAGCGATACGCTAATCTCCCAGCAAAGAAACATGTTCTTGGTAAGTTTACTATAAATGTCAACGTATCAGATTAACAAAATTAATTACCTGGAAGTCCATGACTTTATTTGGCAGACCCACAGCAAATACTGTGATGTAATAGATAAAAAGTAATAGAGAATAGAGAAATATAAACAGACTGAAAACTATGACCAAAAAGAATATAACAATATATGTGCAGCATCAGAAGGGAATAAATTGCCATTTTCTGCTTTTCTTAACACTTAGAAGTGAACAAAAACATGGATTTAAGGGTTAAAAAAGTGGATTTTGCATATGTCCCTTTTAAAGTTACCATCCTAATCAAGGAATACATCCCAAAATAAGTATAATTAAATGAAATCAAATGATCAAAAATAAATCTATTTATTATTACAGTGGATACATAACACCAACTCATAAACCCTGGTTATAAACTCATATCTGACACACAGGCTGTGTCTCAATTCAAAGACTGCATACTAAGTACGCAGACTACGTAGTCCATGAAGGGTCCACAGTCTGTGCACTCCAAAGTCAGCCTTCAGCTTGAAATGAGACCGCCACCGACTGTACGAGAATTACCCATAGTGCTTCAGTCCCTAGTTGCCTAGCAACGTCATATGCTATGTGTATTATCCATATAGTGATCTGATTCTATCACAAAAACATGAAAAAATCCTTTTATATGACAAAAAATGAAGCCAGATAGGTAAATAAAAATAAAAAAAAACATTTAAATGAGTCTCTAAATTACAAACATGTGGAGGAGGCGACCAAGAAAAGCTCTCCTTGTGACAAATAATCCTCGTCTGACACATGTAATAAAATTAATTTGTGTTTATGGGACACACTGACATCCCTGCTTGTCTGCTGGAACAAATACGTGTTTATATATTTTTTTTTAAAAACATCCTCGCAGACAATGAACTGCTGCTTATTCATTTCTATCTGGCATGCAATTCATGATTGGAGACCATGAAGTTACTACCATATGATACTGGTCTCCTGCACCCTGGTGAATTTTGTATAAATATAGTATATTAAATTAAAGTTAAAAAAGGGTTTTTTTTTTAGATTTGATTTAAAAAACCAGATGTGTCTGCCCAGATCTTCTCAATTCAGGCATTAAGCGGTTAAATTGTTGTCTTCTATTAGAAAATAATTAACATGTCTTCCAGGCTTCTGCGTGCCTCTGAAGCCCACACATTATCACTACAGCGCCACTGTGGACTAATACCTCCGTCAACCTAGTGCACATTGCCTGGAGGTTAAAGTGGAGAACCACAACACTGTTTAAATTCAACATGCAGAGCTGCATCCCCTGGAGATGCTGCCTTTAAACTCACACATAACATTTTGCATGTCAACGTCACCCAACTTGCTCGTAAACACTTCGAGAGAGTGGGAACATACGTCTGTATGCAAGTAACTACAAAAGGTAAGCATGTATAAAACCAGTATCCAGTTAAATATTAAAGTAGCACTATGTGACTTTCTGATGGTCCAGTAATATTTATTCTGTATATACCAGGAGCTGACGCTGCAGCCAGAGGCAGAGAGAGACTTTCAAATGTTTTTGATCACGTGGAAACTAACAGTAACTGTACACCAGATGAAAACCTCTCCAGATGACAGAACAAAACTTTAAATGCAGTGCACTCTAGAAGAAAACATCCAGGTCTGTGAGTGTCACTCTGCTATCAGGAATGAAACTTGGTTGGACATAATGCAGACACGTCACTTAGAATTACAAATGGCTGCACGCAATGCTTTAAGCTATGTTACCATGTGAAAAGCTGCTGAATTTCCTTGTTCTTAATCTACCAGGTCTCCTGGTCTCCATTCACTAGGTAAACCCAACGATTTACATCCAGTCACTAGGGTCTCTGATCTGGGCCAAGTGTACATTTGCTTGCGTGCAACTGGCTGTTGGGGTTCTAAACATGCAGGTGTGAAAACATAAACATGTCTTAGTGCTGAATCTGCTGATATACTGTATGCATCAGCAAATTTCAAACTAAAAGACTATTTTCCATTCCTAAATTCCTAAACATTTGCAGATAAAACTTGTAAACTATTTTGTACAGATGAAAACACCAAGCTGATGTTTGAATGCTGCTTTTTCCCCCATTAAAAGCAGAAGGAAGCACAAATTTAATAGTCTGATGAAGAGTAAACGACTCAGTGGAGGCTGGGCTTACAAACAAACCACTATGAAGAGGAACTTGATGAGGTTCATCTGCAACAGCATTTTTACTTACCGGTAAATTCCCCTAGCATCAAACTGCAAATGTTCTCTGCAGAAGACTACAGCTCCCTTACTTTTACTCTTTTCCAGTTGGGTTAAAACTTACAAAGGGATATGCATTTGACAACATATCTGCAAGTTCAATGACAACATGAGCACAGCTTTGCCTGAAAGCTAATGAGGTTTATTTTCACCGTTACCCCCTTCTTATTATCCAGTTTCTTTCAATTAACTGCACAGTAGAACCCTGTCTCTGTAATAATATATCGCTGTATTGCCAGAGGAGACAGGGTCATATGTAGAGTTACTGTGGAAAAAAAAGCATCTTGCACAGAGCAAGAAAAAGGCTTTTAACTAAAGAGATTAAATCACACAGAGAGCTAATGTGAAACCCAAGGGCAAAACACTGGACAGTAATTATGTGTCATTCTTCAACAGGCTCGACCTATAAGAAGGGTTTAAGAGTACTGCAGAATAAAAACAATGGATATTAAATAAGCACAATGGATAAATAAATAATAATAAATAAACAATGGATATTAAACAATGCAACATATAATAATAATTTAGTGAATTTTAAAAAATGAGCTAATGTCACTAAAACTGGAATATGACCATAAGAGATAGTGTCATTGTCCTCTGGGGTGAAGCTGTAAATTTGTCTCATGGAAGATTTATTTAAACATAAAAGGTTTTTCAAAAAATAAATGTCAAAAGTGGGTGAAAGTTTCAGCATGAGACATCAGGAAAGATGAAATGATGTGGTTCCCTTTAAAAGGCATAAAGGATCATGCACCGTAATCCTGGCATCTCTGTTCACACTGCCGTTCCATTTCTATCTTAATTCTATGTAACCCAGACTACATTCAGACTACAGTTCCAGATTGGATACATATCTGATCTGTGTGGAAGCAAACTCAGTCTGAATGACACGTTTCACAAACTTTCAAATATATTTACTTTGCTGCCGTTTTTTCCTTTTTATTTGAAATCAAAACAATGACAACAGCATCACTTTAAATATATGAATGAATGAATGAAGAAAAGTAATAAAAAGAATGGAAAGGCGGGTGAGGTCCAGATTTCACTGGGATATATCCGCGACAACCGTTAGATTTGGTAATCATCCTAACAGTTTTGGGCAAATTGGACCCATGCAAGGCTCTGCAGCGACAAACTCAGCTGCAGCATTTGTACAAAAGTAGCTTCTGCACAAATGGCCATTGTTCATTTTGTTCATTCATAGTTTGCAAGAACTTCTAAATAAATAAACACACGAGGCATCTTTTAAGCAGTATGTGGTGTTATCCTCTGTGCATGTACCACTGAAGGTCATAATGAAGTTACAATGTGAACAACCATGCAGGACAAATATGATTTCAGTAATACAAAGGAAAATCAGAGTTGAGCAGTGTGAATTATAGCCATTGACGTGATAAAAATCATAAATAGGAAACATCAGTAAGAACAAACTAAACTTTTATGATCATACCCTGGCTTTGATCCAACGAGCAGGGAGCCGTAAGACGTGAGGAGGACATGGATTCTTCTTTTAAACACGATAGTGCAAAGTAGTCGCAGAAAAGATGTTTTTTCTAAATTAGGAGAGATCCAGAAATGAATTACTGCAGTAGATGATATAAAAATAGCCTAATAGTTCTCATGAGAGTTTTACTTTGCAAATTAACAAAACGTTTTTTGGTTACACAACCTCGAATCCATCTTTCTTCACAGAACCAGGCTGGCTGCATGGATTCAAATGGTTCTCTTAATCCATAAAAACCATTACAAAAAGTACAGTATGCCAATAAACAGAAAAATATTTACCAATTTGACCTAATTCAGGTGTGTAGAAAGGCGGGACGACTATCCAATCAGACTTCATTTTTGATGGTACAGCGAGCTCAAATGGTGTTTTAGTTGCATTAGTTTCATAAGGATGAGAATGACTTTCAAAGCCAAATCTACATCCTAAAATCCACAAAAAGCCAAATATGCTTTTTGTTAAATCAGGACCCAGGTGAATGTGAAGGTAAGAAAAGATGCATGCATGCTGTATCTCCAAAGAACAAGCCAAACAGCAAAACTAAACAGTGGTAGCTACAATGACTATGTTACATGAACACTTCCTGCGTTAATAATCAGCAGGGGCTTCCAACATATCCTGATGTGCTGCGTTATGAAGTCAGTGTTGTTCCGAGCATTAATCCTGTGTCACATCAAAGAAGCTGAGATGTTAAGACTCTGCTGTGAGCCAACTATACAGCCCAGTGGCTTCAGAGGACAGAGAACTAGTCTTTCCCCTGAGGAGGGAATTCAGTCACTGTAACTCCAGCAGATATTCACAGAACTGCCATAGAAGGGTAACATCCCTTATCCTTCCTCCCCACTTTATCACAATGCAGCAAAAAAGGAATTGGTTAGTCCAACTACACAGAAATCTAGAAAATTTGATCAGAATAGTATTATGTGGATGAGAATGAAAAGTCCCAGCATCTGATTCCCAACCTGATGTAAAAACCCAACATGTGACCGTCCTGTGCATTAAAATCAGGTGAATGCTGCAGCTTTTTACTGATCCATTTAGAACAAACATGGGTTTAGACAGAGAGCGATACAGAGACTGTAGACACAGCTGTGTAGCAGACTGGCAAGCTCCACAACTTTGCAAACTCAGACAATTCTGGGCACATGTTTACAGAGCCTGGAGATGAATGCTAACGAACTGGATGACTTTATCACCCAAAAGGAGCAGCTGAAGCCTCGGAGAAGAAAATTAAACCTTAGCAATTTCATGCATTTTGGCCCAGACAGTTTATAATTTAAGTACGAAGAGCAATCGGATAAAACAAACATCAATAAACAGGATGAGAACTGTGCAGAGTACAGATCAGCAAAGCATCCTATTCATCACACCACTGTAAGACAAGTGATGTAGCGTGGTTATGGAGGGGTGGGGTTACTGGAACTATAATCTACAAGTCTGGATCTCTTTGATTTAGTTATAGGGGAGAATTTTACTCCAATAGGTACAAGCCCTCCGGGAGGCTTTCTACACTAATGATACAAGATGAAAAAAAGGAAAAAAAGTCTTCAGTGTTTGAACAACAGAGGTTCGTAGTTAGAGGCAAGATGAATGTGTTTGATGGGATGATTTCAGGCTGAAAGATAATGATACCATGTCTGAGCATTTGGTCTTTAAGAGTTATAGGATTTTTAGGATAAATCCAATCCTAGAAGTAGAAAGGGGTATAAAATGTAAATAATAACAGGACAGTGGTTTGGAAGTTTCACCCAACCAGTTTTTTCCCAATAAAACATATCAGACACCAAAAACAGAGACATTTACCATTCTAAGGAAAATATGAGCCAATTTTGAGTCTGTAAACTTATTATACAGTATATTATGACCTTATCGGTTATCAGATGCTCCTCCAGTTGTTTTGTTCCAGTTAGGTCCCATGCCTTTTCTTGTTACTGCTCCAACTTTTTGAAAATGTTATACATTTCAGGGAATGCCTTGCAGACTTCAGCAAAGCAATCAAATTATAAAACAATAAAAGCCTCAGTTACAGTATCTGTTTATTTCTACAGGAAATAAAATGTGGATTGATGAGACTTAAGGTGCTTTTCCATTAGTACCTGTGTGATGCGACTCTACCGGCCCGGGCAGTACGATATTGTACTGGATTGCTTTTCCATTACAAGTCGCGATCCTCTAATGTGGGAGGGGTCCCCAGCACAACGCGAGTTTCTAGACGCTTTGCGCGGTCCGACACGCTTAAGGCGTTTTTCCATTAGTACCCAATCAGCCCGGTCTCTCATGATTATACCCAGAAACAGAGCGTTTCCATTAGGAAGTACCAAGTAGGTACGGAAAATGTAACCGCACAGCACGACAAATCCTAATGGAAACGCTCTGTTTCTGGGTATAATCGTGTGAGACCGGGCAGAGTGGGCACTAATGAAAAAAGGCCTTTACAAACCATTGCATTTAATACTGAGCCTCCATTAGCCATGCTTTGGCTCCGCTCAAAGCAAGCTTGTGGCAACTGGATGCAAAAATATTAACCATCATCACCTTATCTGCCTTTTGTTACAGAGGTAGCACCAGAAGGTCCTTATGGGCTGCTAAAGATGATAAACTCTCACTTACTAAAACTCCTCCTTTTTTTCCACATAAAAGCAGAAAGTCTGACATGCTGAGTAAGACACATCCTGACGAGGCTTCATTGCATGCATGCACTGGTTAAACAGTTACATATATAACCAACGTGAACAACTCTGATGTCTGTCTTAGTAAGGAAACAAAAGGATGGAATGGAGGGAATATAGGCAGAATAAACTTATTGTACAGAGGGTTGAATTGCTTAAACATGCAGTAAGTTGCTCTGGTTTCATACTCAGATGTTTTATTTAGACAGGCAATTCTTCCAACCCCCTCCTTCCTGGTTTATTATTTCAAATGGGGACAGCAGCCTGTAAGACTTTGACATTATTACTGTATTTCCGGGTGAACCACATTAAACTATGCAGACTGCGCTGCAAATCCATCACTAAAAGTCCTGGATAAGGCAGAATGAGTTGGAAAAACCAACACCCAACACGATGTGCTTTCACGTTTCTGCGTAATGTGCCAAAGTATCAAGCATTAAGTTGTTTCTCATACATTATTCTGACCAAACAGACACAGATCATAAAGCAGGGCATCTGACGTGGGCGTGAAAAGCAACACAACGCGCAGTTTACTTGCCTGAAATGTGTAAAACCTCGTCCCGTTCGGCGGGTGCACCTTCGGGGAGTTGGTCCCCGTACTCATGTCTGAGAATATCATAATCCCTTTGATAGGCAAAACAAGCCAGAACTTATCCTTTTCTCCTGCTTTTAGTCAGCCAGACGGAGAACGCGCTCCCGAATCTGCGCTCCCGACATCAGAAGGTGGAGCGCTCCGGTGAGATGCGCAACGCTCCGGTGAGATGCGCAACGCTCCGGTGAGATGCGCAACGCTCCCTCGAGGTGACAAAAACCACGGTCATAAAAAAAAGTGACAACAAGGTGACTCTCTGCTTCTCTTCTACGTCCCCGCGTGCGTGCATGTGATGAATCTCTGTGCTTCTAGCGATCTGAACGGGAAAAAGCTCCCAGCGGCTCCATGCTCTCCCCACGACCGCTCCAACAGCTCTGCTGGCTCCGTCTGCGCGCGGATTATCGCCTCCCCCCTCTAACTCCCTACCTCTCTATCTCCCTCCTCTGGTTTCACCAATAATCAGAGCATCACAGCCGTGCTTCAGTCAACATGCTGGCAGCACAGAAACACGTTCGCGCTGTTTGCTCACTGTAAAAAGCACCAAACACATTTTCCCTCAAAATCACCACAAGAATGGATTCAAATGAATCCAGTCTGAATATTTAGCCTCTTCACAGTTTAAGGATAAGACAAAATGACAAACGTGGTTCATTATTCAGCTCTGTGGTCAACATGATGTGCTGCTTTTTGCACCAGAGGCTGCAGAAACACATTTAATTCCATTTTTAAGGGGAAAAATGACGAAAAAAGTATAAAACAGACTCTCACGCCAAGATAAACAAGGATGCTGCAAGTTTGTCTTCATGGCTTATTAGAGACCTTCACCAGATTGGATCAAGTCAGAAACTGTTCATACTGGACTAGAATATTCTGCACATGTCCATTAAAAGTTTATGATTTGTGAAATCTTATTTCTGAAAATAGATTCAGGCGTGTTTGTCAAGGGCTGCATTTAAAAGTTGCGGGATGGTGTATCTCAAGGACGGTACTCATGCAGTCTGTGATCAGGACCTGTTCTAATGTGGTCTAGGTTCCAAAAGAAAAGCAGTGGAATTGACCTTTATGAATGTAAAGAAGGTTATTTGTGACCTGATTTCAACAAACAAAGACTCAGAGGGAGATTGACCAGACTCCTCCATGGTCCAGCTGATGCAGGCAAATATGACCTTTGGCAGTGATTTTTCCAGAGGAGCTTGTAACAGATCATGAGGTAATATTTCAGCCTCTTCAGAAACATTACCTTCTCTTTGCTTTTTTTTAAAAGACTTTTTCAGTGCCACACAGCAGACCTGTATTGATTTTTTTCTCTGACGCATTTTAAAGGTTTAATGTAAAGCAGCTGTTCTGACCCATTTAAGTCGAGCTGGCGGAATAAGGGCGTCCTTTATCTGTCAGTTTTAAGAAGAAAAGCATGTTCACTTTTTCCAGCAAGGCCAGACGACTCTTCTAGTTTTTAAACCCATTTTTCTCTCATTAGGTCTTTTCACCACATTTACTAATGATTTTAATCAATTCTCTAATGAAGAATATAAAGACTTTTGTCCATAGAAGGTAAAATGGTATTTGTGTTAGCAGTTTACCTCCTGATGAAGGAGGCAGTGATAATTGGATCCAAAAGCCAGACATTTAGCTATAAGTGAGTTATTTTGTTGATCTCGTTTAGTCACAAAAGAAAAACAACCCACAGCCTTCATGCTCCAACTTGCTTTTATGTTGCTAGGCACAGTTCCATGGACCTGATTATGCTGAATGGGTTACTTTGTATTCATATTTTATTTATTTCTAATTTTATTCCACTCTGGATTTCTATTTTTATTTTATTTCTATTTTTATTCCACCTTACTTATATTGTATAGTTTACTTCTATTTCTTATTCCTAGTTTATGCCACTTATGCCACTGGACTACTGTAACAATGCAATTTCCCTTCGAGGATAAATAAAGTTGTCTGTCTGTCTGTCAAATAAATCTCAGTTATGTTATTAGTGGTTAATGAACAAGCAGCTTCTAATCCTTTGTGTGGAAACATTATGATAATACACCTGTACACATGACCAAACTTGCTCACTCTATCACTTACTGAACATCGATATACATATGTCATTTTCTTTTGTGGGAAGGTTGTTTAATGGCAACAAAAAACCCATTATAAACATCTAATTATGCATTTTTAATAACTGTGAGTCTAACATATAGGTACTTTAATTAGGGTACAAGTTTATGCTTTTTATTTGTAGCCTATTCTTGGTTTGCTTGTTTATTTGTATTCGTCTATGGCTTGTGAGGCTAAATCTTGTCTTTTTTAGCATAAAGCATGAAAAAAGAGGGTTTGGCTGCCACAGTGTGCCAAATAAATGAATGGGGTTTAATGAATATAAAGGCCAAATTTAAGGCCAAATACTCAAATATTAGTCTTTCTATTTTCATTTTCTTGAATTACTTATTAATTCTGAACCTGAATGTTGGAACTATAAAAGGGGAAATGGTTGGTAGAATTAAACCTGCAGGACAACATGGTAACTGTATAAGCATCTATGTTTGTGAATGAGAGTGTGTGAGTTGTGTTTTGTTAGTGCAGTCAGTCAAATCCTCCCACAATATTTGGTTCAAGTTTCATTGCACTGCTTTATCCTCAGTCTTCCCTTCCTGCAGCTTTCTCCTCCCCTCCACCATGGTTTACATGTTTGCATCAGGTTTTCCGAGTGAAAACAAACATGCATTGTTTTGCATTGGTTCTTACACTACTATAGTATTTAGGATTTTCTGTCATTTTCAGTTTTGTCTGTCAAATATAAGGCATATAATTCTAAATGTGGATGAATACTCATATATATATAAGCAAATGTATTACAGCATGGAAAAACTAGCAACACCTACTGAGACGAGCAGAGACGGTGCTGCTACTGGCAAAAATTTCAGGCTCCAGCAATGTACTACGGGTAACTACTTCATAATTGTTTACATGTGTACGGTCTATGGTCAGTATTGTTTACCCTAAATGGTGCTCTCACCAGAGACTTTTTTCATCAGAGTCTGGTCTGAATGCTGTTCATTGTACTTTATTACCAGCTATGATGGAGTGGTCTTTAACCATTTCTATCCTGTATGTAGCTGAGCAGTGATGTTGTCACAACCACTGGAACAGAAATGGGTTCATCCATGTTGTAATATGCATGCAGAAATATTAGAATAATTTAGTCCAACTTTCAACAAAGGTTTCTTATTGTTTTCTACATAGTTCTGGGTGAAAGTAGAGGTTTTGCTATATACAAGCACATATAATAATCATAAAAGGTCAGTATCGTGACAATATGATCTTCTGATCCAGAGAATTTGTTGTTTATTTTGACTTTTCAGTTATAGTAAGGGTTTAGTCTTGTTTTGTTCTGTTGTTTTCTTTAGCTTTGACTGGTACTATTTTATTTACCGGCCCTATATGCTTAAAGAAACGTTAGGTTAATAAGGTTGGGTATACATAGGAAAGATTAATGAATGTACACTGTGTGAACAACAGAAAATTCCTCGGGATTAACTTCACCATATAGCAAACAAATGCCTTTTGAGAGGAATATATTGGCAATCACTTTTATCCCTGACTGTAAACCTCACAATGGCGACAGGGACACTGTTTCCAAAGGGTTTTGAGTCAGCTGGAGAATGGAGTCAGGTCATTGTTCGCTCATCTATAAGCCCTTAACCAAGTAGCAGAGTACTTTGAACACAATGATCATGCTGAAGACATCTCTGCACCACATTAGGAACATATCTTTTAGAATCTATCAACAGGTCCAGACATTTATTTCCACCCATCCTTAAAAAGAACTTGCTAACTCAGTGAAACCTTTCCTCCATTGTGCAGGTGTGTGAGCTGCATCAGTGCCACTGCTGAGTGTGGCTCTAATCACCTGCTCCAGCAAGTCACGCTCATTTCATAGGTTCATAAATCACCACAGAAACAACTGTCTTCTCGTTTTTCTTTTACAGCTTACCACTGTTGTGTTTTATCTTTCTTTACTTTGGACATGTTTCCCAGAATTTTACACTTTACTCTTCTGGACATTGCATAAAGGATGTAGTTCTGGAATAAGTTGACCCTGGAAGACAAAAGGTTTCATTGTTGTGTATTTTGGCTTTTTCATTGCATTTTCTCCCCAAATTGTTGCTTAGTTTAAATCAGACTGAACATGACGTGACAGGACTATTGCATCATAATTCTGAAGACCCATAAAACTTCTGGGATAGGCTCCAGCTACCCGTGACCCTTCAATGGAATAAGCAGTGCAGATAATGCATGGATGAAACAGTAAAAAAAAACTAGGGTAGTGTAGGGTATAGGGTCTTGTGTCTCCAGAGCTCATTTACTCCTCTGTAATAGCAGTATTCATGCAGATGATTGAAACAACACTGAAAATCTGGGGGAACACACGCTGCATTTGGTACAACATGTTTTGTAAGAATAGTAACAAATATTTTAGCAAGACCATTCAAAACCACACATTGCACATTTTACAAAGGCATGGCTGAAGAAGTAGTGGGTACAGGTATGAAGTGACCTCCTTCCAGTAGAGAAAATAAATGCAACAGCATCAATCCCTTGCTGTTGCGCAGCTGGAGAACTGATTACAGGGGCAGAAGAATGAGGTAAAATATAGCCTGAAACACATGATTGAATTACTTACAGCAGGATCGTATGATACTCAAAATAAAAGTGGAAAGATCAGGTTATAGGATGAATGATGTGTGGAAATTCCCCATGACAATTGCTGATAAGGTGTGTGTGGCCTCCATGAACTCCTAACGTCCAGGCTTGCTCTTCATGAGACGACAGATGAAGAAACTCCTCCCTGATCTGAATCAGGGAATCAGTCAACCCCTGGACAGTCTGTAGTGTAATGTAGACGTGACGTCCTAGAGGTGCTGGATTTAACAAGCAGGTGAGTCCATAGCATCGATGTCTGCATCATTTAGGAACTGCTGACACACTCCAGCCACATGAGACAGAGTAATATCATGCACCCCACTGCAGCAGCACTGAGTCTGGGGATGGGTCTGGAAATCTCATCTCGATACCTCATGGCAGTCAGCACGTGGAGGGATGTGTGGCTCTCCAGGATATACTTCTCTGACATACTGGCAGGCTGTACGATAAAGTAAAAGTCAGGCTGCATACTGACTGTTGATTTGTGAGCACAGGTCCCTGCTGGTGTTAGGCCATCATACCATCCTCATGAAGTCACTTCTGATTTTACTTCTAGTGGTGACAGAACTGGCAAAAATACAAGCATGAGAAAAAATTATTGGTACATTGGTACGTTGGTAATTCCAGTCATCTCTGACATAGATCCATTAAAGACTGGGAAATATGAGGTTTGTTTTAATCTTTATTTAAAACCACAAATACAAAAGGATTGATTTTCAGTTACTTTCAACAAGCTTATTTGTAATTAGAAAGTATAAACAACTTTAAAAGCTATTGCACACTTTAAAAAAATTCAAGCTTCATTAACAGAAAGATTATGCAATACAGAAATAGCAGAGTATCTCCAAGCAAAGGTTGGTGGTTCGTCGATTTTTGTCAGCCTCATTATCGCTGAATTTACTTTTCAGTGATGAGGACTGTGGTTATTAAACATCTGGTTTGCTTAAATGTGTGATAAAATTCAGGGATTGTAGGAAATCCGATCCAATCAATTAGCAGGGATGGGCAGGTCGCCAGTCCATCTCAGGTCAACCAGGATCAAGTAAATGCTGCTGCTGCATGATGTGCAGAAGGGAGAACCAGTCTGATATAATGACGACACCTGGTGGTTAAATCTGGGCATTTTCTCTGCCACTACTCTGCTGTCATTCTTGAAAACAGCATGTATAGACCAAATTAACCTTTCAGCTTGAAAAAATTGACTAAATCAGTTGTGAAATCTTTTATACCAATCTTTCCTGACAGAAAAGAGGGAAAAAGACATTAGTGAAGCCACATTTAAGACATTTGCTAACCTCACACAGACATTTTCTCTGATAAAAAATATAAGAACATTACCGTGTGTGTTTTTGTCCACAATTTATTACCATTGTTCTTTACCATTCTCCTCTGTTTAAGCTGGTCTACACACTTTAACCTATTTTTTAAACTGTTTGCTTTATGACGTGTTATTTTTTATGTTTTAAACTGATTTTAATTCTCATGTTTTTGTTTTTTTATTTTTTATTTTAATGGTTTTGTAAGGTGACCTTAAGTCATGAAAGGCACCTAGAGATAAAAATTATTATTATTATTTTATTGTTATTATGTAATCTGAGAGTAAAAGGAAAAGCAAACATAAGAAAAAGTTTCTCAGGGTGAAGGCACGTGTAGTTATTATTTAATATTTTCTATAATCCAAATCTGTGTTTGTGGTGGACTTTGACACAAAGGACACATGCCACCCTCAGACTGCGTCGCCTGTTTCCTCTCCTTCTTGGGCTGCGGGCTGTAATCCCTCCAAGCCGCCAGGCGGCGCTGTGCCGTCAGACACGCAGATTGTTGACCAATCACCAGTGTCCAACATTTTGAACAAGAAGCGGGTCCCGGAGACTCCGGTCAGAACATAGCGATCCAGCATATTTAACATAAATTCATCACTTAATTTCCCCGGGTGGATTTAAAAACTACAATTTTTACAAATACTACTATTTTGGAGTGATTTTAGGTGCTTGTAAGGTACTTTAGGTACAGTTAGTAGGAGTTAATCAAGGTCGAAGTGTACCTAACATCTTGGCTAGCAACGTTAGACCCGCATTGTTGGTTAGCTTCTTTTTTTATTCTGTTGTAGCTACACTTTGAAACATGAAGACGTTCAAACCGGTATTACTGAAAACATACGGTAAACAAAAGCGAAAGATTTCTGCATGGATTTCCCCTGACAATCGTAAGCAGATCTTTGATAGCACCTCGTCAACGGATGACACTTCTGTGTTTGAACCCGGCAAATCTAAAAGGTTCAGGTATGTTCAAACGTTTATCCTTCAGATTGACATCTTTCTGATAATGATCTCGTTATAAATAATGGTTTTTTTTCCATTTGATACTGAGTCTAAGTCCGTTTTTCTGCATTGTTAGTTTATGTCAGGGTCAGATTAATGATTTACTATCCTTTTAGGTTATAGTGAGACAAAATAGTCCCATTAACTCCCATTGGAATCACATTTTTTATTTTCTTAATCATAACACAATATAACTAGAAAAGCACTGGGAGAGCGCAAACCACCACCAAGCTTGTTTGTTGTTGTTGTTTTTGTTTTGTTGTTTGTTGTTTTGTTTCATTTAGATTTGCTGAAAACAGCCCTGTCTCGCAATGATAAAGAATCCTTTGAAACATTCCTGGATCCACATGTTGATCACAAACAATCACCTCCAAAATTTCATAATCTGTTCTTTGTCTTATTTTGAAATCTTCCTGGAAATACCACCACTCAGACTTACAACGAGGAATCCTCCTTTGACTTATTCTTTACTAAAAAATCATTGATGCCGTCGTCAATGTGACAAACCTAAATGAAAGATACTAACTGGAAATAATGCTGATCTCATACATGTGTGAGCATTAAAATTTTGGCTGGTCAAAAGGCCAATTCAGTAAAAAAGTCCCCCATTACCTTTTTTAGGGGTTACAAATATGTTGCATGGTCTGCGATTACTTGATTACATTTTTAAACCAAAGACAAAATACATTTATGGACATGTTTACTGATCAACACCAACAAAATCTGTATGATGATTAATATTTGAAGAAAGTAACAAGGCACTGCTATACTTTTACTTGCAGTGTTTTTTTACTGTTCAAAAATACCATTAAGTATATATAGTATCCAGAAATTTTAAAGCATTTTCTGACACTCATTTCTTTCCTTTATGTCTTCTTTTGGTGTTGACATTCCAGAGAGACGAGCACTATGGTTAGTCGTCGCAGGGAGGCGCGTCTTGCCAAGGAAAGAGCCATGCTATGTCTGGCTGAGAAGAGTTGCGTTGAAGAAAATATGAGCGATGAGGAGAATATCTTCCCCTATCCATCCCAACCGCAACCTGCTCAACAAAGTGGGGCAACCAGGTATCTGAATGTTTGCAACATTTTATTATTAATTATATTTTTCAGATTTGCATCAGTTTGTGCTACTTTTATTTTGAGTTTTTAAAGAAAATGATTCTCATTATGCCTTTTCTTGTTTTCCTGTTATCCCATGTTGTGTGTTTTGGTTGCTCCTCCTCAGAGGGAAGAGACCTCGTGTTTGCAGTAGCAAATTAGTCCGTCCTGCCAAGAGAAAGTCCGTACTGTGTCTGATCGAGTCCAGCAGCAATGAGGACAACATAATGAAGTCCTCTTCTCCAGTGGCGCAGCGGCGAAGGACGACGAGGTCTGTGCATGGAGGAATTCTTTTAATACAGGCAAAGCTGTGTCTGCAAACGGATTCGGTATTACTGGCAGATCAGCCTATTTTTTGCATTTCTAAAAATATCCACCTAAAAGCTTTGGTCTTTATTATTTAGATAAAAAAAATAAGAAAGTAAAAGAGAAGTTGATTTTATTTACAAATTATTTTATGCTTTGAATACATAGATTGGCAGTCATACATGTTTTACCATGCTGCCTTTACCCTATAAGTCTATGTTGTTATAGTTTACCTTGAAATGCCCTGGTCTTATCATGCCCTAGGACTGTGTGTTTTCCAGGCAACACTTGCGTTTTATATACTAGTTTATTTTTTAAAATAGCCCTTTTTTTCCCCAGGAAAAGCCGGCTTGTGTCCACAACAGCTATTACAAGGATGCGAGGCCAGGGAGGTGCTGTCCTCAGTGAGACTGAGGAAGAAACATCTGCGCTAGAAGAGCAGAAAATCTCAGCTAAAATGAAAGAAGTCTCTAAGTATGTACCCAGTAAGGTTGTTGGTGCTCTTCATAAAGTACTGACATGTGTGTACAACACAAACGCTGTGAAAAGCAGCTTTAATCTTCTTTTTCTTCACTTTCTCAGTGTTCATGTCCCAACTGCCGGCCGCTTTGTAACCCATCGCAGACGTGCAGCTCCCGCCCCACTGCGTAAAGCCATAGCAAACATACTCTGCTCTTCAGATGAATTTACCTCTGGAGCATTTGGCTCCAGAAGGATTCCCCAGCCCTCCAGGAGAAGAAAGAGGGTCCCTCCAGCGTTTGGACTGTCCAGTACGGATAGCTCTGTTAACATTACAGAAGTTTCCAGCTTCATGACCAACCCCTTCCGGGAGATATCGCTCAACGAGTCGGCGGATCACACCCTCAAACCCCGCCCCAGGAAACCGATCTTCTGTTCCACGCCCTCTGCAAAATCCTTCAGCAAACGAGGACATGCTAAAATCTTTCCCACCCACAATGAGGTCACCTCTCCTCCGTCATGTGTAAGTGTTTCGACTACTTTTCAAGAGAACACAGTTTCACCACAGCAGCCTGAATCCGTCTGTGGACTCAACTTTGAGGAGGGACTGCAGAAAGCGGCAGGCCTGCATAACAATAAAGAGCAATCTGTTAATTTATTTACATACCCCAGGAGAGTTAGCTGCAGTGGAGACTCTAAGAGCAAGACCGGTGAGGAATTACCCAGTGCATCTGGGCTCTCTGCAGACAGCGAAAGTAGCAGTCATTTTGTGTCAGCGGCAGGAGGTTTAGAGTGGCTGATGGAGGCTCTGAAAGAGAAATGCTTAAACCAGCATTGCACAGTTCAGCTGCAGAGACTAGACCACACCACTGTGACTCAGCTTTGCAGTCGAACCACCTACTCATCCTGCTTGGAGCATTCAAGCTCCATCCATAGCCAGAAAACAAAAGACCCTGTTGATGGGAGTCAAAGTATCGTCTTCTTTCACTCTTCAGAGGAGTCATTTAATCATCAGATTTCTGTAGCGAACAATAAATGCGATTCTACACAAGATTCAGTGACCGACACAACAGCAGCTATGGAGTCAGAATCAGTTCTTTGTATTGGCTCGTTCCACCAAACAGACCAGAGCTCTGAGGATATCGCCAGTACACAATTACCTGGTAGGAGCATTCAGTTAACAGAGTTTACTGGAGAGGAAGCTAAAACGGTAAAGGAGAATAAATGCACGGTTCAGTTACAGAAATTATCTTCATCGCAAATAACAGCTCAGCAACTAAAAGGAAGAAGTATGGGGTGTTATGGGTCTGCTGATCAAGAAACTAGCCAGAAGTATGTCAGATGTCCAGGAGGATCTACTGGGACAGTGATGGCATCCCTGCAAGAGTCAAAAACCAGTAAGAACCCAGTAGCTTTGACAAACTCAGCTGATCCAGAAGAAACTGCAGCTGCTGCTGCAATACTAAAGGGGAAATGTCTGACAAACAAAGTTGATGTACGAGTAAGGAGGACAACTCGATCACAACTAAAAAAAATTCTGCAGCCCAAAGTTGCTTCACTGAAAGCATCCACAGACGTGTCGGACTCAGCTTGTGGTGAGAAAACAAAGGCGAGCCGCCTGTCTGAGAGCACCTGCAAGGAAAACAAAACATCGTTGAAGGTTAAAAACTCAACCAGTTCAGAGAGTAAAATAAGCTCAAGCAAGGAAGATGAGAAAAACTCCCAAATAGCCGTCCCCAGAAGGAAAAGGGTGTCTCGACCTCCCAAGGAAAATAAAAAGAAGAGCGCCTCCACAGACCAATCGGGAGCTACCAGGAAGGCGTGCGTGAGTGGGATGAGCACAAGTCGATGGAACAAGAAAGGCTCGGATACGCTGAGGAGCAGGACGGCACTGATGGGTGGCGGGAAGACTATGGACTGCAGCATCAGCGAGCTGATTTCAAAAAAGCCAACGGTGAGAGCTGCACCCACAGAAACCTCAGCAGTCATTACTGATATTACATTAGCTCAACGGTTCAGTCTCAGATAGAAAATGACAGAATTTGATGAAAGTTATGTAGATTATTTTATGAATCTAGTAGTAAACATCTGTATGTTGGATCAAAGGGAAAAAATTCATAATGCTGTTTTTTTTTCTTGTACCATGTTTGCAAATACAATATATCACCACATCTTTACCACATCCTCAAATTCTCATCCCTCTTTGATGCTATTTTCTACCCAGTCAGCTTACCAACCAGTTTGCATTACACCTAATTAGCTGTGAGATGTTAAACAGGTGTTTTTGTTTTTGTGGGATGGCACCATGCAGCTTTTCCAGACCAAACAAATTCCATCAAACTCAAAATCTGGGCTAAGATAATAAATCTAAAGATGTACATTTTACAACCCGTATGTAGAAGCTGACAGGAACGACGATGAATTTCTATACCCCGGTCCGAGTGAGTCGGCTCAACGTCTCAGCTCTGCTGGCTGATCTCACACCCAGCACACACACCTGGAGCCGACTCAAAGCCAGCCTCTCTGTTCACCGCAAGGGGATGGGTAAGGATGTGCATCTATGGTTTTGACTCAAATCGAAAGTTTTCTTGTCACAATATTTAAAATATTTTCCCGTTTTCAGTGCAACTCACTCCGAGGAATATAAACTTGTCAACACCAGCTTCTGCCAGACAGATGCTGCTGGCAGACCTCAGCAGGGATCTGTTTACCACGCCTCTCCGCACACCGCTCTCCCGACGCTTTCAGTCACAGCTGCTGAGCCAATGCTCCCTGGTATGATGATGCAATGCACGCCTGCAAACATAAACCACCATTGAGCTTCTGACACACTGTGTGTGTGTGTGTGTGTGTGCAGTCTGCAGATGTGTGTAAAGATCCGGATCTGTCGGATGCAGAGAAGGTGTATGCCGAATGCAACCAGAAGCATCCTCTGCCATGGGAAGAGTGTATTTCCCATGACTGTATAAAACTGTGCACGAAGATCGGAGAGGGGACCTTTGGTGAAGTCTTCTCCACCACCAAGGCCTCCGGAGAAACAGTGGCACTGAAAGTATGTATATTTATTGCTGTGTTACACTTCATCTGAGGTATTTTTTTATCTGAGATTTGACAGCCTGATAAATTGGAAATATTCAGATTTAAAAATCCTTAAAGCCTGTGACTTCCCTCTTAAGAAAACATCGACTTCCAATTGCAAACTTCACTTGGAAGCTTTTTCTAGTTAAAAAAACAAAAAGACGAGTGTTACGACCCGGCTTGCAGGGGGAAAAGGACGCAACATAAAAGAATGTGGAAGATGGAGTTAAAGGGGTTTTTATTGTCTTAAAAGACGGTTTTAAAAAAAGGTGGGAAGGGCAGGTGGTGCTGCTTAAAGCAAAAACAAACAGACCGAAATAAAATTCAAACCACAGA
Source organism: Pseudomugil gertrudae (assembly GCA_037177535.1). Classification (NCBI taxonomy): domain Eukaryota; kingdom Metazoa; phylum Chordata; class Actinopteri; order Atheriniformes; family Pseudomugilidae; genus Pseudomugil; species Pseudomugil gertrudae. The sequence continues at coordinate 6,517,908 of JBAMHV010000004.1, read as the reverse complement.
AAGCAGCACTCTTAATACAAAAACACTAAACCTAAGCCCAATCTGTACACAACACTCAAGAGGTTCACAAGCCTTAACAGGCATCACAGTTCTCCAAACAAGGTCAAGACCAGAAGCAAAGTGGACCAACTGTCTCCACAAAACAGTTGCTACTGAATGAAGTGCTGCTTTTATACTGTAGAGTTGATGTGTTGTGCAGCCATTGGTCAGGACAGCAGCAAATCATGAGGGCAGATGAAGCTGTGGTGAGGTGGAGCCAATCCCAGCCAGGTGACAGTGGTTTCCATGCTGAATGAGGGAAATCAGGCAGATGAAGTTGATGGCAGCCGTAACAAGGTTGTTGTGAAAGACCCTGACTTCTGGATGGTGACCTGTAGGAGCTCTCCTAGTCTATATAGTATTCTATTCACCACTCTGCACAGTCAATGCTAAACGTATTTGACCAGAGTACAGAGTTTGGTGATGAGGTGACATTTTAGAAAACATTTTGTTTTTAAATTAGGTTAAATCTAGATTATGAAAGAAAAGTGCATCCTAACTGACACAAATCTGCTGAAAATACTGAAACATAAACTCTGTTAAACTTTTTATACAAGCATGTGAACCACAGATTAATAGACTTAATTATACAAGTGTTTAAACTATCTTAAAGGTCAACAAGACGACGTATAAAGAACAGGTAGCCTGTGTACCCTGATGGAAGAGTAAAAAATGTCATGTGGAAAGAATTTAGTTGGGAAAATGTTGCTTGCTGCTGCTTCATCCGTTTTGTGAGAGATTAAGCTCCATGTTGGGTGACGAGCAAATCATCATCCTGTGTCAGAACTGTTCAAACACAGGAAACTGCTAGAGATGAAATCAAATTTAAAGATGTATGTTTAGCTTCCATCCTGGGAAAAGTAGCGACAGCATAAAATTATTCACACCTGATTTAATCCAAATTAAAAATTGAAGGATTTTTTTTCTCATAAACTAACTTTATTGCTTAAACATGATACGGATGCATCCCTCTTTCTGACTTTATGTTATTGTGACTACCGCAGAAACAAAAAAGTGACACTGTGTGTGTGTGTGTGTATTCATTGTTGTGAATTTTGTTCTCAGGTTATTCCAGTAGAGGGCAGTGAGATTGTGAACGGGGAGAATCAGAAGACCTTTGGAGAGATTCTCCATGAGATTATCATCTCAAAGTAGGTAGTACAGCTTCAGACCACACAACACATGATGATATTTGCCGGTACGCAGAGTTATGAAGGCTGATTGTTTCTTTGTAGTGATTTATAAAGATGCATCTTGGAAACGACTTCATCCAGCGGCTGTGCTAATGAGCAGCATTGATGTGCTTGTTTTTTTTTTCCTGTTAGGGAGCTGACCAGTCTAAAAGAGAAGCAGCAGAACCAGACTTATGGTTTTATTGGACTCAATGAGTGAGTTTTCTGTCATATTGCAAGCTAGTGTCTCAGTAGAGTTGATGTGACTTGACGTGTGTCTTTTCCCTTCACAGCCTCCATTGTGTTCAAGGCTTCTATCCACCAGAGTTTCTGAAAGCTTGGGACACATTTGACCAACACAAAGTCTCTGAGAATGACCGACCAGGTTAGTGTGGATAGAAACAATTCAAACGTATCATTTTTTTTTTGTGGTGTTTTATTTCTTTGTTTACTTTAATAGATGACCATCATAACTTTATTCTCATCCACATGATTTCACCCTCAGGTGCTTGGAAATGTTTTGCGGGTCTATGTAATGTATTGGTCTGTATAATTAGGTCTATCTTTTCATTTCTTGTCTTAGATTTCTTCAAGAAAGATCAGCTGTTTATAATTCTGGAGTTTGAGTTTGGAGGGGTCGACTTGGAGAACAGCAATGGAAAGGTAGGCAGAGAACTGGCGAGCCGTTAGTCACCTGATCGTCTGATTGGTGCAGCTTTTAATTCCATCTGTTGTTGTGTTAAGCTGGTATCTTTAGGGGTGGCGAAGAGCATCCTTCATCAGGTCACAGCTGCCTTAGCTGTTGCTGAGCAGGAGCTCCGCTTTGAACACAGGTGGAGTACACACTCATTCATAATCTGCTGTCCTGATTGGACCACATACACCAGTCCCTGGATATGATGAAAAGTACATTTCAGTTCTGTCAATTTTATAAAGTTGGAGAACAGAAAGGATATCCATCTAAACAATCAATTTGATTGGATTTTATTTAGTTTTCTTTAGCCAGTGTGAACTTTGTTTTGCTTAAAACACTAAACAAGTCATTTAACTACCGTAGTTTGATTTATCAACTAAACATTTTAAGCTCCGGTTGCTGCATTTTTTCTGGGTTTCTACCCTTTTTTAAGGTGTTTTTTTAACTGCACATATTTTCCTCATCACTCGAACATCACCTGCATCATCAGTGACGACGCATTTGGTGTCTCGTTTGATGGATGCTTTGTGTTGTAACTGTAAAACTTCTCCATGTGCTGCAGGGACCTCCACTGGGGCAACGTGTTGGTGAAAACTACTAAGCAGAAGACGGGAAGCTTTCTCCTCAATGGAGCGCTTCACAACGTGGAAACTAAAGGGGTGCTTGTCCGCATCATTGACTATTCTCTCTCTAGGCTGGAAATAGGTCCGTTTATGTTCTTGTCATTCCTACCTGCTTTCCTATTTCAGTCTCACTAACTTGTTTATCTGTCCATAACACATAACTGTTTATTTTTATTTCAGATGATCTGACGGTGTCCTGTGATATTTCAAACGATGAGGGGCTTTTCATGGGACAGGGAGACTACCAGTTTGATATCTACAGACTGATGAGACAGGATAACGGGTCAGTGATTAATTCAAAATGCACACTTTCCCCCTACACAACACTGAAACCTGCTAATACGGTGTAAGCACTTATACATACATTATATTTAATCCTAATGTTAAATTAATCTGTGTTGTGATTGTAGGTTGTTATGGTTTCAACAGATACTATTAGGCAAACAGGTTAAGTGGAGAAATACTGTTTAGTGGAATGCTTTAAAAAAGGTCCAATTCATATGAATATCAGTGTAACGTGTCTTTGTCACCAGATGACTGAGGTCTAATAGACCTACTGTGTCATTGTTTGGAGCAAAAAAAACACCCGGATGAGAGAGTTTTCTACAAATAAATGAAGACTGAGATAATTGTATTTGGTAGCAAAGAGAAGAGGATCTTCATCAGTTAACGGCTGCAGACTCGTGCATTAAAACTACCGACAGAGTCTGTAACCTTGGAGTGTTGATAGACTCGGATCTGACTTTCAGCAGCCACACCAGAGCGTCACTACACTTTTTACCACATCACAAAGATCAACAGAATAAAGGTTTAGTCTCCCAGAAAGACCAGGAGAAACTCATCCATCATTCATCTCCAGCAGACTGGATCACTGTAATGGTCTTTAACAGGACTTCCTAAAAAAGAGCAGCTTATCCAGATGCTGCTGCTGGAGCTTTAACTAGGACTAAGAGGAAAAGTCCAGACTAAACATGGAGAAGCCACATTTAGCTGTTATGTGGAACAAACTGCCAAAACAGATTAAACCAATATGGACACTTTTACATCCAGCTTGAATATTTATGCTTAAAATCTGCACAGTAACTTTTAACTGATGTTGCTTTTAATTATTTACCTCCGGACAACTACTCCTGAACATTATTATGATAATAGTGGTCATTTTGAATAATCTGAAGATCTTTCCACAGGACTATTCATCTTCATATAATGTTAATTTAATGTGTGTTATATATATTACAGAAACAACTGGAGCACTTACCACCCACGTACTAATGTGCTGTGGCTCCACTACCTGTGCTCAAAGCTGCTATCCATGAAGTATCGTAGTACAAGAAGGAAGAGCATAAAGAACGCACGAGAGGAGCTGGGTTGTTTCTATGACAACGTCCTCCAGTACAGCTCTGCAAAAGAAGTGCTGCAAAACTGCCCCATGTTCAGTAATATGTGAGCCCTGAATGCAGAGTGAAGATGTTCATACTGGTTTGAAGTTTGTTCAAGTCTAAACAGGAAAATAAAACAGATTTATTAGTACCGAACAGGTGTGTGAATCAGTGTGTAATAAAAAGTATTGGAAACTTTATTATGGCAAAACAATTAAACATTTTCCACATCGCTCTAGTGGTTCAAACCAGATGACTGTTAACATTCCTGTTGCTTAGCAACTCCTGGTCTTTTGCCTGTGTTTCTTATGGTTACAACTTCCTGCTATTTTTCTTTGTTGCCTTGGTAACTGATTTTCATGGACTAATCAGCTACCTCAATGATTAACCTAGAAACGGTTTCATTGTTTTGTTTTTTAAAGAATGATCAAGAGAGTTGATCCGTATGTTGCAAACAAAACATTAAATATTCCTGTTGCTTAAAAAGGACAAAATTTAAACCAAATAAAATGGAAAATCTTATATCCATCCCAGAGGGAAATGTTAGTAGAGGTTTGATTTTAATTCTCATGTTTGTTTTTTTATTCTAATGGTTTTTTAAGATGACCTTGGGTCCTGCAAGGCACCTAAAAATAAAATGTATTATTATTATAAATGTGCCAGCCATCAGATTTAACAGTATTATTTTCATTTGGAGCAATTAAAAAATAAAGTTCGAGCCTTGGAGGTCTGAACGGCCTTTCTGTGTGGAGTTTGCATGTTCTCCTGTATGAGTGGCTTCTTTCCAGGCGCTCTGGCTTCCTCCCACCATGTACAGCAGAGGTGTTCAGCTCCACAGGTTTTCCATGTATACCTGTTCCAACATACCCGACTCAAACTAAACTTCACTGATTATTGGATCTGTGTTTTGGGAGGTTTTTTTTTTTTTGGAACAAGGATAGCAGCCCTTGAGGATGGACTTTGATTAGTTAGATTAGTTGATTGCTCTAAATTGTCCCTAGGTATAATTGAGTGGTTGTTTGTCTATATGTTTGCCCTGTGATGGACTGTGACCTGTCCAGCATGTACCTGCTGATAGTTGCTCACCCAGCTTCCCTGTGACCCTGAGCCAGAGGCAGGGTACACTATTAACAGGTCTGCCGCCCTCAAAGACAAAAAACGGAAAATAAGAAGCACTTAGAAAAACAAAATATGTTTATTCAATTTCTCCCTTAACATTATTATACATTTTTGCATCGAAACAAGCTTAATTTTGGTATGGTGAGTCGCATGTGTCCATTTTGATGTGGATCTGTGTTAAACACTTCAATACTCGAAGAGAAATTTTGTTTATAAAAAAAATGTCTGGAATAACCGATGAGATTAGAGCAAAAGTTGCAGTAAAAAAAGGAAGACTGCCTTTTAAGAAAAGGGGATATGGAGACATTTGAAATCATACAGACAAGATCAGGCAGGCTTTATGTTCTGAGAAGAGGTCAGTCATGTGTTGAGAAGCACTTTTTGGTTGAGCTTTGAGGCAATGTTTGAGATGGCCTTGCTGGTGATGAGCCCATGAATCTGGTGATGTCTGTACGTGTACTGGTGTGCTTTATCAGCTTTGTGTGAGTGTGTTTGTGCGAAGCAACAGGTCTGTAATAGAAGCAATGAGCTGGAAATGAGATGTATTTGCAGCTGCTGTGTGTGTGTGTGTGCTTGTGCTCAGAAGGAGAAGTATTTGGTAAACCACTCCTGCTTCAGCCCTTCAATCCCCCTCTGTTCCAGGTATGGGCCTCTATAAAACACAAACATAATGATGGAAAATAAATATTTAGTGTATTCCTGGCCCAAATAATAAAACCATACCTGATTGATTGGGCCTGCAAGTGTGCATGTGGCTCCTGGCAGGAGGGGGACACGTATCGGATGCCCGTCTGAGATGAAGGGCAGACGGGAAGCGGAGCAGTTGGTGCCGGGGTAGGAGGGATGCAGGAGGTCCTGGATCTGGTGGAGCGAGGGAGCGAGGGGGAGGAATGTTGGCTTAGGGAAAGGGAGGTGTGCTTGTGTGGAAGAGAGGAGGTGGAGTAGTGGGGGGAGGTGTGAGGATGGGAGGTGGAGGGGTGGGGGAGGGTCGAGGAGGAGCGCTGATGGACTGAGGAGGTAAAGGAAGGTGAGCAGGAGGACTGGGGAAGGAAGATGCTCCTGTCGTAGGCAGCGGTGCTGGGGGTGCTGGTGACACGAGGAGACGACTCCACAGGCTTCCTCTGTTAGAAGGTTAAACACACACAGGAAGAGGTGTTTAAAACCCCGCATGAAGAAAGCACATCCAACATTCTGCTCTGTTTTAACAGCAATGACATGCATAGGATAGCAGATACTTCTGTGGGAGGCAACGTGTTCAAAACATAAAACCCGGATTTCTGCGTCTGCTGAGGTTACAAGCTGCATGTGGATGTCATCATTTTCTTCCAGTAGGAAAATCCAGCTTCTGAATAAAAAACAGCCCTCATTTAATGACTGCAGAGGGTGTGGAAAGCTTACATCAGTGGCCATTCGGGCACACATGGCATTTAGGACTTGGACAGCACATTTGGAAAACAGGATTGGGGATCCCAGCTGTGACAGCGATGTACACTGAAATGACCCAGATGCTAATATTGCAGACTTTGTAGCTTCAAAACCATCCTGAGTTCCCTCAATAGCCAATGCTGGATAAGAGACATGTTTTGCTCTATATGCTTCCTTCCACAAGTGTGGAATTATGCACACAGACCATATGCACCTCCTTTTGAGACATGTTAAATGGGTTTCTATGAAGGCCTCATATTGCATAGTTATTGTGTCAGACGTAACTTTTGCACCTTTGAATGATGAAATCCTCAGTGAGCACTGTTAGAAAATGAATTTCTACATTATTTTACTTCTGCAGTGGTAGTGACCAAGCAGAGAAAATCAGACAGCAGGTTTACTTGCAGCTACTGGAGGTCCTACAAGTAAAATGGGATGCAGAGCTTTGAGTTATGAGACCACCCTCTTATGGAGCCGGCTTCCAGTTTGGGTTCAGGAAGCAAATCATCTCTACCACAGGATTAGGTTTAAAACATTTTTTTTATAACACTTGCAGTTATGGCTAGCTTGGATGACACCTTGCCATTTACTTCTGTTTTAAGCTTAGCCTGGTGGGAAACATCCCATGATGCACCGAGTACCCCTCTGCATTTCTCTCTCTGTATTATTTTCTTTTTATGAGTTATGGTTCTGTTGACCCCTCTTTCTTATCCTATGCCCTCCAAACTGGTTGAGGCGATGCTGAGTCTGGTTCTGATCAGTTACACATTTAATAAAATCCTCATGAACAGGTTTATCTTTACTGACCACATATAATGTAAAGAAAAGCAGTGTGATGGAGGCGTATAACGTATGTATAATGACAGAGTGAAGATGAGTGGAGTGGGTGGGCTTGTGACACAGAAAGAAGTCAGCCTGATAGGAGCCATATCGTGATGCATAGAATATGCCTATGACCCAAAGTGACAAACTCACCCTCATGGTTGGCGTGACACTCCCGAGGCGGGACTTGCTGTCACTGAGCCTGAGGGTGCTGTTGTCCTCGGCAACAGGAGGGTGGAGCTGCAGCTGATGCCTCTCTTCCTGCAGGGAAGGAGGATGAGGAAGGACTTTCACTGGCCTCATTTACAGTTAGTGGGGTTGTATTTGTGTGGTGTCTGGAGGATGTACTTGATTGCAAAGCTGCATTATGCCACACATATGGCACATAAATCAGAGAGCATTTTTAAAAATGCAATTTTCTCCTACACGTACATTCTGAACACAGATGAGGCTATTCATGTTGTGTGTGGATGTGTCAAGAATGGATCATCTGCCATCGTTGCATCTTGCCACTGATGGAAGATTCGACTGACACTTAGGTGTGTTCATTGTCTTTATATCATTTTTAGGAGGGAAAAGGGTTAGAAGGTCTGCAACAACTTCTAACCCTTTTCTACATAGAGATAAGTCATAAAGCAGAAGTTCTGCTAAAACTTTCCCGTTAGGAAATAAAGAAGATGATGTTGCAGTTGCATGGCGTTCATCACAAGTTCCACAGACAAGATGTGGAGAAATTCCAATACACCAAACTTTAAACAGTTCTGTGATTAATGAGCAAACTTATTCTATTAATGTCTATTATGCACATCACATATAGGTAGATGGATGGATGGATGGATGGATGGATGGATGGAAGAAATGCATTATTATCAATCACTTAAACATAAACACAATTCAAAGAGTAATGAAAATATGAAACGTGACAACCATGCTTCCTAATTGGATGATTATTTATCAGCTTTAGGCTCTGTTAAATTCCACATACATGTACATGTAGCTGCTTTTCGGTGTCAGCAAGAGGCTAAAAAGGGGATAAAGTTGCTGTACAACATATTTACTGGAACATTATTTCTGTGGTGTATCTATTTCCTCCTATCATCAGCCTTTTTGGCAGCAGGACAGTGTTTATGAGTAATGAAGTCACCCAGTGCAACAATCGATTTTCTTACAGAGAAAATAATCAGCTTTTCCTGCTCAGATAACTAAATATGCTCTTATAAGCACTGATAAAGTATAAAAATATTGAGGCAATCTATGTAAAAAGCTGTTCTTTCTGTGGTTATGTTCAACAGAAACTGGGTACTGTTCCTACTCAGGCTTCCAGAAGAAAGCCAATCGGAACAAATTTTTTATGGATAGTTGTTTTCAAGTGAAAGGAGCAAAAGCAACCTGGCTCAGGAAGTAGCCCTTTTTATATGTAGATGATCCTCTGTAATTCCCTCATGCTAACAGAAATGCTAAGAACTGCAAAGATGTGTGCTTACACACATCAAGCTGCACATCAGAATCAGGAGCAATGAGCTCCACAATATACAGACGCAGCCCAGTTAGCCTGTTACTACCATTTATATCTCAGGATTGGTTAGGGTTAGTGTAACGAGCAGAGCTGCAGTGCATATGGAATCAGTCTCCCTTTCTACTATCAGCTGTAATCATCTGAGACCCAAGATGACCGAGGTTATCCTGTCCTGACCCGGGTCCAGGACATTTCTGTAAACTCTTTGAGACTAACACATACTTTGTTCTTCTAAATAAACCATTAAAGCTTCTGGTGTAACAAGGTACATTAAGCTGGTGAATCTGAACACCATATTTACAACCTTCCTTGAGCTTTCCAGTGTCGGTCTTGATGGTACAATGGTCATTTGTGTTGTTGAATCAACCCAACTGTAATGTTATGAGCTTTTGTAATGAAAGCTAAAACAAACAAAGTTGCAAAGGTTGCTATAACATTAATAAATGTTAGGACAACATTAGAGGATGTTCAGGGAACTATAAATTATTCCTGGAGGATCAAATCATAAATATATTACAGCTGTATGTATACAGTATGCCAGCTTGGTTTTGGGTTTTAGGTACTATTTATCAGTTTTGGACAACACTGGAGTATTATGGCACAGATAACTGGTACATAATAAACCTATTTCGACTTTGATCACACAAAAACAATCTATTCACGGCTGTTTTAGGGGTTTTATGGGATTTGAAGATAAAATAAAAACATAGACTACCCTCAGCTTGGTTTCTTAAAAAAGCAACATATTATATTTAGTTAATTTGATGTGATAAAAGAAGTATTTCCAGGAAATGTGTGTGTGTTCCCACCACTAATCGTTTAATAAGCTGGTCTCTCTCCGTCAGTCTCTCCTGTAGTCTCCCCAGCTGCAGGTCGTCACATCGGGGTTCCCTCCTCCTGCACCGTTCCTCCCGCTCGCGCAGTCTGCAGTTAAATCAAATACACAAACACACACCTTTTCTCACACACCAACACCTGATGCTCATTTAGCCTCAGTGCTTGCATTGTCATCTTTCTGTGTGTGTGTGCCACATCTGTCCTCTACTCACTCGTTCTCCAGAGCCACTATCCTAGCTTGCAGGTGATTCTGGGTGCTGCTGTATTCAGAGACTAAACTCTGCATCTCCCTCTTATGCTCCCTCCTGATCTCCTCCACTTCCTCTCTCCTCTTCTCCTCCTCTCGCTCCTTCTTCTTCTCTTCATCAACTTCCTCCTCTTTCAGGTCATCGTCTTTCTTCTCCTCCCAGTGTTTCTGTGACTCCTCCAGTTTCTCCATTTCCACCCTCAGTTTTTCTACTTCCTCCTTCAGACGTTGTGCTTCTTCCTCCAGCTGTGCATCTCTCGTTTTCCTCACTTCGGCGCTCTCTTCTTCTTTTTCTTCAGTTTCCGGATTTTTCTGGCCTGACCTGAAAAGGAGCAACATACAGCAACTTGAAATAAGGAAGGACAGATGAGAAAGGCTATAAGTGATGTTCAAAATTAGGGTCTTGAGATTGTGGCCATTGACCTCACACTGCTGTCTCTGAGGCAGTTTAAAGTTTAATCCAATCCTATGAGAGGTGCATGCATCTACACTCCAACAGTACCTGTCATTATGCAGAACTGCACTGGCTGGTGATTCATTGCATTTGTTGATGCAGGATTGAGTCTCTTGTGGGACCAGACTGAGTAACGCTGGTTTACAACAAGGTTTGAAGGTTTTGGAGGTTTTCAGGTGTGCACCACACATGCATTTATATTAATGCGTGGCAGCTCGGTCAGAAATGTCTAAAAACATTCTTCCGCTACTACATGCAAGCCTGATACAATCAGAAACATCTCATACAGAGCGGTAAAAACATTCAAGAAATAATGCAAGAATTTTTTATAGTTTCAAGCAACCGAGCAGCTTTACACATGTAGTGTAACACGTTCTGCCTTATCATGTACAGACCAACAAGAACAATAAGTCACCTAAAAAAGAGAATAATCATATTACATTCATTATTTAAATAAATGTATTAAATATTTTTCGATAGAAATATTTAGCATTTCTGAATATTGTTTTAAAAAGGAGCTACAGAAGCATTGATGCTACCGCTTAGTGGTCATTAATGGTACTGCACTTTGCTTTGGTCTGACAGACGGGGGTTAACGCTGCCTCTTCTCCAGTGCTGGTAGAATTAAACTTTATTCCCCTTCATACCCTCTAGAATTAAAGCTATTTCATGAGTATTTAAGGGATTTAATAAACACCTCAACTTGTAGTTAAAACAATTAGTTGGAGTTAAAATGCCATTTTTAGTATTAACTGACATTTGTCCAGCAAAAATGTCAGCACAAGTTAACAATAATAAATGAAACAATAGCTGCAGCTTAGAAGGATTTCACTGATGTCGGGGGAACAAATTACTCGACTTACCGTTCTTTTAATTGCTTCTTCAGCGCTGCATTTTCTCTCTGAAGCTCCAGGACTGCACAGCGACTCTCGTCCAGCTGCCGCTCAAACACTTGATATTGGTTCTGCTGCTTCAGGTCCTTCACACACACACACACACACACACACACACACACCAAACAGGTAAAGGAGATAAAGGGGATTTTCATGGTCAATATTTCTGTCAAGGTTAAGATTTCAACCTTTAATGTGGTTTCGTTCTGCTACACACAGTAGCAGAGCTCATGGCTGGCTCAACTCCACAGCCTTAGAGGATATTATTGATATGAGAAATGATGTCAGATCTCTACAGCTGTGCTTTGCTTTTATGTGCAAACAGGAGCAGATTAAATCAGCAGAGAACGGGACTGAACACACGGATAAAGAAAGTCCTTGTGTGTGTCCAAGCAGCGGGATTAATATTCGGCGCTGTGTTGGTCGCAGCGTGTGTGTCACCTGTTGCAGAGCCATCATCTGTGTGTGTGCTTCTAGCTGGGCCTGTAGGTCTTCTATCTGCTGCATGTGTCTTTGGGTCATCTGTCTGCTCCACTCGGTGTGCTGCTGGGTCAGCTCGGCACGCTGCTTATCTGATATCGCACACACAAAACCACATACAGAACCGTTACAGGTACCCCTCTGCTGTTGCCATGGTGAAGTGTATCCATGGCAATAGGGACTTCAGTGTTGAATTTGTAATCTCAAAGTGTATATCGCTCTGTGTGAGTGTGTGTGTGGGTGTGTGTATTTTCATTTTGTCCATGCAGCTGTTTTATCTGTTTTTTGCTCCATGTCCTTGTGTTGTGGTGTGTTTATATTTTCATATGTGTGTGTGTGTTACCGAGCTCCAGGTGGTGCATTGTCTGAAGCCTGTTCCTCTCAGACAGCAGATCTTCCTTTGCTTGCCTCTCCAACGCCTGCAGCGCCATTGCATGACTGTGTCTCTCTTCAGCTGAGGACTGGGTTTGGGGCTCCTTCGACACAATGGGACACATTTTGTGTTATTTTTGCACCAGCTGTATTCTTTAAGCCCCCAGCATCATGCTTTTAAAGTATGCATCTATAGAGCCGAGCACTCAAAGAAAAAACATTATGTTGCCTCTTCACTGGACCGCTTTCATCAAAGCTGATAAATTATTCATCACAGAGAAAATCCACGAACTAGCCAACATATGGTTTTTCAAAATGTGTGTGCGTGGTGTATCTGCGTGTACCTGCAGCAAATCCCTCAGTTTCCTATTTATCTCCTTGGTGTCTTGAACCTCCTTTCTCAGCCTGTCAATTTCAGGGTTGCCATGGCAATCGTCTCCCTGTCCCGCCTTCTTTTTCTCTGCCTGTATTCGTGGCAAATGATGAGCAAAAGATTTTAAAAGATTGGGAAAATGTTTTGTGCAAGTGATGCTACTGTTTAGGAATTAAACTGATGCAACTGGATTTTTCTTTGCTTTTATAACATTCGATGTTTTAATTGAAAAATGGGAAGTTTTCTGTGGTAAGCTCACCTGCAGCTCAGTCAGCTGACCCTGCAGCTCAGATATCTGGGTCTGCATCTCCTGTTCTCGTTCAGCCCACCTCTGCTCACTCTCAGCAACGGCAGCATTCATCTCTATCCTGAACTCCGCTCTGAGCCGCTCCTCACACTCTCCCCTGGGGGGACATAAGCGAACGAGGAGTGAGACAGAGTTAACCTACATGCAAAATGACTATTTATTTCTTCTTGCTACACTCTGCTACCTAATCATTGCTCTTGTTTTTCTGGGCTTCTGGCTCTTTGAAAGAAAACTATTCATTTAGACCTGATGTGTGCATGGTTATAGCTTGATTACTTATTAACAACTTGACTGTGTAAAACATATAAGAAATACTTTTATTTATTATAACCATGTAAGGATAGTAAGAACTGTTAGGTTTTCTTGTATATTCAAAGCTAACAGGCTTTTGTGTCTTATATGCAATGCTGTTGAACGTGAAACTGGTATTTCTGTATAATTAGACTCATTTTATTTAAAATGTAAATGAGTGTTTTGCGGGCTGCACGGTGGGGCAGTTGGTTAGCTCTGTGGCCTCACAGCAAGAAGGTTGCCGGTTCGAGCCTCGGTTGGGGCGGGGATCAAACTGGGAATCTTTCTGTGAGGAGTTTGCATGTTCTCCCCGTGTTAGCGTGGGTTCTCTTCGGGTACTCCGGCTTCCTCCCACAGTCCAAAGACATG
>JBAMHV010000004.1:6492233-6504396 GCA_037177535.1 Pseudomugil gertrudae | reverse complement strand
CATGGTTGTTTGTCTGTGTGTGTTGGCCCTGTGATGGACTGGCGACCTGTCCAGGGTGTACCCCGCCTCTCGCCCGTAGTGAGCTGGGCTCCAGCCCCCCCGCGGCCCCGTTAAGGGAAAAGCGGTAGAAAATGGATGGATGGGTATTTTGCATTGTGGGCTGCATACATGTGGATTACAGTAAATTAATGAATAATTCAGTGACACAGGACAGTAAAACTGATTTTCTACAACAGTTAATGTCTTTTTGAACCCGTAATACAGATTTATTTACAGTAAATTTTGAGCCTCATTTCTTTATATATTGCCAAGAAAACAGAAAACAAATGCAACCACTGACTGAAACATGCAAACAGAAATGTATAAACAGTTTTACAATTTTAATATTCAAACATACATATTTGTCATTTCTTTCAGTAATCTTTAGGAGCTGACCTCTTAGTTTCTTAGAGGATATTTTAAACTTGTCCTTTGGGTGTTTGCTGACTTTGTTGATTTGATTTAAAACTGCATAAGTCATATTTTTTTAAAACTTATTTTCAGTCCAGAATCATTTGATATACATCTTTCTCAGTGTTTCTCTGTTCTCCTTTACTGATAAGGCTCCAGTGAAGAGTAGAAGGATCACCTGAAGGTTCAGATGACTCGCTCAGGTCCTGTGAGCGAGACTTTTTCCTACATCGTGAGGAAATCACTTTCAGATACTGCTAATGTGCTGTAATAGTTTTAGTTAGGACGTCACTCTTTTATCTTCCATTTCTCCCATGCCTTCAAATATTTAACAAAACTCTGCAGACAATGCTGTGATAAAACCAAGTCTATGAACTAACTTGTCATAAGAATACTGTTATTTCTGTCTAACTGTGTTCTCTTCCTAAACAATGGGACTAAATTGTTCATCTTTTGTGACAGACTGCCAATAAAACAGGACTTAAAGGTCTAAAACTGGTTCTTTACTAAGTTTTCTGTGTAGACACAGTACTGCTCATCCCTTAATTTGGTGCCTCTTTGTGTTTGAATGATTCACAGCTCAGTGGGAACTGCGTTGAAATACCAGAAATTCCTCTGAAAATGATCAAGAAGAGTTTAAAAGAAACAGCAAAAAGCCTGGAATATTGCTCGAGAATATTTTTAAATAAGTACAAGAATGTCTGACTTATTGGAAGTAAAATATGAAGAAATACAGACTTCTGCACAGAGCTGCATGACTAATGCTGTTCACACAGCTTTCTTATGCCACCTAATGTCTGGACATATCTGTAAAGCTATAACATTGATCCCTGAAGCCGAGGGCAGAGGGAGATTACCTGATCCGGTCCTCTGTGTGCCGCTGGCTCTGCTCTAGAAGGCTCTTCTCTGCGTTCTTCCGGCTCTGTTCCAGGACTTTCTCCTCCAGTCGGTGCTTGTCGGCCCTCAGGGAGGCTATCTCTTTTTGCTGTCTGTCACGTTGCCTCTCTGCCTCCTCTTGAACCCGAGCCAGTCGACTTTGGGTCTGATGAAGTTCCTCCTTCATGCGATAGCACTGAGGTCCACATGAGGGAGAAGCTTCGGGGGCCGCCTTTTCCTCCTTTCCATTCTGCTGGATCGCGCCTTCCAGCCGAGTAATCTGGAAGCACAGAAACCTTGTTTCCCTTTCTTTTTACAGCTTTCAGATTATTTACAAAAACTTCCATAATGATGACGACACGCTGGGTCACTTCTGACCTCAGTGGTGGCATCCTTCAACTTTGTCCTCAGCTCGTCTCTTTCCTTCTCCAGCCCATTACGTAACGCCGCCGCAGCTCTCCTCTCTTCTTCTAAACGTGCACACACCTAAAAGAATATTTCCCCTCATCAAAAACACAATTACACCCTCAGGTAATCTTTTCTTTTTACCTCAACCCAACCGTTCTCACACGATCCTGTTAATAAGTCTGATAAATACAGTCGATGTCATGCGTGCATCATGACAAGACTAAAAGGTCGGACATTAATTAGATCAAATCTTTTTTAATTACACTGAGAGCAGGATTTAGCCATTAATCATTCTCATAGCATTATGTGTGGGTGGGGAGCCCTCAGGGGTCACAAGGGAATAAAGTAGATAAGAAAGAAAACATTTATGCATTACTAAGTAATGTTTTTTTAATATTTATGTAAAATTGTGTAAATATATTCAATAAAAGATGGACTGGTCGTATTTAGTTATAAAAAAATCACATATATAAACTTGATTGCTTTATTTAAACGGCTGTAATTGGACATTTTTAGTAACTGGTTCTTTAAAATAGAAAATATATCCTCAGATAAATAACTCAGAGGATAATTCAGCGGTCTTATCCAGGTGCTGTTAATCTATACATGATGAAGGGTGAGCACCTTAAGCATCACAAGCCCACACTAATAGAAGCTGCTCAAACTACTTGGAAGGTCCGACATGCGATCACAAAAACCTACAAGAGCTACAGCTCAGATGCTACAATCTATCATGTTAAACTATAAAGTTCATGACAATACAACTGTGTATTGCTGCCACCAGAAAGATTTTCTACGCAAAAAGAAAATTTCAGTGTGGTCTAGGTTTGCCAAGTTGCATCTGAACAAACAAAAAGACTTCTTGGGCAACGTTCTTTGTAAAGATGAGACCAAAACTGCGACGTTTGATCATGATGTCAGCACAAACACCTCAAATCTGCTGTAAATAGTTCAGTGGTGGGAAGGAGAGGTGCTCCTTGTTTTTGGCTTGTCACTGGGTATCCTGCAGCAATCGAGTGGACCATGAACTCATCTGGATACCAAAATATTCTTGAATGAAAATCAGGGCCACCTGACTGACAGCACTGGCTGAACTGGGTCATCTAACAGGCTGATTGATGATCCTCAGCATAGATGAAAATCTACCGCTACAACTATCTGAGAAAGAAAACAATAAAGATGCTGCAATGGTTCAGTGAATGGCTGTGTTCAGACTGCAGGGCACAGTGCTCCATGTTTAAGTGAATTTGTATGTAATCTCCTGTATGAACCAATCCCGCACCAAAAGTGTCCTGCATGCATAGAACACACAACGTAACATGGGCGGTAGCAGACATGTGGCAGCGATACGTGATCGCAGCTAGGAGCGGTGGGAGAGAGATGAGAGCGCCTTTACGGATAAGGAGTTTGTAAATCATTTTAAAGTGACGAGCAGAAGCTTTATGAATATTTGTGACGTGTAGGTCAGATAAATCCAACCTGGTTGTTTAGAATGACGGCAAAAGATCAGACACGTATCGGTTTTATAACATATCCAAGTGGACTGGGTCACATTTAAAAAAATAGGATCTGTGATGCTCAGATTGTTATGAAAAGATCTGATACAGGTCACATAGAAGCAAAAAGTCACTTCAGCCTGCAGTGTGAATTCAGACTTCAGTTAAATGTTCTGGTGGAACCTTCAGTTGTGTTTGTGGAGCTTGAATTGACCTCATTTTAAGGTGATCTTTTTTTATTCTGCCCTGATTTCTGTGAGGTGAATAACTAGATGTCATCATATTTTTACAGGAGCACAAATGAACTGCTGCACACACTCAGACAGCGGCGATAGCATGAAAGCATGAAAAGAAACATCATTATTTGCCGCAGTTTGTTCCTGAACCGATGACATTCAAAGTCTGACTGAAGATGGGAGTAATAATAATGCTGTTATTCAGCAGAAACGCTGAACAGCAGGCTGTTTTTTAATAAAGTTCACATTAGAGAGAAGTGTGTTCTCATTTACTAGAGCCTGAAATCTTACCAGTGAAAAAAACTATTTAATTTAGGTTTTAGCCTAACAATTCTTCGCTGATACGTTAAAATTATACACAATTTTTATTATTAAATACAGTATACTTAATAAAAATGAATCTCCTTGGTGTCATTGTAGCACTGCAGCTGATCACAGTTCTGCTGGTCTAATAAAAATAACAACAACATGAGAAAATAACCAAGAAAATCCCTTTAAAAGCACAAACATTTAGTATATTTCACATTTTATTGCTAAACTGGTGAAGAGATGTAAGCTATCCATCAAGTCGGACTCGTTAGTGTACAACCTAGCGTGCAATAACAAGAAGATGAAGCAACATAAAATTAACTATATGTTCATGTGAACTACAATCACATTTCTTAGGTTTGAGTTATTTAAGGTTATAAAATTGCTCTTGTGTCGGCCTGTATGTAGCTTATTTGTAATAAACTCTATGTGTGGGTGTGCAAACAGGCACTGACCTCCTGGTTGGTCTTCCTCTCTGAGCTCAGAGCCTCCTGGATGCTATTTAACTCCGCTGCATGTCTCCTCATCACCTCCTCTATCGCCTTCCGCACCTGCTCCTTCAGCCGCCTCTTGTCCTCCTCAGCCTTCTCCACCAACCGCCTCTTCTCCTCCTCCAGCTTCTGCTGCACATTGGCTCTCTCCGCCTCAACCTGTTCAATGCTCTTGTCCAACTGGGACCGAACCCGAACCCTCTCCACCTCGAGTTCTTTGCGAAGCCGGTCCACCTCCTCCTCTTTTTCACACCTCAGACGTTCTTTAAGCTCCTCCGCTTCTTTTTGCAGCACTTGCTTCTCCTCGTCTTTTTCTCTGCGCATTCTGTTTCTGTCCTTTTCGAAGCGTTCCTTTTCCTGCTCTCTCTCCTTTTGCAGGCTCTCCTTCTCTTTTTCCATCTCCTTCTGCAGTTTGTCCCTTTCATCGTCGGCGTGCTTTTGGATGCGCCGCAGCTCCTCGGTCTGGGCTCTCACCATCTCTGAACGTAAACTGGACAGAGCTTCAGCGTGCTACAAAGGGCAAACAAAGAATTCACCTTGGATGATATATGAACGTGTGAATTTGTTTTTCTCATTTTGAATCCGGTGTGTGTCACCTGGCGTATCTGCCGGGCGTGGTCACTGTTTCTGCCGCTGCTCTGCAGCTCCAGCTCTCTGTTCCTGCTCTGCAGACGGCTCACCTGGCTCCTCAGCTCCTCTATTTCAGTACAAACACACACCTCACAGCCTCCCCGATTCAGGAGCTCTTCTGATAAACACACATCATGCCACATAGATGAAAACTAAATCACAGCTCACAAACAAGCTAATTGATCAGTTATGTTTTCATCCTAAATGCAGCACAGTAAAAACAGTGGTTAGTGCCTCACAGCAAGAAGGTCACTGGTTCGAGCCTAGGCTGGGGAGGGTTGTCCAGTGGCCTTTCTGTGTGGAGTTTGCATGTTCTCACCATGTATGCACGGGTTCTGTCCGGGGACTCCGGCTTCGTCCCACCCACAAGACATGCATGTTAGGTTAAAGGTGGATAAAGGTGTCTGTCAAATGATTGTAGAATAGAAAATGGTAAATTGAGGTCAAAGTGGGAAGTAGAAATCCTAGAATATTCTAGAGGAAAAACAACCCTAGCACTTCCAGGTTTGAACATATCTCAGTCAGAGGTACTGCAGGGGGTTTCTATGCCACCTTTTATGATGCCACGCTCACTGCCCCACATGGTGGGAATTCAAAACTCTTTCCCTCTGGTTTTATGACTTGCTGTTGACATTCTTTGATTAGGAAATATATGAGTTAATAATACTCTGCCAGAGTCTATGAGACTCTTTGAAGTCTTATTAGCAATCTGACTGGTCTGATCTGGTCTTCATTTTTTTCATTAAGTAAAAGTACAAAACAATTAATTGTTAAAAAATAGTGTTCATAATAGACAGAGTTTGTGAACCTGACATTTACCAGTGAAATAATTACTTGTTCTTTTTTACCTATTAGGAAGTGTCTGAAAAAAAGAATGGTAAGTGATCGATATGTATTTTGGTACTCTGAGCTCTTGGCTTTATTCTGTCATATGGTAATAAAGCTTTTCAGGGTTATTGATCTCAATTAGACTAAATGTCACTGTGTGTGCTTATGTATATATATATATATATATATATATATATATATATATATATATATAAAGCATATTTACAAACTCTACACAGAAAGGTTATTATTTGGACCTCCCCCCAGCCGAGGCTTGAACCAGCAACCTTCTTGCAGCTAACCAACTGCACCACTGTGCCCTCTTAATGAGTCATTATCTCAAATAGTAGCAGCTGAAATCCATATGAATCAATACAACCAGTTAAGAAAGATAAACTTGTTTTAATATAAAATGATCTGGAAGAGTTTTAGTCAGCTTGGTCTGAACTGCTTTTGCAGGTATTTTAGAAAATGGGGGCAAAACATTTTTAAATGAAACGATAATAAAACATCTGATTTTGGGATCCATTAGTGGAAGGGAATTGGGGCTATGACATGATAGTTTTTATAGGTCGTGAAAAAAATAATGAAAATAAGAATCAGAATTACTGAAGCTTCACAGCGTGTAGCTCTAATGAGGAAGAGCCTAAAACAAAATCCCTTTTCATGCACTTTATAACAATCGTGGCTTTTTAGCTGACTAAGCATGATGACAACTTGATGAAGCTGTTTGCCTTTTTGGAGGATGAATAATGTGAGTGTGTTGTGTTATCTGTTTATATTATAGTGGCATGAAGCGAGAACTTAATTAGTCTGAATGAATGATGAAACTGCACCGGTTTCAGCTGGATTTTTTTCTCTGGTAACTACCTCCAGCAGACTAAAGGACTACCTGCTCTGCTCTGCAGCTCGTCCTCTTGCAGCAGCAGTCTCTCCTTGGCGACCGCTAGCTCCTCCTCCGCTCGTTTAACCACGCCCTCAGCCTCGGACACGCGTTTCCGATCCAGCTCCAGCTCCTCTTCCAGGTCCTGGAGGGGGTGGAAAGGCCAGGAGGGCAATGCAGGGGAGTGTTATGCGGTTGACAGAAAGTGCAATGGAATAGAAAACAACAAGGATGGATGAGGAGAAAGAAAAGCCAATGGTGAATATTACATAAATTAGGAGAAGGGGGGAAAGAAGGGATGCAAGTAAGACATGCAGGCAGTGCAGAAGAAAAACATGAGAGATGAAATGTGGTGAGCAAGGGAGATGTCTTGCCCAGCAGTGAGCCTTTAATGGTCTGCTGTTAGGGCTTATGTCAGCTCAATGCCAGCTCTCCCAGGGTTTCTCAATGCTCGTGCATGAGGTGGTAATGGTAGCGCTGCAGCGAATCTATCCTGCTCAAACTACTCATTAGCAGATATTTGGCAGCAGGAATAGCACTCAGGGAGGGCAGCCTGTGGTTAGACATGCATGACCCCCACCCCCTTGGACTCACTCCCCTTTTCCCATCAACACAATCATTAGCTGGGGGTATTAAGAACAGGAAGCTGCAACATTTCACCTCCCTCCTCACAGCTTTGGTTTTAGGATGGATAAAAATACATGTGTGCACCTGTATCCTCTCTTGCAGCTTCATCGTGTTTCTCTTGCTCTCCGCCAGCTTCTCCAGGTGACCTTCCACCTCTGCTTCAGCCAGTTTCACTCTTTCTCTTAGAGCACTGTGCATTCCCTTCTTCTCCTCCTCTTCCCTCTCCTCCCACCTTTGCCGCTCCTCCCTCCATTCGGCCTCGATCTTCTTCCTCATTTGCTCCTTCTCTTCGTTTAGATCGTTCACCATCTGCTCCCACTGCTCCCGCTCCTCTTTCACCGCCCGCCTCATCTCCTCCTCTGCTCCATCCCTCGCCACCTTCAGCACCTTCAACTCCTCGAGGAGGGCGTTCACTCTTTCCAAGTCGTCGTGCTTTTCAGTTCTTCTCTCCTCCTCCTGTTTTTCTTTCTCCTCGTCCTCTCTTTGTCTCTCCTCCTTTTTCTTCTGTTTCTCCTCATCGGCTGTTTTGTGAAGCTCCTCACACTTGGTGTTCAATTCCTGGATCTGCTCCTTGGCTCTCTCTAGTTCAGTGCTCAGTCTCAGGTTCTCCTCCTGGCCAGTGCTGATCTGAGTTTTGGCCTCCTGGAGCTCTTCCTCTGCAGCTTGGAGCTTCTCCTCAAAGTCTTTCCTCAGCTCTGCTTCGGTCTCACGCTCCCTCTCCTCGGCCAACATGCGGAAGCATTCAAAATCTGCCTGAACCTGAAGGGCACAGATGATAACAGGATGAACTCCACAGTGAGCGACTTTAAGGGACACATTTAATTAACAATGTAATACCTCAGAGCTCATGCAAATGTCCTTTATTACATTAAAGGCTACATCCTTTACCCAAAAGTGCAAACTGTGACTATAAACACTGAAAAACACCAGAAAATAGCTCATAAAAGTCAATTGTATTACAGTGTTGTGATGTTTAAGCAATACTGAGCATGTTCCAGGCTCCAACACACCTGAATTAATCTTTTTTGGATCCAACAAAGGTCTGCACAAAGTGAGATGTGCCGGAGCAGGGAGACATTGAAAACCTGCAGGACTGTGGCCCTTGTTGAACCGAATTGCCCTGCATTAGGATATAATCCTCTGTCCATATCTCTTTCTGTGTCCTTCGCAGCACTTCGAGGTCATCCCTTTTGTTAGCTAGCAACCTCACATTTCACATTAGAAGAGTTCCTCCTGCCCTGCATCCTCTTGGTTTCCTGTTCAACTCACGTGGGATTTCGTGTGGGTTTTTTTAGGTCAATAATTTGGTTTTGGAGAGCTTAAATCAGTTGGTCCTGCTGATAAGCAACTTTGTTGTTGGATGGATATTTATCATTGCACCATAAGAAATCACTTGAGCAGCACAACCTCCAGATCCATCTTTAAATGAAAGCTTGATAGTGGATCATCTGAATCAGTCTAGTTTTAAGATAATTTCTCTATTTGAACGGGGGAACCATCTTAGTCTCTGGATACATGCATGGAAAGAGAACAACTGTGACACGTTACAACTATACAATAATGTGAACAAGTCTTTCGGCCCTGTTCTAACGTTCTCTGTGAGAGGTTACTGTGCATTAAGCATAGCTGAAATTACTGCAAACATAGTATTTTTACATGAGAAAACATACAAATATGTGAATAAGAAGAGCTTTATTGGAAGCTTGGCTGTATTGACATGCACCTCTGCTTTAAAAAATATAAAAAGATGCATTTTTGGTGCATCGAGGCCGTTTTTAGTCCCACAAACAGGAGTTAATCACATTATCTCTGTCTGTTAGTACTATTTTTAAAGCTTTGATATTGTATATGATTTTGTGAGTGTGGGTGTCCTTTTTTTCTTTCTCAGTAACCCCTCTGACCTTAACTGGAATAAAACAGGTTTTTAAAAAATGCATGTATGCTGTTTATACATACTTTATTAAATAAAAAAGGTAGTTAAAATAATGGCTTTTCATCATAAACATGAGCTGAATAATAAACAAAGTATTGGAAACTTGAACACACCTGGGCTCCAACTCGCTGTTGCTCATCCAGAGATTCCTGTACCTCAAGGAGGCGTGTCCTTAATGCAGACCCCTCCCCTTCGTGACACGTCTCCATCAGGATGCGGTGCAGCTCGTCGTGGTGAGCGTGGCTCAAGGCCTGCAGGGCTGCTTCCTGCTCCTCGTTCTTCATGTTCAGAGAGTAAATCACCTGGAGAGTGGCAGGGACAATGAAGAAGCAACGTTACTGTCTCCTTAGTGTGTGAGGGTGCACGGATCACCTCAGAGTCTGAGCAGAGACTTTGCAGGAGATGAATCAACGTAGCTGATCCGAAAGGTACAAATTAAATCCCCTCATGCTACGTATTACATGCTGCAGAGTCCCATCGGTTTGTGCGACTCTTTCATATGAAGCATGAATAATTCTTGTATTATTCTTCTATGCAATTCACCATGAGTGAGGTTTAGAGGCACATCGGACATTATCTCAGTGTGACATGATCTCTGTTCAGTCTGCTTTGTTTGGTTTGGAGGAGGCATGTTAGAGAGCATTTAGACATCCTAATTCCCTGTTGGACTTGCAATGTATTGGTCTCTTTAGACTTTTTTTTATCTCTTTGAGCTCATAAACCCATATAATAGATCCAATATTTCGAGCCATAACCATTAAAATGACAAACATTAAAGTGGCCGTGAGACAGAAGCTTATAAATATAAAATCATCAATATTAGAAGTAAACAGAAACCCAACAAACTACATTCATCTGTAGGAGAATGATGTGGTGCTTCAGTCCAGCTTTAAGCAGTGACACCTGCTCACATGAAGGTCATCTCTTTCCCACCTCCCTATTATAGTGTATGACTGGCATACTGTATGAAATATGGTCTGTTTCCCCCACTACTCACTTTAACCTCTACGCCATGTTGACAGTGTCATCATCTGGTCCTGGTGACCCTGACGTCTCACTTACCCACTTGCAGAGGCCGTGTGTTCCCTTGTGCATGCACACACACACACAGGTTTACGTAGGAGATACATGGGCTCATATTTTATCCAGACGCCTCTCTGTCTGCAGCACACAGCTGGCACAGCACTACTGGACATTCCCTATGTGTGTGCACGTCCGTGTGTGTGTCACAACCCTCTTTGTCCATGCATTCGCACTGCCTTAACACGATCAATCTCATATAATCCAACAGATTTTTGTTTTGGCTTTTCTTTACGCAGAATCCAGCTCTTCTCTTGGAATCCTGACAGACGTGTACAGTTTGTCACGCTGGCTGTTCAGTCACGTCACGGTGCATGAACTTTGGCTCACTAACAATGACTCATGACACCGAGGAATGAAGGGTGCACTGAAATTAGGGCAAGTTCTGAGAGGGCTGTGTGAGAGGTGCTCTGGGCCGTCCTCATCAGCCAGTTTGAAAGGACAGAAAGAGGACAGGAAGAGAAACGAGCACGTCTTAATGTAGATTCTCCTAAAACCTGGTAACGATTCAGACGAGCAGTTTCCACCTGGACACTGGGACTCGAAGGGATTGTGAAGCTTACCTGGCCATTACACCCCATCTGTGATGGTGGAACATCTCAATCTTAAACTGGGTTCATTAACATGCTGCCTGCACTGTTCAGGGACAGCTTGGCTTCCAGGAGATTTGGAGAGCAAGCTGAGATCTGTTCTCTTTTCATTTGCAGAAGCATCAGTGAGTGCAGCCGCTGACGTGACTGAGTCCCGCCTGGCACACTTTCCATATTGCAGTTATTACAACAATCAATAAATACCAGTTGTTTGAGATATTTCTCATCATAGTTGCTTAATTATCATGTTTGAAAACAGCAGCACTTCCATGCAGTTAGCACTCTTACAATGATGCTTGTCCTTCTGCCACCCAGATGTTAATTAAAATGCAAAGTACACCGATCTATTTCCCTGTATTCACTTCAAATGTATCACTTTTTTTAAGAATTAGGTAAATAATTATAATATTAGTGAGACATCAACATAGACAGGTAAATATTTAATTGCAGTTATTTGTACGAGTATTAAATATATATAATATAAAATATGATAAAAACTGACTGCACTAATTGCAATTTATTCTTGAAGGTTGGCAACAGCAGGCTGACTCCAAGCATCAAAGATCTCTTCTTACATAAGGATGTCATCATTTCAAAAGGGATGAGATACTTCTCAGAGTCTGGGGCATAGCATCTACGACAGGAGAAATAGCCTCGAGATATTCCTTCATATGAACTAAAAAAGTGTCGACCAAGCCATGAAAAACATCTCCAAAACAAACCGGTTTAAAAATGAGAAGTCACTGAAAATTTTAACTTTGATGCAAATTTATGTTTGGAGTTGATAATACACTCTTTCACAACATTGGATGGTTTTACTGCGTCATTTGTAAATTATTCAAATTTAAGGATAAAAAAGATTCATCCAAATAGATTGTATTTCAGATGGTTATTAATGTCTGAATTCACCTGAAGACTAAACAAACGGAGCAGTTTCTTCATGCGTTCAACGTCTGGAGCAGCATGTGGAACAAGATGTGGAACAAGATGTAGAACAAGATGTGGAACAAGATGTGGAACAAGATGTGGAACTATACATAAAGCAAATATTTGAAGGTGCGTCAGGACGGAGCGGGTCATGAAAAATTAACTTAAACCAACATTCAGAACCAATAATCAATGTAATCCTACTTATGCCAATATTTTAATCTTTGAAAAGTGACATTTTCTTTAAATATATAAAAAATGTCCATTAAAAGGTCATTAAACTGTATTTTTTTTCTTTCACTAATCAATATTTGCTCTTCTGTTATAGAATAGAATAGAATAGAATAGAATAGAATAGAATAGAATAGAATAGAATAGAATAGAATAGAATAGAATAGA
>JBAMHV010000004.1:6481564-6492133 GCA_037177535.1 Pseudomugil gertrudae | reverse complement strand
TGAGTGTGACAACGTTTTCAGTTAATTCATATAGATTCAGATTGTCATGTTGTTCACCTTACGGACCACCAGGGGGCACTCACGGACCACTAATGGTCCGGGGACCACACTTTGAGAAAGGCTGGTCTACATGCTAAAGCATCTTTGGGCAAGACGCTGATTTACTACATTAGACAGACTTTACAAATGGCTCTGATCCATAATGATTCAAGCATAAGTTACAATATATCCAATACAAAGCTAGTTGCACAACTATAAAGATGAATTGATGCCACTCACATTAAGGTAATATCTACTGTCCAAAAAAATCTAGGGGGCAAATATTCCTGATAAAGAGAAAACTGCCATGGAACCATTCTTCCCTATCACCTAAAGTCACATTTCATTTCCTGCTTTGTGTTGCTCACAGTACAGCAATCAAAAGTGCTCCAAAAGCTCAGAGATGGAGACTCTTTGTCCCAAATAAGAAGCAATAACAGAAGACCCTCGACATGTTCTGATTGTAGAATCGATAATATCTGCAAACATATGGTTCCACTAATGTCCATCTGGAGTTTATCTGAATATAATCTGTATACCTTTAAATAGAAAAGAGGAGTGTTTTGGACACAGATAGAGTAAAAGGTAAAAAAAAAAGAAAAGAAAAAGCAACTCTTTTTTCTAGCTTTGAAGTATTTGATGCCATGTCATCTATGACCTTTAGCATAAAAAAAATCTGGCTCAGTTTATGTGTTTTAGGTGTTCTTCTGTGTATGTGCACATGCCTTTGAGTATTTCAGTGCATACTAACAGTGGGATTATTGATTTGGAAAAGTGTTACGTGTTGAAATTCGAGGTGGGCTTCTTGTCTGTTTCGTTACCTTTGGCCGACAGAGCTCCCTTTAGATCTGCAAGCACACTACACACCCAGTGTTCTCTAATTCATCAGTTTCACTCACAAAAATCTCAAACACCATCATCTTGCATGGAAGTTGTTGGAAGTCTGCAGTTTCACCTTTGGGGAGGAAATGCACAGTGCAGCATAATAAATTCCATACAGATGTAGAAAGTGAAATGCTCCCACTTATTCTGACTTGAACCGCAAAATGCTGCTTCACTAATACTGTGTCTGAAAGGATATGTCGGAAATGCCGTTTCCATTCATGCAGGTTTACAAACCTAAAACAACAACCTGTTGTGTGCTTTTAAACATTTGAATCTGTGCGTGTCGTCAAGGCAAAATTAAGGTTTTGAATACTTTTACAGAGTTGTAGTCCGGTCTGTGGACAGTTTTTTTGTCCAACAATGATGTCACAGCTCATTCATCTTTACAGGTGCTCAGAGCGGAAATTTGGCATCACGACTCATGTGTGAGTCTAGAGCAAACAGGTCTTGGGTTTGCTTATTCATAAATCTTGAAAAATATGTATAATTTTGTCTGATTGTCTTGAAAAGTGCTCCACAAATGCATACATTATAACTAATCCCAGTTCTTTTCAGTCTCCACTGATGGTTGTAGAGCATATAGAACAAAATGTATTCTGCGCAATGAAAAAAAAACACATTGGTCCCTCTGAATTCACCCTAGAAGTGAGTGTAAATGTGAGTGATTGTTTTCTCTCTGTTAGCCCTATGATGGACTGGCGACCTACCTGCCGCTCACCTGCTAAATGCTGGGCTACGCTTCAGCTTCATCACTGAATTTGACTATGTGGTAAAGGAAACCGAAAATTTTTGGGTAGTTTTTTATGCATTTGGCACATGAATGTATTTTTTTTGCATAGTTGTCAAACAACCCTAACGGCAACAAGTTTCCCACCTAAACAGGAATAAATGTTGCCTAATTCGTCTTTCCTTAATGTGACTTTGGGTAAGGGTAGAAACGTAGATCAGAAAGTTAATAAACAGGATTGCTTTTCAGCTGAGCTCTGCCTTCACCACAACAGACTCCATCACTGCAGATGTGGCCAGTCTGCTTGCTAATCTCCCACTCCATTCTAGCTCCACTCCTAAGTGGACACAAAAATTATTTCTTTTATGAGCATTTCCATTTAAAAAAGAAAAAAAAACATCTGTCTTATAATGTTTTTTCACTATGATATGATTTATGATATGAGTTTGGTTAGCTTTAGGTATTACACTGTTTTATTCAAGTTGCTGGTTAAGGTTAGGAAAATTCAATGTTAGTTCATAGGAAATTATGTGTGGCGGGCTTGACATGACGAGCTAAGGTCAATAAAGTTATGCAGTGAAATAACACTACACACAGATGATCTATTGTGTTGTTTTTATGAGGAGGACAGACTGATTCACAGACACATAATATTATTGAATAAATTATAACTCTTGTTTATGGTCATTCATCAGATCATTAATCAGGAACTAAAGAATTAGGTGGGTTGATGTCCATTTATCTACTTTATCCTTTAAGTTTTATTATTAGAGAGCATTGTAAAGCATTTGGTCTTAAGTGAACATAAATCCCCCTCTAAACTCTACCTTTCCATAGTAATTGAACCCAGCAGTATGACAGATTCATAGAGCAGAAAGGTTCTGCTCTTTTTTCCTTTTCTTCTTGTTCAGTATGGCTCTCTTGTGAATATTGCCTCCAAATGAAAGGAGGCTTTGGCTTGTTCACCCTTTTCACTTTCATTCTTTGTTTGTTCAGGAACTAGTAAGTGTCACCACCCATCGGGTGGTGCTAAGTGACCTTTTGAATGCTGACAACACTTGAATAGTGACCTCAGGCCAGGTTCAAGAATAACCGCAGTAACATACCATAGCAGGCTGGTGATCCACAGGGCTGCACAACAAGTATGACGGTTGTGAATGTGTGTGTGTGTGTGTGTGAAAAACAGTGAAAGAGTTTGACAGTATCTGTGTGCGTTTGTTTAAAGTGTGCGACATTGTACATAACAGACGAGTTTTCTATGCGTGACCTACATAAAAGGTCTAAATGAGTCTCAGCACACCCTTACATGCACACACTTCCACACAAACACACTCACACAAAAACGCTCAGTTCCCATGGTGACTGTGTTCCAGTGTGTGGGATTTTCCGGGCGGTGTCCGGAACAGTGGACGCTCCACAGTTTGTCCTGGAAGTTTGCTTTGATCTTAGTGGGTAGATCATCCCAAAGGAAGGACAATTCCTGACCCTTTATACATGTATCAACCCATACACACACACACACACACACAAAATTTGACTTTCTTTAGGACAACCACATTGTGCGGAGCCTAAATGCCTTCCTTGCATTAACCTCATGTAACCCAGCCTAAAAAATGAAGTAGCAGTTACACATACTTTCCCCTTTAACCCTTCTTGCTTGTCTCACATTCGTGACTCACACTAACTTTAACTTATGGTCAAGAAGCTCTCGAGTAGAGAGCATTGATTTTGATCTGCCATTAAATGTTTTGGATGCCTGTAAGTGGAAGTGTAACACTTTCACCAGTTCTGATCACACTTAATCAGTCACAATCTTAACTTCAAGATTCTTGCATCATCACACTTCCATTTGAAAGTGGCCGCCCATAGAGAGGGCATGCATGTGCAACAGCTTGATGTCGCTACAATGGGACCACTTTGGAGATTAGATTTACAAAAAGGGACTAACTTGAAGGAGCAGTTGGTTAGCACTGTGGCCTCACAGGAAGAAGGTTGCCGGTTTGAGTCTCGGTTGGGGCGGGGATCAAATCAGGAATCTTTCTGTGTGGAGTTTGCATGTTTTCCCCGTGTAGGCGTGGGTTCTCTCCGGGTACTCCGGCTTCCTCCCACAGTCCAAAGACATGCACCTTGGGGATAGGCTGATTGTCCAGGAATATGGAAAAAATGAATATGGTTATAATGACAATAATGAACTAAAATGTGTTTGATTTGTGTCCGTAGAGTGGAGAGAAGTTACAATGAGGTTAAAATACATTTTTTTTCTGGTTAGTCACTGGGAGCAAGACCTGTTTATTGCTTTTAACCAATTCCAAATGGAAAAATAAACAGGTGTTTGAAAAAGTGTGACAAAATGTACATTTTCTGCTAAAGCAGATGGTTTAATTCTCAAATGTAGTCTTATGAAAGAAGAGCGCACTGACACCAGCGCCGGCCTGCTTTATAATGTCTGCAGAAAATAGGTAGACTATACACCAGTTGTAAACCTACTTTCTATGAGGCTGAGTCAGACACCAGATTTTATAAGACTGGCACTCCTTTGTGTGTGTGTGTGCGTGTGTGTATTAGTGTTTGCCTGCAGATGTGTCTCCTAAAACGTATGTTTCTACCTCATTTGCTTTTTTTCTCATTATCCGCTATTAGTCGGTTTTATAGTCTTTTACTATATTAGAGTTTAAACATTTTAACATACTGAGTAGAGGGAAGAGATTAGTTTAATTCTAATTTTCACTTAATGCTTTTTATGTTCACTGCAAGTTATTTGCCAGAGAACACTTGATCCATCAGCGTCCAATTTCTTCCATTGTTTTCCTCCTGTGATTGCTAGAATTAAATAAATAAAAACACTTAGTGGGGAAAAACTGCTTTAAAAATTCTAAATGAAATCAAATATCATCTAGAGATTTTATAAGGCGTATTCAGATGAAAACTTATTATACCTTCACATTTATTTAGGTTTTGTTTAAATGGCTCAGAGATTGACATTCAGTAAAGCAGAGTACAAAACCGTGTGTTCATCTCCTCAACATTGTTTTCTTATTACTGTTGAGGTTTATACTCCTTCAAGCTGCTTAATTTCAGATGACACCAAACACACATTATTAAAAAAAATGAAAACCATTATTAAAATGATTTGTGGAGTGTACATGTATTTTACCACTCAGAGAATTTCCAAGTAACACACACAGATTATGAAACTTCCCTTGGATTTATAAAGTGTGATTTATCGTTTGTTTTTTCGCCTGGTGGAAAAATCTAGCAGCATTTCTTTGCACATGACTGGAGCAAGTTTGTGTGCATATTACAGCACTGACTGGCTCTGAGTTTTTGTGTGTCATAACCTCACTTTCTGCATGAGGGGAAATTTCCTCTAACATTATCCTGAAATACTGGCTTGATGGCTGGGAAATGTTTTCAGAGTGTCACAGTTTGGGGTTTCTGTTGACACAGCTTCAGCATCTAAAAATGTAGATGTCACATAACCTGAAAAGAGGTCTTGTCTTTCATTGTTGGCCTGCCATATCCTCTCTCTTAGTCTTTCTTATTTTAATTAAGTTTAAAATCCTTTTATTAAATGTTAGATTTCATAGTTGTAATAGTAATACCACAGTTAATACTGGGATCAAAAATAAAGAATGTTTTTTATCTATTCATTTATTTATTAAGCTGGTGTACAAAATCAGAGCAACACATTATATGTAATGCTTTTATTTGAACAAAAACTAAGCAAAATAAAAAAAAGTGCTCTACTTTATTGAAGTCTGTGTGTTTTCAGTTATGTAAAATTGTCATAGGGCAGGGGGATCCAAAGTCGGTCCTCGAGGGCGACCGTCCTGATGATTTTTGATGTATCTCTGTTCCAACACACCTGGCTTGCATTAAATAAACCCAAAAGCCAATGAAGTTCAGCATAATGACGGATTAACTTGAGTCAGCTGTGTTGGACCAAGTATACATGGAAAACCTGCAGGATTGTGGCCCTCAAGGACTGACTTTGGACACCCTTGTTGTAGGGTCTCTGCAATAGTTCAGTCAGGTGAAAGTGCAGCTTATTAATGGCTCATGTAACAGTAATATTTGTTTAAAATAGAAATTCTGTTGTAGATTTGCTGGTATGTTTGGGACAGCTTTATGTTATATGACCCACTTTTAGCCAGTCAGAGGATTTACCTCAACTTTAACGTAAGACTGCTTTTGTACGCAGATGGCTTGATGCCTGTCAGGTATCTCAAGTCATGTGACTGCAAAATGACCTGACGTTATCACCCCCTCCACCACTGTGCCTGAGAGGTAGTGTGAAGTTTTTGGCCTGAAATAGTGTTTCGGGCTTATTCTCCCAATAGTTTTTCAGTAATCTTGTCTTTTTTTTAGATGCATCAACTCATTTAAGGTGTTACAACATGTTTGAAGGTTTGAAGGATCTTTCATTTAATTTTTTCCTTTTTGCATAGTAATTTATAGTATAGTATAATATGTGTACTATTACATGTTTTAAAATGTAGCATGCTGAATAAGGCCTGTGTGGCCTGAGATGCAGTCCTATGGGGTTATTTTGTAGTTTCTCTGAGCATGGTTTGACTTGATCAGGAAATTTGCTGTCGTGAATATGATTCACTTGTGAACAAGCTTCTCCACTGAGTCCAAATTATTTAAAAAGGGTCAAAATCTTTCCCCGAGTGATTTACTGTACTCTTTTTTATTTTCCTTAGCTTGTGTTTACACTCACCTTAAAAGTTCCACAACGTCTGCTCCCAGAGTTGATTGCATTTGCTGGTGATCACTAAGTAAAGTCTGTTTGATTATTAGTGCCTGTTTGCTACTAACCTTTCTCCTTTCATTGAATGCAATACAGGTGTTATTTACTTTGTGTATTTTTGCACTTGAAAAACAATGTACTTTCATTTTTACATAATTGTTTATATGTCATTGTTTGTATGTACACATGTGCATAAAAGCTAGGGAAGGGCAACTAGTACTGTAAATATGATATAGATATAGATATATTTACTTGTACTCATAGTACTTCGACCTGTCCAGAGAGTACCCTGACTATTGATTACTGGAAAAGGCTCCAGCTACCAGCAACCCTGAATTCAATGAAGTGGAATGTAAAATGGATGGATGGTGTTCATAATACAACCTTCCCATTATACCTGGCTGTCAGTTTTGTCTCGGCTTAAACTGTGTTTATAGTTTACTTTTGTATTTTCATTCAGTGGTTACTAAAAAGTATGAAAAAAGCCTGTAAAAGTTATGTAAACATAAACATGCTCATCCATTTTATTAGGCTCTAAATTGCTGCTCAGCTTTTCCAATGATTGTTTTAAAAAAGGAACAGAGAACTGGGCAAACAACCAAAGTTTCTACTCTGCTATTGTTATCTTTACTGTCAGTAATGCTTTATCCCAAACCAGAATTCATCAGTAAGATTATATATACACACACAAATCATTTCACAGATAATTAGGTTGTCTAAAATCATTTTATTTGCCAAAAACCCTCCGGGGGCATTCAAGACGATACATTTCCTGACATCTTGTTATATACATGTAATTACCATTGTTCCAATTATGTTGCGGTGGTGTCTAATGAGTGAATGTTGTAGATGAAATAGCAAATGTGGAAACAAAAGTTTCCCATCTAGACCAGCAGCAGGTGGGTTTAAAACCACACATCACACTTGTCTACACATTGCACAAATATACAGCTCAGTTCTCACACATATGTCTCCAGGTTAAAAGACCTGTTAGTCAAAGCCCGCAGCTCGGAATTACCTACCCCAAAAGACACACACAAAGATACACATACTTACATACCTCATGTAAAAGATCCTTGTCTTTTCCACTTTTTCTGATTTAATCTTTGCCCAAGAATACTTTAGAATGCAAAAACAGTTATTACACAGAGCCTGAACAAGGACTCTATATTCCCTCTTTGTTCCTGAACTGTTTAAACAGACTACATGAGCAGTAACACATTTCAACCAGTGTGGTTTATCTCTCATTCACTGAGACTCCTCCGCTGGCAACGCCAGGAAGAGAAAAATATGCGCCAGTATCCCAGGTGGTAGGTTCCAAGAACTGATACAACTCAAAGACTGGTGTCGCTCAACCCAGGTCGCTACTTACACACAAGGCAGAGCTTCTCCACTCTGCCTCTGCGTGATGTGGCAACACCAGTCTACTCAGCTCCTGCTCGTTTAAACAGACTACATGAGCAGTAACACATTTCAACCAGTGTGGTTTATCTCTCATTAACTGAGGCGAAACCGGCCACCTTGTGTGTGCTTTCATGCATCAAGATCGCATTGCAGAATAGTAGTGTCAAGTTGGGATGACAATATCATGTGCAATTAGCACTACGTACGATTTACAAGTATAAACATCAAGCGCTTAATCATAGGTCCTAAGATGCAACATGTCTAAATAATTTAAAATTGTGTTTGTCATGTATGAAAATGTGTGTTAACTATGGCACACAATGGTACTTAACTGGGAGATGGATTGCGGGACATTTCACACAAAAGACCTCTGAGTTAGCATCACATTTTCTCTAAAAAGACACACTGGATTGGTATCAAGCTACCTTTGTCCACCATATAGTTACTTGTATGGTGGAACTGATCTGGGAAAGGGAAAATTGATTGGTGGTGGAATGCAGAAGCTGCATTTATCTGAACCAAATTACTTTAAAAAAATCTGTAAAGAGCTGCCATAATATGTTAAACTGCTACACCTAATAATGGTAAAGAAAACTGTGGAGTACCAAGGTTTAGACATTGTGTGCCTTAAAGGAACTTTCTGGAACCAGAACTTTATTCTAAATATCAAGAAAGAAAGTGTAATTTGCTTCTGTGACAGCTTTAAATCAACCACCAAAAACGATGCTGTATGCAGCCACATTGACAGCAGCACATGCCAGAAAGAAGATTAAACACAATCCTGAAGTCCAGTTAAAATAACACTGCAGTGATTTATAGTAACCGTCCACTGAAGGGGGCTTGAATTTACAACGCTGGAAAGTTATCACAGTAGCAATTTTATCTCAGAATTGCACAATAAACTGTAAATTTATGGCATTAAATTTTAAAGTGGTATGATGAAATGGCATGTCTTTGTTTGGAAAATGCAACGTGATACGTGTGCATTTTCTCATTTTTCTTCTCAATAAAGTCAACCCACCAGGTCAACCCGACGATCAGATACGTGAGTATTTTTCAAGAAAGCAGAGAGTAAGAAACAAGAGCAAAAAGTTGTGTGGTTAAAATGTAAATTTACTCCAAATTATACAGTATAGTCCTAAACTGTATCATTTTTGTTACATTTCCATACAATACAAAGGAAATGCAATCTTATTATTGGATTACTCTACATTACTGTGGACTTTTTTTTTAGTCAGAATGTCTCATAGCTATTCTTGTAGCTCATTACCTGCCAGTGAAACTGACAACAGAAGAAGATTTTGCTGGAATATCAGCCAAATGTGGAAAGAACAACCACTAATCAAAGATTTCCTAAAAAATCAAGGACAATAGGAGGTCAGATTTTTCACTGATTGGCCACACACTAGAAAAGCTTACTTTACACGATAGCCATGACCGTAACCAGAGCATTAAGCTCCGTGTCAGTATCTGAAGGTATAGGCCGACTCAACTCTACTTTCCTCTTTCAGCTCCACACCCTGTGTGAAAATCTCTGTTTTCTTTTTTCCTCTGAATGGAAAGTAATTTCACATTCTTTCCTCAGGCGAGAGGATAGAAGGGAAGCCACAAAAGGGGAAAGATACTGTAATGGCAGTATCAGAGTATGATAATGATAGATGCAGGTTTCAGGCCTAATGCAGGGGGATGAATATGAAGAGCTATAGCTTGTGCAATCCCGCTGATGAGCCTACTGATTGACAGCCCGACATAAACCAGCCAGGTGAGGTCGGGGTCTCTGAGATGAGATTCATGTACCATCATTTACATATTAATCTAGTAAGTCCAAGATAGGATTCTGTAGGAATTGTCGTTTAATTGCTATTCAAACCATCTGAGTATTGCTAGTTATACACCTGCTACATGAATTCTAATATTCTGCCGTCAAGCAGAGACTGCATTAGTTATAGATGGAAGCAGAGGATAACTTCTTCCTAACTGATATGATGTTTGACATTTCATTTACAGCTCCCAACCGGAGAGGTTAATAATGCTACCGAAAGCAATCAGGGACACCCAAATGGTGTACTCACACACATTCACATAGCCAGCCTAATGCAATAAGGCCATGTCATCCTTGTTAAGAAGCCAAAAATAAGATGTCATTTTAAACCAGGCAAGGGGGGGTGGGGTGTTGGGTGCATCTCCAAATCTCACTCCCTGCTCATCGAGACCTCTTTCCCATCTTCGAAAGCAAACCGGATGATATAATTATATACGGCACATTGTCCATATGTGTGTCAGTTTGAATTCAATCACGAGTGTGAAGGTTTTGATGTATTTGATTACAACCTTTAAAACCAGTTCTAGAGCCAACATAAACATGGCTAAGTTACCGGTGTTTCTGTCCTTCTGCGATACAATCACACTGATGCAGTGCTCTTATGGTTGGGTGTGTGAGGCAGCTCATCATTATAGTACACTGAGCCAGTAAAAAGAAGGATTTTTAGTCCTCTTATCGTAGTAAGGGGGTGGATCAACAGGTAGGCATGATTGAACTTGGTCTTGAGAAGCAAAGATATTCCCACTATGCATGCGCGCATGCACACACACACACACACACACACACACACTAAGTTGAGTTGAATCTCAATGGAATTTCTGACCACTTGTAAAAATGACATTGGCTGTATACATTACTGTTACAAATCCATCCATCCATCCATCCATCCATCCATCCATCCATCCATCCATCCATCCATCCATCCATCCATCCATCCAT
>JBAMHV010000004.1:6459171-6474504 GCA_037177535.1 Pseudomugil gertrudae | reverse complement strand
AATGTGTCAAATAGTGTTAAAGTGCTTTGAGTGCACTGATGTGTAGAAAAGCGCTATACAAGTACAAGACCATTTACACACTCACTCCTATGATCAATTTAGAGTCTCCAATCAGCCTATCACCAAGGTGCATGTCTTTGGACTGTTAGAGGAAGCTGGGGTACTCAAAGAGAAAGAACATGCAAACTCCACACTGAAATGCCACTGTTCGGACCTCCTCTTACAAATCTTTTCCGCTTTATAAAACACTCTATGCCTGTCTCTTGTGCACTAATGTCTGATTTAATCAGCATCCAAAAATAAAAGAGTAAGTTTGAGCTCATTAGTAAGTTTTGACAATAAAGAGGTAGAATATAGTAGGATGAAAAGGATTTGAGTACCACTGGAGATTTCTACCAAAGAGGCTGCAGGTGGGTGTGTGGCGTATGCATCCATGTAGTCCTGCTTAGGAGCTAAACTGTGCTAGTTTACAAAGATATAGACAGCATTTGTCTGCGTGCATGTGTGTGTGTGTGTGTGCGTTTGGAGGGGCCCAGTACTTGGCCAGTAAGTGCATTCCCATAACAGGGATTATATTTCACCCTTAGATAGAAAATGTAGCTTGGAATGAGGGCACATGATAATGGGAGCTACACAGAAAAGAACAGCAAACGATGAGGGTCTGTTAAAAAAAAAAAGGAAATTAAAATCTTATTCAAAAGGGAGAAATTGCAAAGAAGGTTTTAACATTTTTTTTATATACAAAGAAATTAGAGAGATAACTCCAGAATGTTCCTATTTAATTGGGATTGCAATGTTGTAATTTACTGAACAGCAATGCTTCATGGCCATAAAAATGTGTTTGACACTGCTTGTTTTGAATGCGCTGCTTTTCTTCCTTCAAAAGAATCACTTAGTGCAGTGATAAATCACTTCTTATGCTACCTGCCACACTTGGAAAACGAGATATTTCCCATATAACCCTGCAGTTCAAGACATGCAGTGAGAAAACATTAAATTCTGTGTCAGACTGACCCCAGCCTTCATGTTGACGAACATCACTGCTGACAAGACTATAGCTGTGAGCGACGCAGCCCTCACTGGATGAGTCTAAGACTGAAGAAGTTGCGTTAGGTCAGGATAGTAACCATAAGCACGCTTGTCTCATCTTCATCAGCCACAGGGATTACTGGGATTTTTATCTCACAAGGTCAACTCAGAGTTTTACTGTTACATCTAGAGGTACGTCTTGCTGTGTCAGAAAAGTGAAAACTTCAAATCTGTGCCCATAGCTTTGATGGGATACTACAATGACTCAAAATAAACATAAGTGAAACATGACAGATCTGTCATCTTCATTACTAAAGCAGAACTTTACAATTAGCTTCTCTTTAGCTTGTGCTTGCATTGCTTTTGCATGTTTGCCTTTTAGTTCACCACAGTTCGTTACAGCACATAAAGATTGATATAGAGTGGTGTGTTTGAAATTGAGTAACACTATACCACATATTCTCTTTTCACAGATCAGTTCCACCATATAGCTGAAATGATGAACTCCTCTGCAAGCCAAGCAAGCCGGATTCCTCCCATCCTGGCACGTCTTTTCATACATCACTACAGCGTTTGAGGAATCACGGGAGCTGTGACGTTCACTCAGCGCATACGTCATGCTTTATAAGCATCTTGATGCATGAACTGATGAGCGAAAGCACACACAGAACAGGGTTGTTCTGCCTCTGTTTCTACCTCATGATGGTTCAGAGGCCTGTCAGAGCTGGACCAACACCGACCCCCTAAATCTGCCTTTTCCATTCAACAAACCAGACCAAGGAAGGCTTGGTTAGCTTGAAAACGCATGTAAAAGGGCCACAGAAGAGGGACTCTTTCTTTTATGCTGTAAATACTGCTTTAGTCTTAGTCTAAACCTAATATAATTTATCATTTTGGTTGCAGTAACTAAGTACCACTATGCTTGCAACACCTGCATCTAAAAGCGAAATAAAAACTCTCACATTGACCAGATTTGTGCCACATCTCAATGGATCCCAACTCTATTGCATTTCTCTATCCAGGTGTCTGTTTGCACCAACAAAGATGGAAACAAAATAAACTAAAGTGAGTCCCATTGTGGCACCATGTGTTTGCTTTATTGGGTGCACCAACACAACTGTTTCTCACCAGCTGTTTAAACCTCCCAGTTCTGCCCCCAGCTACAACTAAACTAGTGCTGCATAAGTTCGACAAAGACACAACGGAGCCTTAAAGACAAAGTAATTAATTTATTTCTTAATATAAATTTCAGCCCTCACCCACAAGATTTTAGTAGTGGCTAAAAGAATGAAAGCATCAATAAAAGCAGCTGAAATTAGATTTTTTTTCATGCTCAGCCTGCGAGAATGGGAAAATAGCTTACACATCCAGATGGAGCTTGGAACTCCAGATCCTGGACTTACTAGAAGGATTAAGTATCTCCTCTGACTCTGAAATGCTGTTTGGTCCTCCAGGAAGAGCTGGAGAATATATTGCTGGGGAGAAGGACATTTTGGTGTCTCTCCTAAATTTGTGCATCCATGACCAGATCCCTGTGAAAGAGCATAGATGGATGCATAAACAAAAGTTCAAAAGGTTTGCAGTTTTGAAAGTGTGGGTGAGATGCTAGTTAGTCACAACTGATCACTTAAAAATGATGAAAATGACATTTCCAGGGAAGATTTCATATTTCAGCATACAAACTTCAGAAAAGTCACCATTTTAACTCCCCGTCAGCCAAGAACTGAACCAGCAACCTTCTCGCATCGAGGACGCCTTGATAACCACACTAATGTGCAACCCTTATAAATTGCACAGCAGAATTTGGCAGAAAAAATTTGTCTTAAGTTAAATGTGCAAAAACAAATCTGCTATTTACTACAGTTTACTTGTTTATTTCTGCACTAATCAAAAGGCTTTTCTTTGTACTCAGGAAAAGAAATCCAAATTGGCTTTAAACCACCAGATACAAATGTTTAGAGACATGCTCTAGTCTCACTTCATACCCACATTTGCTTAATCGCTTAACGCCTGACCAGAGAAAAAATGGGGAGAAACATCCATTTTTTAAAATTCTGATAAGTTCATTTAACCCCTTAACAAAATCAAACCATGTAACAGGTCAAAATTGTTAAAATTCCCACTGGAACTTTAACAAATCTTTCTTTATTTAACCAGTATAAATACAACATTTTATTATGTGTAGTTGCAACACCCCCACCCAGTTTAGGACCCACTGATTTAATCACCTGGTGTAAACAAACTGAAAGCAGCTTTTCATAAAAAAAACACTGGAAATGTTGAACTGAGCCTGAAGCCTGGAATTTACGCTCATAGGAATTTATTTTACATACATTTATGTTCTTATCACAAGCATCCAACATCGTAACATGATGTAGAATAACCACATAACAAAAATATAGAAAACCACAGTAAATCTTTAATTAAATAAAATGATAAGTACTTTATGTAACCTGAAACCTTATAGAGTCATGTTCCTTAAGCTACCATATTAAATATACAGAAAAAAGCTGCTTAATATGAACAGAGCCAAAAGTTCAACTGGCTTTAAAATAAAAGAAACTAAAGAAAAGTGTTTGGTATTGTCTGAAAGCTGCTTAAAATGTAGCAACAAATACATATACACAGCTTCATTGAGACAAACCATTATTCAGCTCAAGGTTAGCTACTAAGAATGTAATGTTTTGATGAGAGACGTGTTGACTTCTGCTGATGGAGGCTTGTTTTATCAACTAAGGCAGAGCAACAGATACCCGTGTAATCAAATCTACTTCACCAGGGGTGCATTTGAAAGCCAAATTTCTGTGAGCCAAATTTATACAAATGGGCCTCTTTTGTTCACGGGATACAATACAGCTGCTCAATTTTCAGCTTCACTTTGAACGGATACAGAAGCACAAATGTGCCGAGGTGGAAGTGAACACGAACACACCACAACATGAAACACTGTGTGCCATTGTGTTTTTCTTGATTTCCAATATCTCCTTTGTTTTTCATTACACACATGCACAGACAGGCCGGGGCAAATTTTATCTAACTTGTGCTGGTCAAACCTCAAGGTGTAAGCAGAGATAGTGAAGGTGAAGGCGGTAAATCAATGGCTGTGTAGAGAGGCTATGTTCCCTATTAAACAAAAGGCTGACGAACGCATTGAGCTTGGCCTGCTAACTGACAGCTGTAAAGATGAACAATGGGACCCTGTAGCTTCATAACCTGGAAGGGGAAGCCTTTTCCAAAGCCTGCAGAGTGCTTTTACACCACACTTATACTCGCAACGTTCAATAGCATGTATGCGTTTTATAGATGTTTTGAACAGCTGAATTCAACCTTTATTAGGTCAGTAAATTGATGACATTTTACAGAGATGGGGAAACAATACGTCCGTGACATTAGAGAAAAGGGACACAGGTGCTCATGTGCACATAAACACCGATTAAAATCACACACAAGCACATTAAACCGACACAAAGATTTAATCAATCCCCTGAATGAAATGTAAAATCTCCAATGTTGCCTTATTTTGTGTAGCTGCATTGTAAGAGTTTTTAGCTCAAAGCGCTTTGTGAAGCCACAAAGTCAGGCCCACAGCTGCTATCTACAAGTGTGCGACCCTTTCAGGCTTTTCTCCTCTCCTTGTCACCAGTTATCACTGTCAAGGTCCAGCTGCGCTGCTTGCGCTGGGAGCTGTCGCAGAGATGTGTCGCCATGATGTGATGCTTCACGCGCTCGGTGACAAATCCGCCAGCCATTATTCACACATGCAGCATCAATGAGTCATTTTAACACACACAACATTTCAGACACAAACATATGTGCGTATCATCTACTACCTGTGGAGGCATTGTTTCTCCCGGAGGTTACGTTTGATTTGACCAGACATTTCAGAATTCATGTCAAATGTTTCTTTCTCCTCTGCTTTCCAGGAGCAGTTTTCTTAGAGGGTTAAAATGACTTCTTTCAGGACACACTTGCAGAAGATTTAGCTGCTTGCTAATGTCTCTTTGGCAAGCTTCTTGTAGTCTCAGCTTTTTCATAAACTGTCCCCTGTGGCACGTCCACAAGCTTACTATCTGTGCTATTTGTAGCTGTAGCAGAGAGGATGAATGTGACCAGAAGAGACAGTTCAAGCAATGTATTATGACTCCTGCTATTAAGGCCAGTGAAACCATTCAGATGTTCATTTTATTTAAGTTATTGTCTTTATTACTTCATGGAAACAAAAATGATACTTTGTCATATAATTTCTCATGTTTTTATGTCTTTATTTGAAACAAATATGCTCATGAAATAAGACTAATTAAAAAAAAAGGTGAAACTTATTGAATGAAGCTGAAATCATAAGTGTGTAAGTCATACTTTTTCATAATGAGAGAGGGATTGTTGCATGGTGCTTATGCCAGCTTCTGACAAGTTACACTGTTTACATCACAAATGTGCAACCATGATTGTGATACATCTGGTATTTCTCTCTCTTTCGATGAGGCAAATATCTGACAGCGAGAGATTCCAAAGTGAAGATTTGTTTCATATTTTACACTTGACTGCAGTGCTCAGTGATGACAGACGGAGATGGAGCTGATGAAAAGTGGGACTCCTTCAGTTTGCTTCGCTGTTTGAACTTTGGTCTGTGTTCATCCACCAGATGTTGGACAGCTCTGAGAAAAGGGGAAACACCTCATGCTATTGTAATGCCATTGTTGAGATATAGTTGGTATAAATGTCTGTTTTTCCCTCAAACGGTTGGATCCGGAGTTTAAACAGTTGCTTGCTTTTAATGTATGTGGAACAGATGTTGACTTTCTCCCTCGCTCATGTCAGCTTTTCTGCAGATATTAATTTACAGGCACTTTCTTTCCCACTGCCTCCACTGAATCCTGTCATGCTTCTCTGTCAGTGCTTGCTTGTCCATCTTTCACATCAGTTCCTTTTCTTTGCCACTTTTATCAACATGTGTTAACATATTAGGATTATAAAACAAACTGGCTAAATTTGTTTGTATTGCTCCAAACATCAGTGGTTAAGTGAAGCCGAGGGCTCAAGCGCCAACCTCTGTTGGAAAACATAGAAGCCTATTTTGAAGTGCCAAAAAGTATAATTCCCTCTCATCCAGTAGAGGTTCTAAGACAAATCAAATCTCTGTAGATTCCCATATTAAAAACATCAACTTTACAGCAGAAATAAACATGTTTACAGCCTGGTACAAAAAACAATTTAAGTTTATTAGGTCAAGTTTAACTTCATGACAGTAACTCCAACTGCACCTTTTCCAACTCTGCACCATCGTGCATTAAATCTGAACGAACACACAAACTGTGAGGAAGTTTGATTTTCCTTCTTCCAGCATCTGTAATAGTGTGTTTGTTCCACGCTGCAGATGTTGGGAAGGTGGCTGTACATCGAGGGGAGCTCGGACATCCCAGGAAGCTGCTCACTGGCTCATATGATGACCAGCACCTGTGTAGACCTGCTTGTAACTTCCTAGAGCAACGTCCTCAAACTTGTTTCAAAGAATGAAAAATCTTCTTTCACACCACAGTTGCGATGTCTACATTTATGTGCTTAAAGAAATAAGTCATTACTAACCCAGGAATATAAGTTGCATTAATACATACTGTATCTGGAGAACTTTCTTTTTTCTTTTAGCATTTTGACAAAGGGGGTGAATTTTGTAGAGTGTAGCACAAATGTGATTCTTTAACAGCGTGCTTTAGCTTTAACACACATACGTCCATTAGGTCCCATTAAAACTAGCTGGCTTTTTGCTACTGGCAGCTCTGAGTTTGGTAGATGTCAATTATCCACCCGTTACTCTCACAATCTCACTATCCCCCTGTGAGCTTCACATCTTTGCCCATGTTTGTATTTTTCAGGAGCAACAGCTCACATGACACTGCCAACATAGTGAATGTGAGACCCCACCTTGCTTCACTTAAGCTTTTCAGAAACCTTTGAGAAGGCTTTGTCCATCTTTTTATATATAGTAAAATAGCCCATTCTCTTTGAGGGAATGAAGAATCTTAGATTAGAGTAGAATTCAAGCCGACATTAGTGTTTGAGTTAGTAAGTCAAAGTTAAATCACATCCTTATTTCGCCATTCCACATGCAGTTGTTCTCTTGGTTATTAGAGATGTTCTTGTTTTGCATTTAGGTACATTTTTTCTGCATGGGCATGTGTTGATATTTAGGAAAACACAACATTTTGTATTGGTTATATAAAGCTATGACCTTTAACTGGTATTCTCATCGAACTGGTTTACAAACCAAAGACCAGATAAAAAATTATCTGTAATTTTAAAACATTACTAATGAGCCAGATGTTTCAACTAG
Source organism: Pseudomugil gertrudae (assembly GCA_037177535.1). Lineage (NCBI taxonomy): Eukaryota > Metazoa > Chordata > Actinopteri > Atheriniformes > Pseudomugilidae > Pseudomugil > Pseudomugil gertrudae. The sequence goes on along the minus strand of JBAMHV010000004.1, from coordinate 6,467,147 downwards.
CTGTTTTTGTTAGGAGACAACAGATAGTTACTGAAGTTCATTTTACAGAATACTTTGGAGGGAAGCACAAACATGCCATACAAAGTCATTTAAAGAGGCATAATGATGTAGTCCTGTAATGGTTATTTGACTGTGCGAAACCAAAGCAGTTCTTAGAACCAACTGGCTTAAGCAGGAAGACCGTACATGAGGTAGCTAAAGCATGTTAATTAAATATATAACATGGATGTGAGTTAAAAACACAAGGGCAAGCTTAAATAATAATAATAATAATTATAATAGGTCACCACAATATTGGGGAATATAGGAGTCAATATACAAATAGATAACAAACAGATAAAATAAACCAGTTAAAAACTATTCAGGAGTCAGACAAGTTAAATGAAAGATGGTTAAAGATCATAAGCAAGTTTGAACAGATGAGTTTTGAGATGAGATTTAAAGAAAAGGATTCAATGTGGTGGAATTCAGGGAGAATGTGAGTTTCAGAGTTTGGGCACAGAGCAGCTAAAATCTCCACATGAGGCGATAGGATGGGTCATTAAGGCAGAGGAGGATCCAAGTGAACTAGTGAGGTTGGCAATGTGGATCAATGGCTAATGGCTAGCGTCTACTACCGGTAGTTTTACATGAAGGAACAATGCTTTAACGCTTATCACCCTTTATGAAGAGAAAGGTTCTCTACCAGTCCAAAGTTTGGACATGCTTTTCCATTCAAGTTAACGGAAAAGTAACTTTTGACTGGTGGTGAACATAATCACTCTGCTTTGCAAAAAGTGGAGAAATATATAATCAAACATGAAACAAACTTTTCAAACAGACCCTACAGGATATAAGTAATTCAAGATATATATTAGATAAATGTATGTGCTTGAAGGCCATACGGATTTCATGTTTGTATGAACTCAGATAATCAGCTGTACAGCTACAGTACAAAGAGCAGATTTGCACACATACAGACACAAAGTCTGCCAAAAGCAAAGCTATAGCAGAGATGATATGTACGATAAGTCACATTTTAATGAGAAACGCAGCTTCAGTTGAACATAAAAAGAATACCTTGTCTGCATTATTTCTGCCCCACCACATGTCTCACTGACGACTGAGCATTGGCCATGATGTATGAGTGGCTGTCAGATGTACTCTGGAGCCGTGTTTGCAGTCTGATAATGTCACACACTAAAGAGATATAAAAATGTTTGTGTGTGAGTTTGACCACTATTTTTGGTTGCAGACTGATGTCTCTGAACGTGTTGGGTGTTCTGAAGTGTGTATGTGTGCACATTTTTTCATCTGTTTTAGTTTGAGCATACTCTTATTCATATCTTTACTGGCTGAAATAATGTGTGTTTGTGTGTGTGTGTGTTTGTGCAGGCAGACATTATAAGTATGTTCTTAGTTTGTGGCTCTGTGCCCACAGCTGCTCAACACTGGAACGTAGGAATATTTTCCCGCTCTACAAGTCTGCATCTACTTAGCTGAGGCCAGAACGCCAAGTGAACATCAACCTCAAACCGAATAAAGACTAATACCCACCACCATGTTGTTGTAAGTCCGCTGTCTGCAGCCACACACACTTTACACATCCTTATAAAAGCTCAGGTTGGTCGCTGAAGCATTTCTCAAAGACATAATATCCACATTGTAGCAACTCCAACACCCTTTGTTGCTTGAGGGGATAAGTATAGGTCCTGTTTATATATCAGACACGCTGCCATGCTGGTGCAAACGAAAAGCACACTCTCATTGCAGTTTTGCGGCATTTATTAAGAGCGGCTTACAAAGAAGGCGTACATGTAACAAACTGTACATAGCGAAGGCAAAAGCTAGCGGTTTACAAAAAAAATACGGCGACCCAGCTCCTCTCTCCTCCACCTGTGTGCAGGTGAGCAGATGCGCTATGTAAACATACACGGCATCCACCGCCTGTGCCCACGTGATCCCAGTGACAAACCAAATACCACACATATGGCTCCTACACACATAACATTCATTTCCAGTATGTTAATTTTATTCAGTTTTAAAAATGAGGAAATATTAGTAATATTCAGTATCAAAAAGAAGTGGCAAAACACATCTCTAATGGAAATATATCTCTCTTTTCTGTTTTCCTTTTCATTTTTTAAAATAATGAATTCTCCTGTGAGATACCCATCACTGACTCTTTCATTTGCAGATTTTATTTTAGGAGTTTTATACATTTATTGATAGAGACAGTAGAGTATGACAGAAAATAGTGGAAAGAGAGCAGAGGGAATGATGTAATGCAAATAAATGGTCTAACCATCTGGGAATCCAAACAGGCTCTTGCTGCTCGGGGCATTTGGACCCATGCGGTATGCTGTCTAACCCTTCTGCGATTGAGCTGCCCCTATAAAAATAATTTGTGGAGGTTCTCAAAGTCACACGTGAAACATGTTGCAATGTCAGTGGGTCATCAGACTTTTGTGTATCACTGTGGGAGGTAGATGTGGGACATATGTTGACTTAGCAAAAAAAGTAAGTAAACTTTTATTTGGTTTAATATTTCTTTGTTCTAAAAATGGATCTTGTCAATAAGCCATATTTCTTTGGTTAGTCTGTTTATTTGGGCCCTGTGATGGACTGGCGACCTGTCCAGTGTGAACCCCGCCCCTCGCCCATTCGGAGCTGGGATTGGCTCCAGCCCCCCCGCGACCCCGTTCAGGGAAAAGCGGTAGAAAATGAATGGATGGATGGATGGTCTGTTTATTTGCCTTTTAAAATGTGTGAGATTAGCTAGAAAAATATATTTGTTGGCAAATATTGTCATATGCATTTATTCATGGAGAAGGGGTTGGTTTTATGTACACCGAGTCAGATCTGCAGTTTCATGATTGTTTTCAGGCAGAAAGAAAGAAGCCTGTAACCTCTTCATGGTCATACAACCCTTCTGAAAGGGAAATTCCTATGAGCCATCAAATAGGTATTCTGATATCAGTTCCTCACCTAAATAAAGTTTGATTCATTTATTGAGCATTAGCACATGCCAAGTTACAATTATCACTCCATGGTGCATCCATAAGCCTGGAATACCCCTGCATTGACTTTCCAGACATGTTGCTGGCAAGCCGCTTGTCAAAAACCGGGTCATAAGTGAGTCACGAGTAAGGGAAGACTCCCACCCGAGCCGACTAAGAGTCACAAAATCACCAAGAGGGGAAAGACAGATCCAGATCTTTTGTTCTTCTTTTGTTGTTAAATGTGAATGCTGTGTTTTGGCATCTCAGATAGTTGGTCTAATAATGAATAAAGCCATGCAATCATCTTTAACACAAACACTCCCTCTCCTGGCAGAGAAAACAGAGCTTCTCTCCGGGTGTCGTCATGCAGCCAGGCCTAATCTCTGATGTCTGCCGTCATCAATTTAACCACTGACCTGGGCGACGGCCTGGGTGTGGGTGCCAGGTGGCTCGTTTTCATGCAACTCACACTGGCTGCAGATCTGATGTGAATGAGTGTGTGAGGGCTGATTAATATTCAGTCCTGCAATGATAAGTTTTTATGTTACTACCACTCTTTCTCCCCGTGTCTCTCAAAGCACCCTCATTCTTCCCCCTGTGTGCCTACATAGACTCACTGAGGGTTGTTAATGGGCATGCCTGCAGACCTGCAGGGTGCGGCTGGAGGCATAGAATGGTGAATGGGAGAGTGAAGGTCTGTGGGTGGGTAAAGAGTGGTTTCTCTTGTATTCTATATGGCAGTGAGTGTCTATTTAGCACACTGGAGGGCTTTTGTAGGTGTGGCTATCATTATAGTATTTAGTCTGGGCACAAACACACGAGCTTTCACAGCTATTCTTGTTGAAACATCATGTTAAAGTGTAACTAACCCCCTAAACTACTTTTTTTTGCTGATAAACTGTCTAAATTGGGCTCTAATAGTGCCGTCTTCCTGTAACTGTGCAATTTTTGACATTTTTGCATAAACCTGTTTATTTAGACAAACTTTGGTCTAAAACCGTCTTAGTGCTGCCCTCTTTGGGTTGAACAGTGGCTACTGCAGTTGAATTTTCCTATTGGCCGAAGCGGTACATCTTGGTACTTGTCTATGTCACAGGCCGTGGCTCTAGTATACAAGCGTCTTGCAGACACACGCCCTCTATGGCGAGTCAGGAGCACTGTGAGCATTATCAACAACGTTTATTCAGGTTAGCACTTTATTCATTCCCCCACACTGGAGCCAATCCCAGTTGACAGAGGGGTGAGGCGGGGTACAACCCGGACAAGTCGCCAGTCCATCACGGGACCAACACACATAGACAAGCAACCATGCATGCACACACACACACACACACACTCCTGTGGACAACTCCAATCAGCCTATCCCCAAGGTGCATGTCTTTGGACTGTGGGAGGAAGCTGGATTACCCGGAGAGAACCCACGCTAACATGGTGAGAACATGCAAACTCAGAAAGGTTCCTGGTTGGACCTCCGCCCCAGTCCAGGCTTGAACCAGCACCCTTCTTGCTGTGAGTTCACAGTGTTAACCAACTGCACCACCATGCAGCCCTCTTACCCTAATCATGACTCAAAAATTAATTCTATGATGTTTTCGTCCCCACAAGGACAAGTGGTCCCCACAAGGTTACTTACTTTCACCACAGAAAGTCTGAGTAAGGTACAACCCCCCCCCCCCCACACACACACACACACACGCACACACACACACACATACAAACAAATAGCTGCAGAAAGTTAGTTGTAAAGGTATATTTGCCGAAATGAGAGAGATGAACATTTTTACCAAAAGAGTCTGCATCAATTAATAAGTGCAGCATTTTGTTCATGTAGGCTTGTAAGAGTCTGGCAAGCATTTGCCTTTACTGGCGCCCACAGAAAGCAACACCTTTCTCTGCTTTTAAAATGCAGCACTTAATTAGGTTTAAATGACTTTTTGTGTGTATTCATGTGTGTGTATTTTATCAAGTAGCACAAACACTGACTGTACTCGCAATGGCTATGATTTATCATAGTTAACGTGACTGGAACTTATTCACTGTTATAAGCCATGTCTTGCAATACAGGTGTCATCTGTTTTTTTGGGTTTATTTTTTAGCTGAAATCACTGTATGTCACTCTATGTGATACAGGATCAGTATCCCAAAAGAGAACAGACACATTGACACCAAAACTAAGTAATTTACATTTAGAAGATGAGTTAAAGGTAGGGAGTAATTAGAAAATTGATTTTTACAACTTGTATTCAATGTATTCAAGCTGAGACATTATGGATGACAGCATAATTCATATTTAAAGTAGATATACTATTAAAAATAGGATTCAACAGTATCTGAAGTTGAGCCAGAACTGTATGATCAGTTCCTTTATTGCTTGTGTTATAGGAGCAAATAGTCTAGCAATTAGCAAGATGTACAGCTCAGCAACAGACTCAGGTAAAGATGTGCTGCAGGACTTCAGACAGCTGGATAGCATAGCTTTGGGACTCTGTGACTAAGGCATTGTAGCCTGCAGCATTGTTTAGATAAAGTTTGTCTAACAGTTTCCATACTCAGTCTAGTAATCATCGTTATTTAGAAGGTTGAAGAAAAAGTTAATGGAACCATTTAATAGGTTCCTATTTGTTTTTTATTCCTATGTGAGGGAAAATGTGGAAAAAAGTCATTAGTAACAAAGATAGTCAACTTTTTAAGTGTTGAGAAATTATGTTACAGCATTATGCTATCAGATACTTTAAGATGAAAATGGACTGCTGAAATGATTAAAATGGGTTGGAACAGAGCTTCATGTGGGCTTACCACCCATGGGAGAGGCCACTGGGGTTGGGTGCATGCAAGCAGGTGTGGGCATACTCATTTTTCCTTTTGGTGCCTGCATATTGGAGTTTACCCTGGTGGTTGAGAGGGTAGCCTCCCTTCACTTTTTATCTACTAGAGAATGTTAAATGCTCATGTGGGTAGTGACAGTGAAACTGGAGGGTTGTGATTGGGAAGAATAGTGGCCCTGATCTTAACCTGAGTGGTGTTTTGCTTTTTAACCTACAGAGCTCATCATGGATTATCAGCAACGAACAACATGTTTGAGCATGAGTGACCACATGTGCACTGGGCAACAGGACATTCTAGGCCACAGTTTGATGAATGACTGCTGTTTAATCATTGGACCTGCAGCTTCATGTCTTACAGTAAACACTTGGGTGAAGAAAGGGGCAAAGTTGACAATTGATCACCACCTGGTGGAGAAGGATAATGGTCAGGCTTGGCAGGTCCAAAAATTATGTGAGGGTCTGCTGGGAATATGTGGCAGAGTCCACTGTCAGAGAAAGCTTTAACTCCCATGTATGAGGTTGGGGATATTTAGCCTGAGTTTCATGTTTCATGCATCAATTGTTGAGGTGGCCAACCAGAGCTGATGCTGTAAGGTTGTGTGTCACAGAAGTAATCCAGAACTCGTTGGTTGACCCCTGCAGTGAGTGATTCTGTTAAGCTGACAAAGGAGTTCTACCTTTTTGATCTGTGGGACTCTGGAGGCAGCTACTAGGCATTGACAGACTAAGCAAAGTGCTCACTGAAGCAAAAACTTGGCATGGGATGGGACAAGTTTGGTGAGGCCATGGAAGGCTTCTGGAAGGCTGTGGGGGAATTTTGGTCCATCTTTTGGCAACTCAGGAAGAGGAAACAATGTCCCATCTGCTTCCGATGAGGAAGCATAACAGGGAGACACTAAGGTGAACTCTCCCATCTCCAAAGTTGAGGTCGCTGAGGTGGTTAAAGAGCTCTTCAGGGGCAGGGTCACCAGGGTGGATTAAATCCACCCAGAGTTCCTTAAGGCTCTGGATGATGGGGGGCTTTCCTAGTTGACACAATTCTGTAGTATTGTCTGGACATCAAGAACATTGCCTTTGAACTGGCAGACTGGTGTGGTGGTCCCCTTCTTCAACAGGGAGGATCAGAGGGTATTCTCCAACTATAAGGGGATCACACAACTCAACCACACTGGAAAAATGTATTCAGGCATCCTGAAGAGGAGGGTCCATTGAATAGTCAAACCCCAGACTTGGGAAATGGAGTTCCACCATTTCGCCAGTTGTTGAGGAGATCTGGTTAGGTGACCCCAAGATTGGGTCTTTGCTCTTTGCAGATGATGTGAAGCTGCTGGGATGAGGGTAAGCACCTCCAAATCTGAGACCATGATCCTCAGCTGAAAAAGTCAGCTGAAAAGACCTTTTTAAGGTTGGGAATGAGGTCCTGCCCTAAGTGGATGAGTTAAATTTTTTTGGGTTATTATTTACGAGTGAGTGAAAGACAGAGCATGAGACTGACAGCTGGATTTGTGAAGAATCTGCAGTAATGTGGACTCTGTGCCAATTTGTTGTGGTGAAGAGGGAACTGAGCAAGGAAGCTCTCGATTTACTGGTCAATCTATGTTCCTACCTGTATCAAAGGGCATGAGCTATGGGTAGTGACCAAATGATGAAATTAGTTTCCTCTCAGAAGGTTGGGCTGTCCAAGAGGGATTCAGAGTATCTGCATCAAGAGGAGCCAGATGAGATGTCTTGGACATCTGGTTAGGATATCTCCTGGACCCCTTACTGGTGAAATTTTCCAGGCACATCCCTGCTGGAAGAGACTTTGAAGAAGACCCAGAACCCTGGGGAAGGATTATATCTATTAGCTGGCCTGAGAACACCTGGGGATTCCCCATGATAAGCTGACAAATGTAGCTGGGTAGAAGGAAGTCTGCGATGCCTTGTTTAGGCTGCTGCCCTCACAACCCAACCCCTGAGAAGTCATAGAAAATAGATAGATTGATGAATGGCACAGACAAGGGCTTAGCTCTGCCTTTTTGTCCTTATTGTAGGTCTGGCCTTTCTGCTCCATCATTACATAATAACTGTTACGACCCGGCTCGCAGGGGAACAGGACGCAACATAAAAATAAAGATGTGCCAGATGGAAGATGGAGTAAAGGGTTTTTTATTGTCTTATAAAGACAATT
>JBAMHV010000004.1:6441542-6454555 GCA_037177535.1 Pseudomugil gertrudae | reverse complement strand
GCATGGGAGAACCAAAAGGAAGCAGGGCGGTAGAGAGTGTGTGTGTGTGTGTGTGTGTGTGTGTGTGGAGCTTTTTGAAGACATTTAGCAAACTATATGTGCATTAATGCCCTTCAAAGCTCTCATCCCCCATAGATTTAACTGAGTATACACTCTTTTGCGTTAAGGCACCCTACACCAAATTTTGAAAAATGCCAGAAACTGCAGGGGTGGAGGGTGGGCAGCCTTAAAATAGTGAGTGACATACAGCAGCCACAGGCAAGATGGCAAGCAATACAGATTCAAAAAGCAGGTACGCCATAGTAGAAGTAGAAGTAGAAGCATTTTCCCCTCCCTCAGCTCAGCAATCCCCTCAGCTGCTCAGTAGTGGAAAAAAAGGTGGTCCTGAACTGGATTAGTGTGAGTTGTTTGTGCTGTCGCACCGGCCTGTAGCTACAGCTCCGGCAGGCTCTGGCTCGTGGCAGATTGTGGCAGCTGCCAGAAGAACTGCTTCAAGTTGCTCTGCTACCGACAGCTATGTTTTAAGCTGCTGTCTGTCTCCAGATGAGGATCAACAAGGAAAGAATAAAAGTCTGGTGTTAAGTTTAAAGGCACAATTCAGCTTCACCGCAACAATATTTTTTCAAGAGCTCTGTAAACGTCTAAAAGTCTGAAATTAGTTATGTCACACCAGATAACAAGCTCACATCTGTTCATATGCTTTGGTGGATGTGGTTTCTACCTCTTCAACTGGAGTATCTGATATTTGGAGAGAGGAAATAGTTTTAGATTATCTTGTGACACAGAGGAACACTAATTTGATCTGTACATCACAAAAAACACAACCTGGTTTTGTAGGGAGCATTTTGAGTCATTTTTATCCCCCAATTTCCTGATTTTTAAAGAAATAAAAATATAAATGTTTTATTAATATAGTTGGATTTTTATCACAATTAAGTAATACTACTGTATGTTGCTCAAAAACACACTTTAGGTGCACTACCCCTTTAAGTGCATGAATTCATGTTCAAAATAAGGCAGTGTTAGCCCAGTGGTTACAGAGGTGGGGTTGGTTCTGAATAACCCACATTTTAGTCCCCAGTGTGCCAACAGAGGTGAACCACTGTGAGCAAAGTCCTTAACCCCTTCCATTTGCTGCCCAGGAGCCAAAACAGAGCAGCCCATTGCTCTGAAGTAAATCCAGAGATGGTTTAAATGTGAAGCTGACTTTCCAAATGACTAGTAATAAGAAGTAACACAGCCCCTGTCTTTATATTCTAATCCAAGAAAGTCTGTAGATGCGATATCTTTCAGTTGATCAATACAAGCAGCATTTATCAATGTAATGATAATTTTGTATGAACTGCAGGCAAGCCGGTTAAATAAATGGGCTTCTACTATTGGAGGCATGCTGCTGTAATATGAGCAAAGGATCAGCATCTGCCAAGAGTTTAAATTCATCAAGTGTGTCACAGTCATTAGAGAAAAAGTTGTATATTTTAATTAACTGTCATTTATCCTCATATAACCCTGCACCTCAATGACAGCAGCTCCAATTGCAGCTGTAATGTTTTGACCAACATCCAGTTTTTTTACATCTGGAGCTGCTTCATGACATTTTCAGAAGTTTGCTGGCACTGGCAGGACTCTGGTTTTTGGAACGCTTGTATGTATTTGAGTATGTTTGATCATTGGTATGTGTGTGTGCGTATGTGTGTGTGTACTCCCTCACCTCATTGTAAACAAGACAGCACAGTGAAAGCTGAAGGGGTCTGCTGGGAGGTCATGCGCTACACACATTCACAGCTCACCCTTGAGGCATCTTGAGGTCCGATTCAACGCTCGATTGTGAGGAAACTGGAGGATTAAAGACAGAGATGTTCCAAAAGACCTGCGCAGGTCTTTGATGAGAGGAAGGCAGAAGAAGAGGCAGAAATAGGTTGAGTGCACTGACACAGGTAAGGTAGAGAAGAGTCTAACACATGCCTGAGTATAGAAAAAAAAATAAAAAAGATTTAAAGAGGAGATGGAGGGGTTGTGTGAGATGGATGACTTGGTGTTTATTTCAGCCCAGTGGGAACACCTGTGACTAGAGCAACACATACAAATAGGTAAAGAAAAAAAATGCATTGCTGGGTTATTAATCTTAGAGCTGTCTCATGTTTAATAACATTTTCTCTCTCTCTCTCTCAGTCCCCCTTACACACACACACACACACACACACACACACACACACACACACACACAAAACCCATAGTACCTGTCAGAGCTTTGAACACACTCTGCCTCAGGCCAAGGTTAAACAGGAATTGTTAACTTGCATCAACTTAAAAGCTGATCTTTTTAAAAAATGTCAATATTCGCTGTTATTTTCAATCAACTCTAACTTCACTTCCTTGTATACGGCAAATTTTTCTTACTTTAACACAAATACAACGTGTCTGATTATGGCGAGACACATGGCCCAGATGCTAGATAGTCTGCAATTATGTACAATTCAGTTCATGTGGATAAATATCATAATCTAATCCTGGCTGCTGTCGATCGAGACAAGTCTATGTCAGTCTTTTAAAATGTATTTAGACTGGAAATTACAACCATTACAATATTAAAGGGCAAAAATGTAAGTTATAAACTGCCAGAAAGAATTAGTTTTATAACGTGAAACAGTCAAAAGGGAGTCCGTCCTCTCCCTCAGGCGTGTTGCACAGAAAAAAGGGTAAAAAGGAAATTATGCTGCTGTAGTCGGCAAATAACAGGTTTTCTGTAATTATATTAATCACAGGTTGCTGTACGAGAGCAGGAGTTTAACACACCACTACTTTGTACAAGCATACCCTGTCATCTCCATTTGTACAATTCATCATCACTCGCTTTGACAGGGTTTGAGTGTGGCCATTTGAAAATGATTTCTCACCCCGTGTGACAGTGTTGCTGGTGTTTTCAGGAAAATCTAGTAATGAGTACTGAAGGCATCTGTCAGGACAAAGTCGGAGCTGCTGTTTGAAACAGAGCATTAAGCAGAAAATTGTGAATGTAGGAAAAGTTGGCATGTTTCTCAGTTGGAGGGTGTGTGTGTGTGTGTGTGTGTGTGTTTTGCAGATATTTTTTTATTTGTGACTTCTGGAGAATCATGAGGGAAATGCGCAACCTGGCCAAAAAAAAAAAAAAAAAAAGTTGCCACCAGGATTCAGCTAAGCAAACAGATACGAGCCTCCTATTGGATAGGAGGCTCGTATCTGTTGCATGTGTGATTATCTTTCAACTAGCAAGGTATTTAACCCCAAATGGTTGCTTCTCATTCTCTAAACAAACATGCTAAAAGACATTTTGTGGTCGTGGAAAAGATATTAGTCTGTTTGAGAAAGATCAGTCGTTGCCATACATCTAGCAGAGAAAACATCTAACAAGAACTGTCAAGGCATTATTAAAAACTGGGGACCAATTGTTTCAGGAAGAAATGTGGCTGGAAAAAAGTCCTGAATGATTGTGAACAGTGATCACTTAAACGTTTGGTGAAACTAAATCGAAGAAAAACAACAGCAGAACCCATGGCTATGTTTATTAGTAAAAGTCCACTATAGTGTATTATATAGTATTAGTTAAAGTGAAAGAGCATTTCCACACACACACAATGTGAAGGGAACTCAAGGGATTGGGGCTGAACAGCTGTGTAGCCTTAAGAAAACCACTAATCAGTGAGGCTAACCAGGAAAAAGGCTTTAATTTGTCAGGGAGCATAAAGATTGGACTCTGGAGCAATGGAAGAAGGTCATGTGGTCTGATGAGTCCAGATTAATCCTGTTTCAGATTGACGGGTGCATCAGGGTAAAAAGAGAGGCAGGTGAAGTTATGCAGCCATCATGCCTGCAGTACCAGCCTGTGGGGGCAGTGTTATGATCTGGGGTTGCTGCAGTTGGTCAGGTCTCAGTTCAGCCACAGAATGAGGTCAGCTGACTTCCTGAATATCGTGAATGACCAGGTTATTCTGTCAATTCATATTTTCTTCCATTCATGGCACGGGCATAATACAAGGCAAGGCAAGTTTATTTGTATAGCACCTTTCATGTACAGGACAACTCAAAGTGCTTTACATTGAAACAGTAAAAGCATTAGAAAAACCAGCAGAAATCAGAATAAAATAATAAATTAAATAAAAGTCATTAAAAGCAGATCATATAAATGTGCCGTGCTAATTTATTCATACAAGACGACAATGCCAGAAATCGAGCTCATATTGTGAAAGAATGGATCAAGTAGCATGAGACATCATTTTCACACATGGATTGGCCACCACAGAGTCCAGACCTTAACCCCATTGGGAACCTTTGGGATGTGCTGGAAAAGGCTGTGCGCAGTGGTCAGACTCTACCATCAATGCAAGATCTTACAACAAGACACTTTAGAACAAGATTCAGCTGAAGTACTACGTTCAAGTCATTTTACTACAGTAATCTTGTCAAAAGCAGATGGTGTGTTGCTATCTAGTTGGCTATGTGTGGCACTGTGCTGTGAAGTCAAAATACAGCTGTCACATGATGCTCTGAGCTGCAAAACAACTTAGCATACTGCAGTTTTCTCAGGATTCTGCAGTGCAATGGCACCTCCAGGAAGGTTTATAACCTATGTTAGTATAATGGTGAAGTATATCTAAATTATAAAAGCTAATACGTTATTTCCAGTGGTATTTAGAACATACCATTGTAATTAAATGAATATATGTCCTTTTTTGCATTTGGTGAGGATCAAATGTAAAAGTTGATGTTTCAAAGCAACTGTTCAGTAATGAATAGCAGATTTGTGTCAATTTTTCATTTAACAGTCTACTGCAAAGACATAAGTTGTTTAGCCACAGAAGAATACCTTACCAGGCATAGTAACACTAAAACAGACTGCATATTTACTGAGAAACTACTGTATATTAGAGCCAATCTGTACAGTTTCCTGTGAGTTTGAGAACAGAGTATGTGACTTTAAAATCTAAAATGTACATGCAGTTTGAATTCATGCATTTTGCCTTTTGTTTGTTTGATCATGATTGGCCCAGCATGTAACAGGCATTGCATTTTGTGGATTTTGGTCTCAAGCTTTGTTTTCTGCATCTGGCCCCAAAATACAAGATAAACACAAGCTTCTTTTATGTTTATTTAATTCTGAACATTACAAACCCATCTCAGCCTGAACTTCTCTCCTCTCTGGATCTGTTTTCTCCATCACCCCTTATCCTGCAGGAATCTGGCAGGAATATTATTAATGTGATAAAGATTTTTTTGCCTTCTCCTCCTCCTCCTCCTCTGGGTTGTAGCATAAAACTCTGGGTAAACACAGCAGATTGGTCCAGATCAGACACTGTGCAGACCCCTGTCATGTTCCCTGATTAACATCTCTGGCTCGTTCTGTGTGGTGGAAACCTTACGCTCAGTGTTTTATTCATCGCTAAGAAATGCACAGATGAATGTGTGGAGTTCTAAGAAACATATGCCAGCAGATCACACACCTTACATTGGCATGAGAAGCATGATATTCCCAGATACATTAAAATGTGAACCACACATGCTGTCAAACACACATGAAGTTAGAATTTACAGGTCTGTGAGCCATCTGTGATAACAGCAGTGGTCGGCTGTGTTTAAACTGTAGACAGAAGTGAAAGCCCTCTGATGTTCTTCCAGTTAGACATGCCTTCAAAGGCTGAATATAGTCTCGTCTATTTACTCTTTAAAACACAAACCTCGTAGTTATGTTTGAAATAGTTGTGGTTTTGCTTTTGGTTGAAGTTGACCCATTGCTTCAAGTAATGTTAAACCTCCAGAACTCAGTTATCAAGATCTTGACTAATGAAATTTCTCATCTGGATTTTCTGTGTGTATGAGTGTGTATGTGCAGAGACTCATTGCTATGAATCCCAAAGATTCCACAGTGACGCGATTCCCGCAACTTAACCAGAAGAACTTAGTGTCACATCCTTTCTGCCCTTCTAAGGACAACTCTTCATTCTCCGGTGAACTGGTGCAGACATGTAAATGTAGAACTTAAAACAATAAAGACAATATTGTGGGACAAAGAGACCTTTGAGGGCACAGAGGTTTGTTCTCTCCACCTGAAATTTAGACCAATGTTTGCTTCATGTCAACGTCTCTGTGCTCTGATTTTTTTTTTTTTTTTAGATTTATGACTTCTCCATTTACGTTCTCGTTCAAATAGCACCTGTCTGTGTGAATAATTACAAGTCAAGAGGAGAGACCAGCCCGTTTTAACAACTTTTCAGAGGGAATGTTACACAAGGGAGGAATTAATATCATTATGTGTTGTAAGGCTATTAAAGTCATTCATACAGTAACGACTTTCCAAAGTTGTTCAAACAGCGAGTGATTTATGATGCAAGTAGATGGATGTGTTTTAAATTAACCACGCTTCAAATACTGTTTATGATTAAACGGCTACTAGTTTTTCTTTATGTTCATACACTACCCGGTAAAAAGGTTTAAAACTTAGTTTTTGCAACATTATGCAGTATAAACGTGTCATACTTGATACATATTATTTCTGTGACATTTTGCGTAACTTTACGGCAGAAGCCTCACTGATACTGGTCTCCTGCGCCCCGGTGAACATCAGAAAGCAGAAGATTACACTATGAGCATTTTGACCTGTTACATGGTAACAAATAGTAAGTATATGGAAAAAAAATAATAGTTGTTTGTTTTTAGATTTTGTTCAAGGGTCAAATAAAGTTGTCAGATTTTAAAAACTGGATGTTTCTGCCCAGTTCTTCTTAATTCCAGCATAAGGGGTTAAATGTTTAGCTAATATATCCTCCTGAAAATTCAATGTTTTGCCTTGGAAAAGAGACAGTTGCATTCATTGGTGAAAGCAAAATGTTTGCTCATAAAACTATATTCTACACTCATCCTTCTCAGAAGATTCCTCACATTTATTCTACTTTCGTGTTTTCAGGAAAGTTTGGTAAACATATTGAGAAAAACATTTTTAAAAAAAACAAACTTTTTTTGTTGCTATTTTTACGGGTGAAACCCCAACAGAGACTGACAGATTAGGATATTTTCCCTGAGGATAATTGAGTTTATTTGTGTTGATCTGTGTGTTGGCCCTGTGATGGACTGGCGACCTGTCCAGGGTGTACCCCGCCTCTCGCCTGTTGTGAGCTGGGATCGGCTCCAGCCCCCCTGTGACCCCGTTCAGGGAAAAGCGGTAGAAAATGGATGGATGGATGGATGTGTTGATCTTACTTATCCTTATCATCCAATTATATATGTTTAGACTTCTAAAATTAATGGCTAAGATAAATACTAGCCTAATATTTTAGCCTGTATTTTAAGGGAAGTAAATAACAAAGTCAAATGTCATTTCCTAAAAAAATGTGTGTTATTAAGGACTTTTTGTTTTAATTTTAATTGGATCTCTCTATAAAATAAATTATTTTTATTCTCCTAGAATGAGCCATTTATATGTAGTTGGCATGGGTCCACATTTGAGACAGCTGCCATATTTGTGCCACTGTACTATAGCACATCTCTGTGCAACAAAAGCCTTTATATGTGAACTCAGAACTCTCTGAACATTAAAACTGCTTTATTGTGTGGGGATTAAAGTACTGTTTGGGATAAGTAATGCTTTAGAAGGCCTACGAAAATGGACAATACACAATGTTTAGGTCTGCAAGAATTTGGCCTTTGAGGGCTGTCATCTACTCACAACTGTGCTGAGAAAAATACTTGCACACAATGCTTTAAAAGCTTTAAAGATGATGATCAGTGAATGAGCAGTGTTAAGAGTTACTTAGAGCTCATAATTTGACCAAAATATGACTCATGCAATTATGTTATTAGCTTTACAATGCACTACTCTCAGAGGTTTTGGGACATCTTGCAAACTTTTGAATTCAGTTTTTCAAAACAAGGTCCTTAAAAGGCTAAAAGAGTTCGGTTTGGTGGAACCTGCAGGCCTGCATAGAGTCCTGACCTCAACCTGACAGGTGAATTAGAGCAGAGACTGTAAGCCAGGTTTCACCCACTATCTGACCTCAAAAATTCTCATAAATACTCTTAATGCTTTTACAGGAGAACTAAAGCTTTTTGTTTAGCAGCAATGGTGGGGGTAAAAAGTCTAGTTTGACAGTAAACTGAATGAAGCAGAACCAAGTTGTTGAAAAGTTAAAAACAAACAAACAAAAAGCTCATTTAAAAGCTACATCATTGCTAATATTACTCTCAAAACTGTAATAAGAGCTTAGAGAACTCTTGACTGAACTGAACTGGTCCGGCGTTGGTTCAAGACAAGATTTAACAAAAGATTCAAAGAGGAGACACCCCCCAACCCCCCTGGCAGACAGGTAAGTGAAGCATACAAAGGCAGTTTAAGTAAAATCTACAGTAGGAATACAGAGGAGTGGGGAAGTAAACAAATGGAAAGTAGCTAAATGTCCACGTAAAGGTCTATTATGAAGCCAGAAAAACAAAACAAGCTCTCTGCACAGGAAATAGCAGAGATAAGAGAAGATTTTCAAGTAATTAAAAGGTGGTTTAGGAGGCTGGATGCTGACAAAAGGCAGATAGAAAAAGAAGACGACATTTAGGGGCTGACAGGTGGAAATGATCGCATGGTCAGGTGACACAAAGCAGTTAAGTACAACATGGAAAAGAACAGCTTAAAGTACTAAGCAGGAAATACATCCAACAAAAACACATTGGCACTATGGTCGGTCTTTGACTTAAGTTTAATTTTCCATTAACCTTAAATGACTGTTTTATCTGGACTTGAACAACATAAACATATCTGTATCTAATCTGGCAATGTCTTGATAAAACAATTTGAGAACATATACAGTTTATCAGCAGTTTTTATATGTTGTTTTTATGATAGCACAATGCAAAGAAAATACCACAAAAATAAAAACCTGAAGAAATAAAACATCTAAAATATTTTCCCTTTTAAACACTAGAAGAGGGAAAATATTTCAAATTTCATTGTAGACCAAATTAGCTTACCTCAATAGAATAACATCGATCTCAGCACTGGAAATCTCAGCATGAGCAACCCAGAACCAACACAACACCACCAATTAACCTTTTCAGTTAGAAGTTGACTCATTGTGCTGAGAGAAACAGAAATGCAGCTTTGTAAGGAATTCTGTCATGAATAAAGGGAATAAAAGCTCCTTACACATGTAACATTTGGAAACACGCTGTTAGCTGTCATTGTATAAGTAAATACTTATGTTTTATGTGAAACTCTTTTTACAGAAGTATGCAGTTTAGATTTGTTGTATTTTCTGATATAAACCAAATAATGAGTAGTTTTAAGAAATGTCTCTCTGTTGTGGTTTATTCCCCTTTTATTAGCAGAGTAATTGAAAAGAATACCTAATTACCAAGCTGGTTTTTATCTTTTGATGTTGAAACTGGCATCCATTTTTTACCCAAAGGGAAGTGATTTGTGAACTCACCGGGTCTCTGAGTACATCTACTGTCTTTGTGTTTATCTGAGATGAACTGATACACAGATTTTCTCTTTCATAATACAGTTTTGGGTTACATTTCTGGATTCTACAGAGGACTAAACTGAGCCAAAATGGTTTTCCAAGGTATTTCAGAGTCCGTGCAGCTGTATTGATCATGCTTTCATGACAGTTTCTTGTGCAGTTCTGGCTCAGGGCTCAGAGGTCGCACGCATCAAACAGTGGTTTCCACAGATTCCCTGAATCTTTCTATAATAAGCTCGATAGATGTTGAAAGATATAAATTCTTTGCCATTTATCCTTTAAACTAACATCTCAGATATGTATCTAAGCCAAATTAGCTTTGATAGGTTTTAGAGGTTTCCCGGCTCACACTCACTTGACCTAAATCAAAGACTCATTAAAGATACTCAACAGAACTTTGCAGATATTCTCAGTGATGTGTTACATGTTAATTAAACTCTCTCCAGCTTTTATAAGATAGTCTTATTGTGACTGATTTTATCTCTTGCTCTGTGTCTTTCTTACTTTTCCTGTCTTCCTTCCATAATGTTCTCGTACGTTTCATTAAACGTATGGACGGTGTATGTATATCTCATTTGCTAGCGTGTGGCACTGTGCATAAAATGCCTCAATCCAGAGGAAAAAGTTGTTTAGTGCAGTTTCTCAGCCTCGGGAAGCTGCTGGCACATAATAGATGACAATGTACCATTAAACAAATCCACCGTTTTAATGTCTTTAAAAAGCTTGTGCAGAATCTGAATTAATGAGAAGATCTGCTTTGTTTTAATCAGGAGTGTTGGAGCAGGGACATAATGAAAATCTTCAGGCTCTCAAAAACCTCACAGCAGGCTCTATTCCCCCTCTTTAATTGCACTCAGGATACTGACTAAGGACAAATAAAATTTCTGTATTTGAACTGTGAAAAGTGTAACTACAAACCACAGTTTCTTCATTAACACACCGTGAGTTACATAAAAATCCCTAGAAGGTAACAAATGTAATTTTTGTTGTATTTTAGAAACTCATGCTGACTTTGGGGTGTGCATGTTGCATTTTTCAAAATGAAGTTTTATGCTTTTGCTGATGACATGTTTGTATCCGCTTTCACATTGCTATGTTAAACAGTCTCCGGAGACAGTGTCACATGGCAGAGGCACTAATCTTACCTACTCTAAAAACAACCATTTTCCAATTCATTTGTTCAAGTTACACAATACATAAATCTCACTTTACAGTCATTGATGGCTGTTTTCAGTCATTTTTAGTTATTTCCAGCATCTTACAACATGCTGTGATTTCACATGTTATGGACCAACACAGTTCTGACAAAGTTAATCAGGTAATGCCACAAGAATGCAAGTACGTTATTAAATCTGTGGTTAAAGCAGAAATAAGCGAAGCTTGTAATTTTGGAAATATATCCCCATGTAAGCAACGCGGGGAAAAGAGACGATGCCCACACTGAGGTTTTAAAAGCAAGGTAATTTTCTGAAAGGTTAAAGTTTTCTTCATAACTACGAATGTAATATAGTTCATGCTCTACTTCCCTGAAAATGATACTTTTTGCTTCTCAGAATAAGTTGTACTCATTTCCTCACATTATTGTAAAGACAGCTGTTCTTGTGTGTGTGTGTGTGTGTGTGTGTTAAAGTGGCAGTAGATGATAGCTTTGTATAACGATACCCCTGGGTATGATACCCTTTTCTCTCACACACTCCCATGCATACTTTTTCCACCCTATGTAACAGTCCAAGTGGTTAAAGGTGCCAATAACCTTAAAACCACAGGAAAATTGCATTTCAGATTCATAAATTCAATAGTAATTTGAATAACAGCAAGGAACAGACTGACTTCCCAACAACAGCGCAAACTAAACTAAATGCAAAGGTAATGACTTTTTCCTCAGTCTCCATTCACCTCAAATTGCATCTCAACTTACCAGACAAACAGGCAGTGAAAATAAAGCTGCACGTGAACCCTGACGGTCACTTCATTTTTAATGGGTTACTCCCAAGAGCGTCTTCAACTTATTTAGCGGTCTGTAAATGTGAGTGGGGAGGAAATGTACACAGAGCAGGCAGCTTAAAGTCGACTTACTGCTCTCATTTTTGAGTCTGAACATGTTCTCTGTAGTTGATTGAGAAAGTGTGCATGACTGCTAATTCACGTGCACACACGTAGTCTCATACATGGGGACAAACATACACATATGCGCTGTTTGACAAGTACAGTAAGTCACATGGCAGTGGTGGTTGTTTTCATAACGTTGTCTCATTGCTGGCATTTTTCTGTGGTTCTAAATCTGGATCTGTGTTTGTTGATGGAAAGGGTGGAATGGAACAGAGAGAGAGGAAGAGAGATAGTGTGTGTGTGTGTGTAATGAATTAGACTCATCATAGACTACTTTATGTATGTCATGTCAAGTCATATGCAATGTATTTATTTAAACATGTCTTGGTTTACAGGAACTTTCAGGGATGATGTTCATGTTGGATCTTCACACTCACTGTTTCCACGTCGCTGTCTCTCCTCTACTTCAACCTGGTTTCTGTTTTCACTTCTCATACAGAGGTAAGGACAAAAGGAGAATGATAAAACCTTTTCTGTTTTCTCCATGTGTTTCCTCTGCTCTGTATTTAGTGGTAAAGGCAAAGAGTAAACTAAAAATAATGGAAATCCCAATACCTAGACAAGTAATGTCCGTTGTGCACAGGCAACAGTAATTTGTTACCATGACAGCCAGTTGGGCTGATGTTAAATCCTGAATAGCTACATCCTGTGTTTTCTAACATCACAGTAAAAATTTTTGGCTTACATGAACCCACTCTGGACCAAACATCAACTTTTAGTCCCAGTATTTAGGGTTAGGTGTTAAAACATTTGTGTTTTTATGATGTGTTCAGACATTTATTATGGCTATCGCATGTGTGCTAGATTCTTTGTAGTGTTGGCTTTGTAGTGCATGTCCTTAAAAACTCAATTAGCATGTGCAAGATCCCACATGTCAGTGATCACCAAATATGGACCTATCCCTGCTCCAACAAGAAAATCCATTTTCTACTGCTTATTCAGTAGAGGGGTCGCGGGGGGTGTACACACCCTGTACAGGTCGCCAGTCCATCACAGGGCCAACACACATAACACACACATAGACTGTGACGGGGTTCTTTGTTTCCCAAGTAATCAGGCCCAGTCGCTCTTCAGGTGTGGTGCTTTATTTACAGCCAACGGTGCTCTATGTGCAGAATGGTGCTCAAAAACTATACACATATTTACAAAGTTCACATTATTTTTTTAGTTGCCAGCTCTGCAACCCAACACAACCTCCTCCTCGCCCCAGCTCATCTCAAAATGAGCTCCATATATCTCTTCAGCCCCTCCCCTTGGACTTGTTAATTGTTTTTTTTTAAACAAACAAACAGTTTACCAGATCCTTCTATGTTTTTAACAAAAAGAAAAATACCAAAAAAAAACCCCCACAAATTCTATTCAATAACTCATGTCACTTTGGTTCTTCACAACCACCAAAATACCTAAATAATACAGGTTTTT
>JBAMHV010000004.1:6427257-6441442 GCA_037177535.1 Pseudomugil gertrudae | reverse complement strand
GATGGATGGATGGATGGATGGATGGATGGATGGATGGATGGATGGATGGATGGATGGATGGATGAATGGATGGGTGGGTGGATGGATGGATGGATGGATGGATGGATGTATGAGTGGATGGATGGATGGATGGATGGATGGATGGATGAGTGGATGTATGGATGGATGGATGAGTGGATGTATGAATGGATGGATGAGTGGATGTATGGATGGATGGATGGATGGATGGATGGATGGATGGATGGATGGATGGATGGATGGGTGGGTGGATGGATGGATAATGGATGGATGGATGGATGGATGCATGGATGATGGATGGATGGGTGGATGATGCATGGATGATGGATGGATGGATGGATGGATGGATGGATGGATGGATGGATGGATGGATGGGTGGATGTATGTATGTATGGATGGATGGATGGATGGGTGGGTGGATGGATGGATGGTTGATGATCAGATGTAGTTTGTTCTCTTTTATGTTGAAGTTCCTGTTGTTATTAGGTGCTATACCTTGATTCCCACACATGCTCACTTAAACATTTTCAAACACGAGTACTCGCAACGTTCCCTCAAGTTCATAGGCCAGTCCCAACATCTAATCCCGGGCTTTTAGTGAGACAAAGAACTCTGTTCTCTCTTTAGCCACCGTGCTAATCTACCTTCCAAACTACAAAGGCCCTCCAACCGACTGCTCTCTACTCCTACAGGGATTATCATTCACTTATTGAATCGGCTCTTATGGGTCTGAAATAGCTGAAGAGAGAGGGAGAGAAAAGGAGAGATGTAGCAT
This sequence comes from Pseudomugil gertrudae, assembly GCA_037177535.1. Lineage (NCBI taxonomy): Eukaryota > Metazoa > Chordata > Actinopteri > Atheriniformes > Pseudomugilidae > Pseudomugil > Pseudomugil gertrudae. Next base: position 6,440,649 of record JBAMHV010000004.1, on the reverse strand, counting down.
ACAGTGCAGGGGAGCAAAAGGCACAAACACACTTGAGTTTATTTTCCTTCTCTGATCTAAAAGCGTGATTGAAATGTTAATATAGGAGGAAAGCTGCAGCCCCATATTCTCCACTCAGATAAATTTCTCTTTCTGACAAAGACAGACAAAAGAGTTTGTAAAAGAATGAAAGTACCAAGAAGAAAGAGTAACAAAAAAAAAAAGAAAAAACCATTAGAGAGACTGGAATGTGGGAACAGCCAGTAAATGCACCCCATGTAATTGCCAGAATAATCCATGTAGAATAACCTAGTAAAGGTGCTATGCATGTGTATGTGTGTCTAATTAAAGCTAGGGACAAAATGAAACACTCTGTATTGTCCTCTCCTTATTTATTTATCTTGCTAGTTTAGATTTTCATGGTTTATTTAAGCTCCTAGTTGATTAGTCAGAAAAATGAGTGGATTGGATATCACTTGCCCTGGCTCCACTTCAGAGGTTAACAATGTCTCTTGGCAAAGCAGCACAGAATGTAGAGAGACCATATTTTTTATTATTCAGTAAATATCACTCTTTTCCCTGGGAAAAGTCACACTTGAATAAATACCGAAGAGACAGCTCTGTTATAAACAAGCAAACTGCATTTTCACAATACTTTACACATTTTATTCCATGAATAAAAACAAAAATATCCTTGTAAAAAGCTACTTTCTGCTTCCTTATTTTCATTCTACAGGTTCATGGTGCCCTCACGGCATATAGTTAAATGTCATTATCAGGTAGAGTGAGGCTTCATAAAGGTGCTTTATTTGTAGACAGGAAATTTCAATAAAATAAGAGTTTCTTTCTGCTTATAATGCAAAACAAAATATTGAGACATTGAATGTTTCCCTGCAACACACATGATTCCAATAAAGTGTATCTCCAGCAACTTGTTGTCAGATTCAGCACAAGTCTGTTGATGACTCATTTCAGTCATTTGTGTTGCTGCAGGAAAACATTCAGTCTTTTCCGTCTCACTAATCTAGTTGTGGATTTCTTGGCATGTTTGGGGTCATTGTCCCATTACATGACCCGATTTCTGTCAAGCTTATGCTTTCAGAGCGAAGGCCCAACATTTGACCCTCTGGGAGTCAAAAACTAACACAATGAATGTGAGGTGTCCAGATCCAACGGCTGCAAAACAAGTCGCGATCATCACCCCTCCACTGATGTGCCTGATGTGAGATATTTGTACCAATCTTGTGTTTTTTGTTTTTACCAAATATGGCACAGTGCAGGGTGCACAGTGGCGCAGTTGGTTAGCACTGTGGCCTTACAGGAAAAAGGTTGCTGGTTCAAGCCTTGGCTGAGGCGGGGGTCCAATCAGGAACCTTTCTGTATGGAGTTTGCATGTCCTCCCTGTGTTGGTGTGGTACTCTGAGGTACTCCAGCTTCATCCCACAGTCCAAAGACATGCACCTTGGGGAAAGGATGATTGGAGACTCTAAATTGCCCATAGGAGTGAGCGTGTATGGTTGTTTGTCAATGTGTTTCGGCCCTCTGATGGACTGGCGACCTGTCCAGGGTGTACCCACCTCTCGCCCGTTGACAGCTGGGATTAGCTCCAGTGGGAATTAAAGAATTTCCTTTATGAACTCCATCTATTCCCATTTCCATCCTCTTGTAAACTCTTGTAAATCTGATTCTCAGGCTGAACTGAAATGAAAAGTTCTCCACATTTATTCCTTTTTTCTCTGCAAAATTAGTTTATGTTGCCTTTGTTTTGTTTTGTGTTGCCTAATTTATCTTTATCTCAACAAATATTAATTATCAGTAATCCTTATTGTAAAATAGGTTATTTAATAAATGCATGCTGTGCAAAAGATTCCTGTTTTTGAGCAATTTGAAAATAAATGAATAAATAAATATTATAATTTGTGTGAGTCATAGGCTTTTAATATTTCAAAGTGCTGTACTATCTGGGGATTATGACCTTTTGACCTTTTCAAAGTGAGCTTCTTTACCACTGCCTGTGGCTAAAACAACCTCCAATGCTGTACACATGCAGATGCTGAAAGCTTTGTGGTTTACAGTTACAAAAATATGCTAAAACAAAATCAGGACAAACAAAACAAATCAAATGCACACAGTTATGACGAAATCCTCCGTAAGAAATAATTCAAGTTACTAAAGTTAAACTGGTGAATAGTAAAGCTGGGCACTTTAATAAAGAAGTAAGATTTGCATCTGTCTAGCTTTTTCCTTTTACGTCTACCTGCAAATACTCACACAAAACACACATCCACACATATACCCAGTCAAAAGTTTGGACACATTTTCTACAGACTTATGACTGGTACTCAAGGTACATAAAAAGGAGGCTTTAAAAGCTTATGGCCGGTTTTGTTCAGACTGTCATAAAATGCAACATTTAACATGCTAACTGGGGTCTGCAGAGTCTCAGATGTACCTCTCGTTAATTTCTCAGAGTTTTGCAATGTCTGACTCCACAACCGGTACGACTGGCAGCTTTCTCACGGTGGAATGTTGGATTCCAACTTGTTTTTGGAAATGACCGTGTAAGACTGGTGGGCAGCAACAGTTGTTTCGAGAAGAAAATCATTGTTTGTCCTCCTTCGAACTGTTTGCTCAGTGTTGCATGTCGACAAACTGCAAAAACATCTGCTAAACACAGGAGCTGATAATCACTTAACTAAATTAATTTGGCAGCACATATATGACACTTAGGATGTTTATATGTTTTTCTCACATTATTTGGTTTAGTTGTTGATAAATAAATGATAAGATTGTTCAATATGTTGTGTTATCTTTTATTCAAGGCTTTTACTCATTTTTAGACTTTTAGATTTTTTAAAATGCTTGATGTAAAAGTAATTATTCCTGACCCATGTCTTGAGATCATTGGTAAGCTAATCTGTAAGCACTGGCAAACCCATCGTATAATACATTAGCTGACCCTTTACCTGCAAATGACTTCCAGTCAGATCCTGACCCAACCTGACCTGACCTGGAAACATAGGTCTGACATGACTAAGTGATTGAACACATGCTGAAGGCTATATTCACTTCAAAATGCTCTACGTTTTTTCCACAAAGTCATCCTAATGCCTCGCCCAAAGAGTCTTCTTGTAATTGTCATTCGTACAAGATTAACTAAAAGCCATGCAGTTAAAGAAATTCTACACACACTGCTAATGTAGCCGTATATAGCATTTATTATTTTGTGATCTGAGTCGTTCCAGTGTCAGTAACTAATAATGACTTGAATTTTTAAGGGACTATTTGACTCTTAAAGAGTGAAGCTGCTAAACCAGTGGTCATTGTTCATATAAAGTGGATCTCATCTCATTAAACAGCATTTGACACTTGTGCTGTCAGACATCATCTTTTTGTGTTTTCTTCAAGAAACTCTGAATGAAACAGCCTCTTCCTGTTCATGCAGCTGTTAATAAGTTATAAAACAAACTTTATTACTCTTTTTGTGTGTTGTTTTTTCTTTCTTCTATCATGTTTTTTAAATGTGTAATGTCGAGCTAAGCACCAGGAATGCTTGCTGGGAGCTAGGCTGGGCTTACATCTTTATCTTTCTCCTTTTGCTCTTTCCACTGGCCCGTCCTGCCTCTGGCCTTCCTGTGACCTTCTCGGTCTCACACACACAGACTTGATTGGAGCCAAGTCAACACTGTACACGCTTCTTCATCTCTCTTCTGTCACTCATCTGAAATCGTGGGGCTGCGGCTGAATGTTGCATGCAAAGAAAAGTCATGCAAGAGTTTAAAATTGCATTCATGTCCAACTATATTCCAATCTTTTCCAGCAGTTATGTTTTTTCTAATCCATAATTTACTTCCAGTCTTACAAACTCCTGGTCAAAAATCCTCATCAAGTTTATTTATTTTTACTCTGTACCTCACTGATTTTGTTCTATGCACCATCATTTTAACTCGCTGGAAATAAATTAGTGTAATATTCACACTTAATTTGAATTTGTGGCTCCTGCTGTCAGTGTTTGCATGTGTGTGTGTGTGTGTGTGTGTGTGTGTGCAACAGGGTATGCACATATAAGGTCTAATTGCTGTCTTGTACATATTAACTGGTGTGCATTAAATTATGACAGGACCTGCTTACATGTGTGACAGTAAGACCCAGTGTCCACTCTGTGTGCGTTCGTTTTCCTGCCTGTGTGAATCCACAGTATTAATATTGCCTGCATGTGTGTGTGTGTGTGTGTATGATGTCAGGCTGATATGTGGTTTACATTAGTTCTGTTTGATGTCTCCATCAGAGGCCTCTCTCCTCCTACTTCAACACTACTGTTTGATCTGCACCAATCTGGTCCTGATCACTCTGTCTTTGTTTACTTTCAAAGACACTTCTCTTTCTCCATGTTTCTGTAACCCCCCACTCACCCACTCTCGCTGTCACTCACCGTCTGTGTGTGCAGGTTTGAATGTCTTTTGTTCTCGGAAAAGATGTGTGTCAGGATGAAATGATGATATGTCAAGTTTTTTTTGTTTTGTTTTGACATCTGTAGCAATGTATTATGCTTCTTTTTTCCCATATTCTGACTAATTTTCTTGTTAGAATTTAAAGGAAACATAATATTTGTTCTGGACATATTCATGATTAGAGATAATAATTGTTATTTGAAGGCAAACACTTTGCTTTAGTCCAAATGCCTGAGGTTTGTCCCTGCTTCCTCAGATGTTGGAAGAAATGAGTCCATATTACTGTAATTTTTCAATCACCTATGAATCATTCTGCACAATCCTGCAGCATTAGGGGAGAGCTTTACGTTAAAGTATGGCTTAAATAGTAAAAAAAAAATGTTGGACACTATGCAAAGTACAAATAGAAACTATAGTTATTTGCAGATAGCATAATAGAACATAGAAAACAAATAAAATTTTGGAAAGACAGGAGCAGAATCCAAGAAAATTGTGGCCTATATGGAAAACAGATACATAGATGTATTTTATCAACAGGTGTTTATTCAGGATGATCTCACATTGTATGAATTTTATCACTGCCCCACAAACAATGGCACATCATTGATAATGAGAAAAAGCTCCAGCCCGCCTTTGACCATGAATTAGATTAACCAGGAACAGAAAATAGATGGACAGATGGATATTTTGTCCTTCAGCCGCAAACGTTAAGTCTCATGTTACATCTATTGCAACAGCATGGCTTCATGGTAGAAGAGTCGGGCTTCTGGCCTTCCTGTAAGCCAGACATTTTTACCAACTGAAAACATTAGTTATATCCTGAAAAAGTGTATCAGACATGAATGGGTCAACTTTCCTTTTCCAAAGTTCCAAAAACATCCTCATCTGAGTTCCTGAGCCATTGTACACTGCTGCTAAAGACGGCGTGCCACATAGCAGTAAATCACCCTGTCTGAATTGTTTTAGATATTTTCCTGCCAAGTAATTGATGGTGAGTATTTTAAATCAGATGACTTGTCAAAAGAATAATAAATCATTTTTAAATTCATCTCCTTTATTTCCACACTTCATTGTTAAATGGTTGCAAAACTGCGGATCAGGCAGGAGGAAAACAACTGAGGCTTTACGCTCATTTGTTGCACAATATAGTTTAAAAGTTAATACAAATAGTACTGTCTACACTCCTTCACTGATGATGTAGTTTATTAGCTTTGCTTATACAATAGCTGCACTGACCTCATAAGATTAGTGAAATGTGAAAAGCTGTTGTCACATTTAGTTTAATTAATACTAAAATCAGTAGGCATACAAAAATCCCTCTGTCCAACACACGGCACAGTAATTCAGCTTCAAAACTTATCTTCAAAGTTGCTTTACACCACATGACTTAGGAGGATAATCCATGTTTCAAACAGATAAACAGACACCAAATATTAAAAAGAGGCAGAATGGGAGAAAGTGATGTTGCACCAGAAGGAAAATATAAAGTGAATATGAAGACAACTTACAGACAACGAACCAATAGAATATTTGACTTAGAGGCACTGAGTAGTGTCACATGGGTGTATTCAGAGGCTCACACATAAAGCAGAATGATGACATGATCATATATACGTTACTGAAATTCTCTCTTTCCCTTGATTACATGTGTCAGCGCCATGGCAACTGCACTACTTTGTTGCTGACAAAGGTGGATGGCTTCCATCGTGAAATCAGGTTGGTCTTGCAAATGAATCTGTTACCACAGAGATACACGTGTGTGTGTGTGTGTGTGTGTGTACATATCTGGATCTAACTTACTTTTCCAGCAATCACACTGTTGAACTCTCATGTGATGAAAATATTCATTTAAAGTGAAATTCTTTCCATCTGTGACAGAATCTATGTGGCATAAATTGAGCAATCACTTCACATTTAAGTCCTTCTTTTGAGTCAGAACTAAAACTTCTCAGAGTTTGAATCATCGCCGTCAATCACCTTACCACATTTCTGAAATAAAAACCACACAACAGAGGACTGAGTGCTGATTAGATGGGATTTAATTAGGTCACAGGAGTTTGAGATAATGAAAGTCAGCATTGCTCTGCTGTCGCTCGGAGTGCTCAGAGTCCTGTGGGACTGAAGCAGGCCCTGTTAAACTTTATTAGAGTGAACAGGCTTCCCAAGTCTACAGCACACTGGGCCTGGGAGAAAGACCCACAAACTGGGACCATAAACACAACAACAACAGTCTATTGTTTTTCTGGGGAGAGGAATGAATGGAAGACGGGATTGACCAATGAATGAATGGTCTGTTCTGTGTTCCTTTGTGGATAAAGATCAGTGTTGAGCATAAAAGCATTAGTTATTAACACGGAAAATCTAAATTAGATTACGTTTTTTAATCCTTTCAGGGCTACAGGCTTTGTAGTAAAACAATAAAAAAGAGGAAAAAAGTCCATATTTAATTAATAAAACTTCTTAATTCATGTTTCACTAGAGATGGACATTGCATCTATTATTGTTCAAACAGATTTTAATGCAGCTTTAGACACAGTTGCAATGGATAAAAGCATCCTCTGTTGGTATAGAAACTCACCTAAATTCGTTAGCTGCTGAGCTCCTGAGCTCTGCACTTCTGGGAAAATGTTAGTGAGATCGAAGGGTGATTTATGGTTCCTCACTGGTCTCCATTTGTGCAGCTCATACTTAGAGAAAAAGATTATGGGAATACAACCAATGCGGAGGCTTTGAAGATAGGCTTGCGTGCAGACTTCCACGAAGCCAAACAGTTTGTCACCCTTTGGCAAAGGTACTTTGTGCAGGTTGGAGGCTGATTGGTTGAAAGGTTGGCTTGTAGTGGACATGGAATGACCATGGCTGAGTTGACTGTGCTTTGATGAGCAGTGCATGTGTTTGCATACACTGTTTGTGTCTGCTGTCAAAGCATCAATCTACTTCTTTTAATAACAGATTTTCTCACAGGACCTTCATTTCTTTACCTTATGTGTTTTTGCAGAAAGGAAAATGTAAATTAAAACAACCACAAACGAGCAAAGCTCGTGTTTCCAAAGCTTTTTAATAAGTTTTAAGCACAGGTTCTTTCCATAAGTAACAGGATGATACTGCAGCTGAAAAAGTTCTGTTAAAGGTAATAAAGCAACACCTGAGCAGCAGCGTTCTGCTCTGTGGCTTATATCTACATGTATATGCGGATATTTTCTTTTTTTTATCCAAATCAATGAAAGATTCATGCTTGGGTGAAGTTTAAATACACTCTTTAGGATCCTGACACCTGAGCAACAAGACTAAATGAGGATTACTGGTCAAGCATGACTTTTACCTGTGACATTTTTAGTAATGTGTGAAGAGAAATGCTGACATTGTGGTTCCACTAGCAGAACTAATGATGACAACTGAAGTTGTCTATTAGAGAGGAAGGCTCATATTTGTTGTTGTTAAGCTTTTTCGTATCAACATTTGGATTTTAGGTCAAGTTTGTCTGACTTGAATCATCTTTGAGGGACTTTTTGTTTTGTGTTTCTCTGTGTCTATACTGAATTCAAGTAGCTCCATGGCAACCCAGAGGGAGTCTGTGACAAAAAAAAACTTCATAGTCTCCAAAACTATCTTTAGAAAAGAACATAATTACTAATAAAAACAATTTAAGTTTTCCACCTCTCCTCCCTCCTGTCAGATCTAAATGAACCAAAGCTGATGGCACTATTTAAGCTACATCTACAATTTACTGATCCAAAATACCTTTTCTTTAAATGTATTTCAATATATATACCTGTTATATGTCTTGTCCTTGTATAAACCTTAGCCTACCTGTCCCCTGAGCACTGTCTGGCCTGAATATAACTTCCAGTTTTCACAGTGATTTCAGATTCTGCTCAGCTCTTCGCACAAGCCCATGCTCCCAACATTTTCATTTCATAAAGAAGGACATCTAAAAAAGATACACACAAAATGGTTACAAACTAAGCTAGATGCAGTTTTAGGTTCCCAGCTGGGAAAGCAACAAAGATACTTCAAACTGTAGCTGATCTGTTTGTTTAACACACACACACACACACACACACACACACACACTGCAGCACTAATGTTGCAGAAAACATCACAAAGCAAAGCGTTTAAGATGTGAACTACACACACACACACACACACACACACTGCAGCACTAATATTGCAGAAAACATCACAAAGCAAAGCCCTTAAGATGTGAAACAAAAGGTTGGTCAGCTTTTAACACCTATAGCTAGAAAAACCTTGTTGCTTGGCTTGACACACTATTTGGTTTATGTGAGCATGTGGGATTCAGCTTCTGCTCTGGTTCACTTAATCCTGTTTAAATCTACCACTTCAGTTTATATAAAATAAATTTAGTTTGACAAACTTTTTACTCAAAGAATCTAATCAGTGGAATTTGGTGCCGTGATCAGCTGTGGCGTTCTAATCTGAATATCAATTTAGACATTTCAGCTGGAAAAAAAAAGTTTTACCATACATTATGCATATTTTATAAGCACATTTGCTGCTGTCTGAAGTGTGTGAAGTCATTCCCAATTGATGCGATACAATATCTTATTTACTAAAAAGGCAGGACTTAGTAAAGATTCACATGCTGATTAAAGCAGGGTGTGCTTGTTGAATTTAACATGTTTGCCTGTTTTACAAATCAGTCTGTAGTCACAGTCGCTTAGTGTGTAACCAAAACTAAGATGTGATGCAGCGTGTCATTGTTACCTCCTCTAAGGAGCGGAGGTTCACCGAGTGCTTTTCTAATTGTGTTTAATATCTGGATTGATTTGAAAAAAGTAATCCATCTACTGACAACCTGACCTTATTTTCTACATTTTGATGCATCATTTCCTACATTTGAATCAGTTGCTTGATTTAATTACAGCTTTTGCAGCTTAACACACTTCTGGTGGGTGGAATTGTAAAAAGTTGACTCCCTGATGACTGAACTCCTTAAAAATTAATTAAAAAAAAAACTGAATTTTGAATCCACCAGCTTACGTATTTCTTAAACTATCTGGCACTTCAGACAGGCTTCTGCTGGAAGGGAAGCAGACAAAAGCATTGAAATCTCGTAAACATCTCACTTTTTTTTCAGTGAATGTGTGAAAGTATTTGGGATTAAGATCCTACACGATGCAGCCTACATTGTGTATCCAACAAAGCCCAGTCTATGCTGTCTTCATTGTAAAAAGTACCAAAACATCCTGGTGAATGAAGCAAAAATATTAACTCATGTTAAAATGAGCTTTAATCATTTTTTGTTGATATTTTGCTCTACAGCCACAGTCTTCACAAATAAATAAAAAAAGCAGGTAATCCTTTCAGCTTATAAACGAGTACCTGCACAAACTTTATTACATTAGTCTACAGTTAAAAGTGCTTGCAGACCATAATGACCTGTAACAGCTCACTAGCAGAAAACAGGGTCCTAACATAAGAGCAGATAATTAATACAAGGATAGCTGATCTTCATCAATCAAGAGACTAAATCAGCTTGGAGCATCGGTTGGTCCCATACAGTGGCATCTAAAGTTTAAAGCAAACACAAACAAAAGTACACAGTACAAACAATAGTAGGAGTTGTACGGGTCTCTGCTTTTTGCAGATGATGTAGTTCTGTCGACTTCATCTGGTTCTGATCTCCAGCTCTCACTCAAGTGATAGTCGAGTGTGAAGCGGCTGGGATGAGAATCAGCACCTCCAAATCTGAGACCATGGTTCTCAGCGGGAAAAAGGGGGATGAGGTCCTGATGAGGAGTTTAGGTATCTTGGGATCTTGTCCACAAGTGAGGGGGGGATCGACAGGCGGATCGGTGCAGCGTCTGCAGTGATGCGGACGTTTCACCGATCTGTTGTGGTGAAGAGGGAGCTGAGCTAGAAGGCAAAGCTCTATGTCCCTACTCTCATCTACGTATGGTCACGAGCTGTGGGTTGTGACCAAAAGAATGAGATACAGGGTACAGGTGGTCGAAATGAGTTTCCTCCGCAGGGTGGCCGGTGTCTCCCTTAGAGATAGGGTGAGAAGCTCGGCCATCCGGGAGAGACTCAGAGTAGAGCTGCTGCTCCTCCATATGGAGAGGAGCCAGATGAGGTGGCTCGGGCATCTGGTTAGGATGCCTCCTTGACGCCTCCCTGGTGAGGTGTTCCAGGCACGTCCCTGTAGGAGGAGGCCCCGGGGGATGCCTAGGACATGCTGGACTGATTACATCTCGTGGCTGGCCTGGGAACACCTCGGGATCCCCCCAGATGAGCTGCTGAATGTGGCTTGGGAGAGGGAAGTCTGGGCTTCCCTCCTTAGGCTGCTGCCCCTGCAACCCGACTTTGGATAAGCGGTAGAAAATGGATGGATGGATGGATGGATAGTAGGAGTTGTAACAGGATAACATCCAATTTAAAAACATCTGAGAAAATAATAATGATATTGTTGTCCAGTTACAAGGAGCAGGTCAGGACTTTTGAACTTTTGAACATCGTTCATAACCTTCTGAAAATTTGTTTTAGTTTCTTTTCATGAATAAATACTACTGACTTCTTTCTTCTTCAGATTACTTGAGGCATTTAAAGGAAATGAACTAGAAGTTAGTGGGATTTGTTTTCTTTAAACTGTCTTTGATTTCATGGTGGGACATCTTATGAACCCCATCAGAGAAATGGATAAGTGCCTCAAACAAAAGAAGATGAAGTTATCTTTTATGAGTAGCTCCTTTTGCTATAACAGAAATCATCAACATTCACTAAAAGCCAGCTAAAAATGATCAATCAACAGCAGTGTGTGTTGATGTGGGTTGTAAGAACGCCAGTGTGTGATCACAGTCCTGATTAGCTGATGCATCTATCTTGGACTGTTTAGACTGTTGGAACAGCCCTGCTGATGGACACGAGGTCACTCCCTCTGCAGGTGCTGAAGGGCTGAGAACATGTACAGAGCATAATACACGCATTACTATCTTAGCACATTAGCATTTCATAAATACTGCTACACAAAGCTGTCATCAGAAAATGTTTATTTAATGACATGATAAACGATGAACAATCATTGCACTGCATAAACTTAGATGTGCTTTTTCTTCAAAGCTTCTGATGATGATGTTTTAGTTTCTGCAGGGATGTCATCGGTTAGTTTGGCTCATTGTGCCCAGCAAGTTATTTTCTTTTCCTTGGGTGGTTCTTTAAGCTCATCACACCCAGACACAATTCTTTGCAATAAAACTCCCTTGTGTCAAGAGATGTGAAGCAAAGACAGTGACAGATTTAGGTTTCTGTAGGTAGCACGTAGATCCCAGTCAAGTGTTTTATACATACACCATGAGACTATAACCACATGTTCTCCATGCTTAGGTCACTTTGAGTTGTTTATCACCATGGTAACCCAGAAAATGGGGGGAGAGGTTTGTTGCAGAGGAGAAAAAATGTTCCATCTAATATGAGGTTAATGTTGCCAAAGAGAATCTTTACCCGAACAGTCATGTTCCTCAAAACAATCCCCTACTGTTAAACAAGAGGAAAACAATAAGAGGCTTTTACACCAGCAGCTTCAATTTGTGGGTTTTATCCATTGTTAAGTCCTCACCAGGCATGGTGAAACTGTAGATCATTAATCTGGGAGTTAGAAACTATGCCGAGGGGGTAACCTATTCATTACAATGCAGTGCTACAGGTTCTTAGCAAAGCATCGGTGTAGCTCAGGTTAGGATTGAGAATCTGTATCTATAAATCTGTTTGGATACCTTTCATTGCTATTTATAAAATTATACTGAATGATGCAATCTTTTACCATGTTATTATAGTAAGTCATAAACATTTCAGTGTTTTAGTTGTCATGTTTTCCCTGCCTAACTTTGCTTATAACAAAAAAAAGAATATTTTGCACAAAAAGGGTTTAATGGATGGCAAAACTCTTTTAGGTTAGGAAATTAAAACAGTTCAAGAGCAGCTTGTGGTTGCTATGCTGCTCGGTCACATTAACAGGAACCAACTAAGTTGGGTTAGGTACCTGCTAAGATGTATCCCACACAGTTCTTTCTGGAGTTCTATCAGGCAGAGCCAGCTTGCTTTGGCTGACCTGCTGCTCACTGCAGGGATCTCTCAGGTTGCCTTTGAGCTGCTGCTGATCCCCAAGGCGACCTGGAGGAAGTCGAGGCGGAGGCCTGGACAAATTTTCCCCACATTACTGCTGCAAACCTGAAGTGGACTTTTGCACTCTCTATGTTTTTGTATGTCTGCTTATGTTGCTGATCATTGTAACTCAGCAGCACGTAGAAATCAGTGTGTCTGTAGTCTTCTGGGCTGTTCCTTTCCTGTGAGTGGGGAATATTATACATCACCCTCAATTTTATTTAATTTATCCATCTATGTTGTGCATTTTGTGTCTGTGTGTATGTCTGTCTTCACTTTTCTCTCTGAAAGACGTGTGGTTGTGGATATGTGTCAGGCATGATTGTTTTCCATGTAACCTCAAAGCAAATATTGTTTTTACCTCTATTCCCCTTTCTTAATGTCCTTTGTGTTTTTATAAAGTTTCACTTTTTTAATTGTTTCCAGAGTATTTGTAAATTTGTTCAGTTCTCCATCACACACAACCCGGATAGCAGCCAAAGGAAACCCCTCGGTAGACTTACACACTTATACACACAGAAAACTTCACATTCATTCCTTCAACTCCATCCTTGTGATGACTTTGCTGTGTCACTTTGCAGTGTGTGAGTATTAGTGAGTGTAACTGTGAGTGTGTATGTTTTGTATTGGAAATGGAAAGGATAGATCCTTATTAAGACTGAATACAATTAGACAGAAATTTTCCCAGTGTTTTCATCACTTCAGAAGCATTATAGAGTTCAATTCATAACATGGAAACTTACTCTAGTCTTAAAGTTTACCCTAATCTTAACCTAAACCTAGCCACACTACTTTTTACAAAACTATTCATGTACAAATTGTGACTATATATATATATATA
>JBAMHV010000004.1:6412019-6424198 GCA_037177535.1 Pseudomugil gertrudae | reverse complement strand
CATACAATTATATAGTCATTCTGTCATTAATATTCCTTCCCAACTGTGCTTTTCTTTTACTGTTTTTCATTGAGGCAGTAGGTCAATAGGTCACATCATACACTCTCAGCAGGGAACTCAATTTCCCATCATTCACTTGAGCTAAATCTCTCCTCATGCTGTTGCAAGGCAAAAACCTACTCTAGTGCAAGAAATGAGACCTGACAGATGAGAAGCGAGAGTCAGGGATATGTCAGCTGAAATGCACGGATGTGGTGTGAGATATGAAGTAGGACACAGGGGCAAAGAGGTGGAGGAGACAGACGGAGAAGGGTGGTTTTTGGAAGGCCAGGAGGGAGGGACTGTAAGGTGCTTTCCCAATTCTGGTCTTAAATTCATTGTTTGAAAAACATGTGGTCTGAATTTGTTTTGAGGCAAGAGGAGGACAAGATCACACAGTAGTGCTTCACACAGGTCACACACACATTCATGCATGCGCTCCACTTATTGTGGTCTGTGAAGTCATGTCCTAAACTAAATGGGAAGAGACAAAATTCACCAGAAAACCTAAACCAGTGACGTAAATAAAAGAAAACATTCTTTATTATTTCTGTATATGATGCATATGTGTTAGTGTTTTATAGGCGGAGCAGAATAAACATAGTCAACCTGTTAGAGTAAAACTTGGGTTGGTAGTTGTTGTTAAGTAATGAGCCAACAAGCTGATGCCTTCAATGAGTTTGTCAGGTGAAATCATCTGATTGGTTGAGACAGGCTTGTTTTAGAAAGCTAATTGGTTAACGGTTCTGTTCCTATATCTTTCACCACCTCTTGTCCGTCATCTGGTTTCAGTGAAGAAATGACCTGCTGCCTCAACTTCTCGCCTGTTTTCCTCCATCTCTGTTTCTCACCTCCTTCTTTTGTTTTGTTCAGCTAACTTTTTCCACTCCTTGTCATCTCTGTCAAAGGGAAACCCCCAAAGCAAAGCAATGGCTGTGCATCATCATTATATAAAAATGTTACTGAGCCATATCATGCGCTAGTTTATGGGATGAAGTGAGCCCGTCGTTATTTTGTTTTTGACAGCATCTTTAAACTATTGCAAACTGTATTTTCTGCAAACAGTACAAATACCAGCATGAAAAAACTATATGAGGAGACTCGTGTGTGGATCTGTCAGTTCTTTTTCAGTCATAAAACAGGTCTAAAATGATCTGTTGCATTCAGGAATAAATCTATCTTTGTTACATTACATACAAATGATGATACGAATGATGGAAACATCCAGATAAAGAAAGGTTTATCTCTAAAATAGCGCTTCCTTTGGCTCTTACTGGTGACATGTTTGTGTAACATGTCGACTGACAGGTCTCAGGTCAGCTTAAACTGACTTGAAATCATAAGCATGGTGAATATTATATTATTATGGCTGGTTCTTCAAAGACAAAAGCATCAAATGAAATGAGACACTGCTGGCTACTGCAGTGTATCTGTGTATCCATTAATCCAGGTGGTCGCTGGTAAAGATTTGCATAAGTATCAGGTAGGTGATAATGTGGATATTGGTAGTGATCTTGAACTTTGTATTTTCAACCATCTTCACAATAGTTATCTGAACCGTGCAGGTACCCTTGAAACCTCAATTTTTTTCTGTAACCATCACACATTTCTGCACAGCTGAATCTGCTGGTGTCGTATTGAATCTTCACTCTTCACAAAATGAATTAACTTTTTCTTGATATTCCTCTGCTGTCTGGCTGCTGGACATTTTGCCATTGAAGACATTTTTAAATGATGAAGGCAGAAAGGCTAGTTAGTTAAAGTGATAATGGTTTGCTGATTTTTAATGATCAAATCATACAGATGAGGTCAGTGTTACTAATGTCAGCTCATATAAAGTCTGCCAGACAGAATGCAAGAGAGCAATAGAGAATAAAGGGATACATTACAAAGTAAAAGACACATACATCAATAAGCAATAGTAACAGGTCAGTGCTCGTCTTGTTATAATGCAATGTTTTTCTGGGAAAACCTGCACCCTGGCATTCACAGGCATGTTATTTTGACATTTGCCACCTAGCAAAACATTTCTGCAGACTGGTCTCACCCCCCACATTGCAACCACACTCCTCTACACTAGCAACCGTTACCCAGCGGGATAGCCATGGGCCTCACAAAAACTGCTTAGGAAAAGCTCAAAGAACACAACAAAGAACCTGAGGTGGTAACACAGCCTCCAAGCTCCCTAGATCCCAAACTGATGGGATTTGATTGCATCTGCGGGAAGTAGACCCAATCCAAAGACCCCACCTCACAACCAAGAAGACTTCAGGAGTCCATTGCTAATATCCCAACGCCAAACACTTCAGGACGCCTTTCCATGTTCTTTGTCTACCTCTTGATTGGTCAGGGCTGGTTTGGCATTATGAAGAGAACCTTTTCAACATCAGGCAGATGGTCATAATGTTATGGATTTTCAGTACACTGAAAAAAGGGACATCTCTGTGTGCAGTTCTAGGTACTGTATGTCCATATTTGTACACATAAATAAATTCCATTCAGTGCTTGTGTTTGGTGGCGTCTCTGAGCTGTGAATATTCATAGTCAGCTATAAGTGGTTATGAATGTGCTGAAAGTGATTCTCAATAGCCACATTATGAATCATGCCCAGCAAAGGAGCTCATTCAGTAGCATCTGTTGCTTGATGCTGTTGCTGCCAAATGTGTGTGTGTGTGTGCATACGTGAGCTGAGGACAGTTTGTGTGTTATTTCTATATATTGTGATCATTGTTGCCAAAGCGTGGGGAGTGCCTAGTGGAAGCAGATGAGTGCCAAGAGGGGCCCGAAATCCTGCAGGAGACTTTTATCTCTGCTTTGTGTGTATTTGTGTACACACACACACACACACACACATGAGACTCTGCAATGGTTTTGCAGAGGTGTGAAGCAAATGTCGCAGAAACTGTCTGCTCCCATGAAGTGTGTGTGAGTGTGTTTCCCTGCATCAAAAGGGGAGGATATGAAAGGTGAATGTCAGTCTTTGATGTAAAGCTTCCCACTGTTAAACATCAGCTTCAATCAACATCTCAGCTGTTGCATACACACACACGGTGCAGCACAGCCACTGTTTTACATGCAAATCTTAACTGTGAGAGTTTTAAAAGAGTTAAGACAGAGGAGTCAAAGGCAAACCATCATCATGCTAACCTGTTTATCTCACCATAGGTGCGTGTGTGTGTTACGATGCACACTCCTGGTTGTTTATGTCCAACACAGTGTACTTGTATGAGTGTTGGTGTTGTCTTATTGTGACTCTGGATGTGATTATTTACATGATCACATGGTGAATTTGGAAACAGACCACCAGCCTACCATCTGCTACTTACTGAGCGTGCAGAGGGAGAGTGTGCACTACAGTTGCGCATGCACACACACACACACACACACACACACCTGTCAATCCATTCTGTTTTGTGTTTTCTGTACTTAGATACATCACGCTGACTTGTTGGATTAATTGTGTGATTTATTGATGCTTCCACCCTTTGCAGGTGGAAGCATCAAGGGTGGAAACTAACATTAAATCTGACATCACCCCTCCGACACACTTCACACACACACACACACACACACACATACACATACACACATACAATTAGTTCCTTGTACAACAGGCTAGCAATGCATCTACATCTCACTGAAAATGAGTGTTAAATATAACCAAATGTATTATTTATCATTGATTTATTATGTGTGTATTGTGGGTCTATGTGTGTGTATCCTCTTTAGAAAGGTGTCATAATAGCCCCCTGCTGTTCAGACCTCAATTAACCCCCTGCAACTGCACAGCAGAGAGGCTGAGCAAGGCAGTGGTAAGGGGGGATGAAAGGGGTGATTGGATGGTGGTGGCGGTGGACTGATAGACACTGAGAAAAATAGATTTCATGATTGGTAAACTTTTTCCTCTCTGAGGGATTGCATTCTTCCAGTTCACTCTTTCATCTATCCATCTGCATCCGCGCCCCCTGACAGTCTAAGAGGCCCCTGGGGGCAGATGGAGAACTGAATTCAGGAGAGCGACTTGGACAATGGCTGGTTGAGCCAGCTATACAAACCCCAAACGTCGAGTGGATGGCCTGTGAAAGCCACTTGCCTCAAGGCTTGCTGAAATACTAACCATTCACACACACATACATATACAAGAAGAGAAGGAGGGAAAGAAAGGGGGCTCTTTCTTCTTTATATTGATAATAATAGCTATCAAAGCAAGGCCATTTCACAAAATGTAGCTGTGGACAGTCTGGGAAAATGTGGCCCATAGCCTTTAGCTTATGTTTAAATGTGACCTCTGGATGGTAGTAATGCAGATGAAGTGAGAGGGGAAAAGTGACTGCAAGTGACCGTAAGCAGAAATAAACTCGTGTGTTGGCTGTTAAAGCTGCTAGTGCCCATTTGCAGTTGTGAAAGCCTCGTGCTATTTCAACTTTGCTCCGAGTCTTTCTTCGATCCAAACTCTCATAAAGTTGATCGAGGGAAAATAAGAAAGTTTTATCCCATTAGCTTCTTGGCATCATCTTTCTCCTGCCCTCAGCAGTCATGCTAATCAAAAAAAAAATATATGTGCTGAGGACAGCAAATGCAAGAGGAGACAACGCACACATACATGCGACCACAGCCGCACGCGCCCAGCTGCATGTATCGGCACATGAATCTAAACAAAATCAAAAGTCAATGTAATATGTTGCTGACAAACACGCAGGCCTTTCTAAATTAGATTTATGCATAAAAACACACACACACACATGCACCGACACACTCAACGAACCGACACCAAGGCGAGACGAGGGTCAGACAGGACTGATTGTCTCTTCCAGTTGCTCCAGAGAGCATATTGATTTTTCCCACACTCCTCTTTCTACACACCTCCCTCCCATTCTCTCGCCTCCACTTTCTTATTTTTCTTTCCCTCCCTTTCCTCCCTGTTCCTGTCCTTTTTTCAAATCTCAGTTTTTTATTTTTTTCTCAGTCTTTTCTGTCACACATCCTTTAAACCTTTTTTTTCCTCTTATCTAGTCTGTTCCAGTGGCTCACCATAGCTGCTCCTCAGCACTGAATGCCACTCATTTTCACTCTAACCTCCAAAACTGACCTTGATTCCTGTTCAGCAACGTAACAATGAAACACATCCGCACAATGCTCTGATTGCTGTATGCACAGTGCAGACTGTGCATACAGTCCAGAGCAGACTTTCAGGACTGCACATGATATACTTTTACTCCTCATGCTTTGATTTTGCAGGTTGCAGGACTTCATGAATCATTCTTCACATCTGACAGAAAACAGCCTTGTTCTATAATCTGCAACAAGATTAATGCAGGGAATTATATTCTGTGTCAGTATTTAAGAGCCTTTTCTTTAACATAGGTTACAGGCTGCTATAACTCATTCACTGCTGTAAAACTCAGTTAAGTTGGATCAAGCTGGAACCTTATTTCTTTGTCTTTGTGATATGTGGAGCTTTTTCTGGGTTAGATTTTCTTACTTGTTTTGGCTCTTTGTTATCTACGGGAGGGAAAAAACTTAAGCGAATCTTCCGACAAATTCCTACATTATGCAGAGTGTGATAAACAGATGACAAAACGAATGCTAAAGTGCTTGTGTGTGCGTATTTGTGAATATAAGAGTGTCAGAAAGCAGTGTTTTATTGCGCTTTTTATTAACTCCATGTGGTTATCTGATTCAGCAAGACGGGAAAGAGAGAGACCTTATGATGAGAATTAATCCTTATTTTCTTTAGTCTGTTTTAGTTCAGTGAAACAAAGAAGAAAAGCCCTAATCATCTTTGTCCTGTACTCATAATTGACTCTTTCTGCTTCTACCTGCTTACTGTCACAGAAACTACAATTTCTCTCAGTTTGGCGAGACAGGGGATGTATGGGATATATTGTACTTCCTTCTAAATCTCAATTTGAATCCATCAATGAGTTCAGACAGATGTTAATCTGTTGTCACAACAATTCTCCACAACAAGCTGTCTCTGCACTGTGCACAATTAGTTTCACACACATGTTTACTTTGTACTTACAAGCTATTGTAGGATAATGGCAGAGGAGCTGTTTTGGTTCATGTCCATGGAGAAGCGACAGTCAGAAGAGCCGCGCTTAAACACACAAACACTGACGGATAATTGTGTAAAAGGATTAGAATGGCTGAGACTTTATTGTTGCACCACAAGGCGAAATATGCAAGGCTGTCATGTCTGGTTGGATTCCTTCTTCTGTCATTGTTACACACACACACATGCTCAAACAAACTAACCTGCTGTAGAGTATGGAGCGTGAAATAATTGGTTATTTGCCTTTATTTATATAAAAGACAGTTTGACCTGATAATTCTTAGCTAATCAGGTCAGTTTGCAACAAATATGCTCGAGTCCTAACTGAAAGACAAAATAACTCTGATTCGTTACTGTGTATGCAGAAAGGAGAGGGATGTATAGTGTGTGTAAGTTCCTTTAGTGTGTAAACATGCTTTTCATGAAAGAGGTGGTCACACAAATTATTTCCACTGAAAGGGTTCAAACGTTTTTAGAACTTCCTGTAATTTTACTATTTTTTGATAAATCTGTTTATGCACCATTGTCGCAATTTGAACAATAAACTGCATATTTGCACTCTCAGTTACTCATTTAATTAGCATATTTTTGATTAATTATAACACCCTGCCACCTGACGTTTCCTAATAACCTGTAAGAAGGTTCATGTACCTGGAAAAAGTACCTCTGCAAAGCTGTTGCACAAATTTCTAAATGTTCAAATATAAGTTTAAAGATGGATTTAAGATTATTCAGGGAACTATAAAGCAGCAATGCAAATAAATAGCTGCTGATTTTTGGGGAACAAATAAATAGTCTTTTAAGTGACTTTTCATGTCCCAGTCTACATCCTTCTACTATCTCATTAAACACATCTGAATCAAAATGAATTCATAGCCGTAGTTCATGTTTGTGTTTTTTAAAAGATGCAGCAGGATGCACCGTTATCACTACGTGTTAATTGCTTTGTATTGTTCGTAAAGTCACTATTTGGTTAGCTTTAGGCTACAGTGTTTTCTTGTAAGGTTTCTGTACAACTCTTATCAAATAGAGGTATGACTGATAGTTATGTGGTTTGCTCAGACTGTTACTTTATTTTTTTTTTTTAAAAATAAATGCTAGGACAAATAAAGGCAAAAGTAAAAGAAACAAAGACCGCTGTGATTGTTGTTGTTATTGCTGGTTGCTTGGCTACTTCACAAAGAAAAAGTTGAGTTCCCACACCGCACATCTCAAGAGACGATTCTCACAAACTGGTACTTGGTCTGCAGCATTGTCACATCCTCTTTGCGTGCCATTTTTCCCTTTGAGTCTAAACTGAGGCGCTATCAGATCATATCAGGTTTTATAAATAATGGAAAAATAGTCAAGCTGAGTCGAGTCAATATTGAAATGCATGATGAAGCTGTGGGTGGGCATAACATTTGCACACGTTAACCACAAGCAATGAGCCATTTTACCCTACCTGTCTATTTGTCTTTAGCTGAAATGAGAATTATTGTCCACTTACATAAACAACAGCTAACACACACACGCAATTATGTGAAACCTGACACACCTTTCTCCACAGGCAATAGAAAAAAGAATTTCCAACATACCAGTCAATTCATAAGATCCTATTCATCTCCTCAGCATCTCCTCTGGCCTCAGCAGCAGGGTGTGTGAGACACCCAACAACCTCTCAGTCTCATCACAACAAAGGTAACTAACCACTTCCACACCTTGGGGCCTCAACACTGTTTCAATACGCTTTGTGGAAAGATCGCGTTAGAACGAAACTGCCAGCTGGGAGTGAAAGGAATTTGAGACAAGAGGAAGTTTTGTTTTTTATAAAGCATCTGTATGATTTGGCGTGGCATTGTGTGTTCATCCCGCCCATTGTGTGTCATTTTGTGCAGCTGTGTAACCATCCACTCTGTTTACACTGCCAATCTAAACACAAACATCATTGGCTTTTAATTATGTGATTAACGGACAACACATACACACAAATTAGTGTGTAAATACTAGTATATAGTAAATATTTGTACAATACTAATACATTTTGTAGTATTAGCAAGTTGGATTCAAATGTTTGTGCATTTTTGTACTATAGAAACACTTTAAGGAGCATGTGCCTCAGTGGCAGCTGTCCTTAGGCCAGGTGGTTTAGGTGACCTTTGCACATGCACACACACACACACTTCCCCCACACCTTTAACTTTACAGCATGGTCATAAAACAAAGATAACACAAACGGCTTCTAAATCAACAGGCTAGATTGAGCAGTTTCCACATCACAGCTGACAGAGAGATTGGCCTCTCATTAACAGCTTCGCAGGCCTTCTAGCCAGTCCGGTTGCTTGAAGTGGACTTGTGAACTGACTTTTAAAAACTGTTTGTCTCCTCCTTTCAATGTCCATTTATTGCATGTATGCTTCAACAGATTGGGTCATTTTAGTGACATGCCATGTCAAATCAAATTTGTGCAATGAGACCTAACTTGTTATCTTTTGTTGTCATAGCTACAAAAATTAATCTTCGTCATCTTAATTCTCACGTGTTTTATGTATCAAAACATCAACACTGTGTTTTTGAGCGGTGAAGTGTGTGCGGATACACTAAAAATGGAACGGTGTGGTTGAAGGTCTCCACGATCCTCTTCTGAGATGTAAATCAAGTTTGTCAAGTCGCACCTGTCTTCATTGACAATGCAAGTGTCATCTAACTGTTTTACTTCAGGGAATAACAGATCTTTGTTCTTGATGAGTTCGTGACATTTTCACGTCATAAGAATAGCAATGACTTTTCACAACTTCAGAAACATGATTACTTAAAAGGCGTGCAAAGCCTTAGTGTAATCCTTTACCTGCAACTTACCATATATAAAGCTTATTGCAATCCACTTTTCAGGTAACAAAACGTGAAGTGCAAAAGTTAGCCTATTGTTGCATCATACCACACTGTAATGTGATTTATGGCATCAGGATTTATGGAATATTGTATGGAGCAACCCCTGAAAGTACATGCAGCTAGACACAACAAAGACAAACAAAGAAAACTGTTCAATCATTTCAAGCTCACAGATGAATAAATTCCATCACAACAGGAAATGAATACAAAACAAGTGGTGAATAATCCACTGTCTGATGTAACATTTTAACATTTTTCAGGAACAAATGTGTTTTTTTTTTTTTTGCAAAGAGCATCAGTCAGTTATTAATTAAATTTCCAGCATCATGTCAGTCAGTCTAAACCAGTAACAGTCAGTTTGTTGACTCTTATGTTATCTTTACTCACTATAATCTATTTCCTCCATTTTCATCTGATAATTTACTTTTGCCTTTTCTTTGCAGAATCAGCCCATTATGCAAATCTAAAACTGCTAGTGAGTTGATATCCAGTTGCTGGCATGTGATGTAATGCAGTGAAGCCGAATGCAGTTGTCCATGCTAGATGATAAAAAAAACAACACTTATACTGTGTGGTTTCTCAGCCATGTGATGCTGCAGGGCAGACAAAGCTCCAAGGCCTGAGCATATTTACTAAATATCTAAAATCGTGTAAATGTGGCCAATAAATGTCAAGACTGCCCATCTAATGGCTGTTAATACCCAGTCAAAATAAAAACCCTAAGACTGCACAAACTGTGTATTATTTGTTGGGATCAGGCTAGTTCTAGTCCTGGCCAATCAGTGAGCTGGGTGTTGGTCAGGTGGTTAGGTCTGCTTGGGTATAGTGCAATGTTAAAGCAAACCAAAGCAAAGGAGGGTCCAAAATTCTTGCAGGAATATTTTCCAGGAAGCAGCATCATGTGGGAACCAGGGCTAAATACTGTTTTGGGTGGGGCCTCCGGGACATAAAATTCCTGATTGATCAAGCATTTCTAGCATCTCAGGTTAGCATAAAGGCATAAATAATCATTACTGTTTGCAAACATAACATTCAAGTAAATGATAGCAAATAAGTGTTATTCTTTATTAACTGAATAGAAGTTATGTTATATATTAACATAAATAAAAAGACCTTGTGCCCACAGAAATATGTTCAATAGGCTGATTTGTTTTGAAAGCTGTATGATCAGCTAGAACACTGTCTGTCATCCTTACTCACATTCAGATTCAGACAACTATTGTAATCCAAGAACATGAACCAAAGATGCACTGCAGAATGAAATTATGTTGCATCAAGTCACATAAAAGCAATGCACAGATAAGACTGTAAGAAAAAACTAACCCAACAGAAGGGATGTATGCATAGTACAAATAGTAGCATAAAAATGCCAGTGTTGAATCATACTGCAGAGACAGTAGCAGTTGTGATCATAAAAGGTGTTACTTAGAGCAATAAATGTTTTTCTCCCATTGTTTCTCAGCAGCTTTGTTCTGAGGCACCTGAAACCCTGTAAAACTGTTTCACATGGATGTTTTTTTTATTTAAAACCACCACAGAGGACTTCCTGATTTAGGCTCACCTTGGCAGTGTTTAGACTCGAGCAAGCATAGATGGGAGGGAGTGGACTTAACTTGCCTAATTCACCCTGGACTCCAGATCTTAATGGAAATGCTAAGGGCTGAAAAAATGTAACTCCCTGTAAACAGACTTCTGTCTATTTATTTCAGATACTGTTGGTTAAAAGTTTAACGCTTCATAGGAGAACATTCAGTCGCTCAGCTCCTCATCTCTGGAATTCCCTCCCACCACACATCCGTAACACTGACTGTGTACATCTGTTTAAATCCATCCTCAAAACAAATCTATTCATCTCAAAACATCATGTTTCTTATTGTTGTTTTATTGTACAGTGACCTGAACAGTGCTCTTAAATAAAATGTATTATTACTGTTATTAAGATGTTTTTAGTACATAACCATTAATATCCTTTTTCTTCAGTCACTCTTCTGTATCTCTGTGCTTACAGATGTAAGGAGCAGGAAGGTCAGATTAGGTGGTGTTCAGGTCGTTTTGCGTGTTTGGACACCACCTAATCTGACCTTCCTGCTCCTTAGGAGCAACGACCTGAAGCCTTAATGTATTACAGGAGACAGGGGTCACCCTCCCCCTTCTTTTGATCTTTTCTCTACCTTTCAGCTATAATACACCACAATCAGAGATCCACTCAATCTTTCCTCACCTCCCTCACGTTGCACCTCTGCATATATTATATGGACTCATAAACCTTTCCTTCTTTAATCATGCTTTCATCATTCATTCATTCATATATTGGAAGATAGATGTCCTTTCTTTCTGAGGTGACTACGTGTCTTAGGAAAGTTTGGCTTTTTGTATGATGTCCTAATTTCCGTTTAATTGAACCTTTACAGATTATCTTACATTGATTTTCTCCAACATTTTGAATGTACTAGTTTTTAATGTTAATGCATTTATTGAAAACAGCAAAAGGAAAACAAAAGACGTCTCTGAACCATGAATTGATCACAACCTGTTCTGCTTTAGTGCTTTATTTAAAAACTCTTCATCACACTGTTCACAACTTGACGTCATAAAACCAAGATGACGCTTAACACATAATGAGTTATTGAGACGTTTATATCGCGTGGTTGTGGTATACCCACCACTGTTGTTAGTTTAGATCAATTGTTTGAAATGAAGGAATTACCATTTCAAGATTTCAGTTTATTGTCCTACATCATGATTTAAGTGTAGAAGGAATTTCCATTTACTGTTTTTTTCACTTGGATGTTGAATATCAGTAACTCTTTTACATATTTGGCAGGAAGTGGTCAATATAGTGGAAGAAGGTCACCGGTTTGAGTCTCAGCTGAGGAGAGGTCCAAACATTGGCCTTTCTGTGTGGAGTTTGCGTGTTCTCCAGTATGTAATTGTTTTGTCTAGATACTCCGACTTCCACCACAATATGCATGTTAGGTTTAATTGATCCCTCTAAATTGTCCCTATAGGAGTGAGTGTGAGGGATTGTCTCTTTGTGTTAGCCCTGTGATGGACTGGTGGCCTGTCCGGGGTGTACCTGCCTCTCACCTGCTAATTACTGGGATAAGCTCCTGCTTCCATGGCAACCCTAAACTGGACTAAATGAATGAATGAATGAATGAATGAATGAATGAATGAATGAATGAATGAATGAATGAATGAATGAATGAATGAA
>JBAMHV010000004.1:6371817-6404947 GCA_037177535.1 Pseudomugil gertrudae | reverse complement strand
ACCCACGCTAACACAGAGAGAACCCACGCTAACACAGGGAGAACCCACGCTAACACGGAGAGAACCCACGCTAACACAGAGAGAACCCACGCTAACACAGGGAGAACATGCAAACTCCACACAGAAAGGTTACAGGTTGGACCCCCCACCCGCCTGCTGTGAGGCCACATTGCCAAACAACTGCACCATCGTGCAGCCCTGCTAATCAATCAATATGAATCTTTTACTTATTAGTCTATGTTTTTTTTTCTTATATATTTTATTTATTTTTTCTTCTTGTTTTTATTTTTTAAAAATCCTTAACTCAAGTTTTTCCTCATGGGGATCTTACACATGATGCCTACTTGGTCTGCGGGTTCATTGCTGTGGAGATCAGCTTGTTTGGGGTGGTTGGTGGGGTCCTGGGCTGCGATGTGGGTCCCAAGGGACCCTAATCTAGGCGATTCTTCTGGTAGTGTCCTTTGTCCTTGGTGAGACAGCTTCTGGTCTGAACAGTTATTTCTTTACCTCAGCATCAAGCCAGATGATCAATCTCAGATGTTCACCTCCAGTTAGATTTTTATACTGGTTGTTTCAGTTAAAGAGACCGAAACAAGGAGTCAGAGTTAATGTTTGTGCAAAGAGGGGAGGTGGGTGCATATGTGTGTCGTGTGTGTGAAAAAGAGAGTGTAAAGAGAGGTGTGTGTTGTTGAACTTTAATGTTTTACACTTGAGTGTGTGATGGTTTGTGGCTCTTCAAAAATAGCTTGTATTATGTAAAGCACTTTGCGCTGCTTTTTCAAGCTAAAAAGTGCTTTTATAAATAAAGTTTGATTGAATTTGAAAAAGACCATGTGCTACTGATGAACCATATGCTAAGGGATCTTCAATTGTCACAAAACAAGCAGGGTTTCAAAACCAGCAAAGTCAGCAATTATACTCAATAAACTTTGAAAAATGATGACAATTAGGCAACCAGTGACTAGAAAACAACCACAAAGGGATGCAAAATCACCCAGTGATGAAAAAGTGGTAAAAAAATCGATGCCACATATTGTAACAACATAATGTAAGGTTGTCTTTATCTTGTGGTCCTTGACATGGGATAAGTGAGACTCCTATACTGTAGCCTAAGAGAGCTGGTGGTCTTATACCACTTTAACACACACACACATGCACATTGTATGTGCTGCTGTATAGCTTGGTCATCACAGGAATCCTGCTGGAGCCGTGCTAGTGTAAGTGAATGAGTGGTCACAGCTATGTGGTTAGATAGAGAGTAAATTGGATGATTGATGAGCCTCTGCCCAACTTATGGGCTCCTTTAAAAGTCAATTCTGAGACTCTATCGACCTTCTGCTGATTGTCTCTCTCTCTCTCTCTCTCTCTCTCTCTCTCTCTCTTCTTTCTCTCTCACTCTACTGGTCTTCTTTTTCACACCCTGTCTTCTCCATCTCATCCTCCCCAATGTCAGTCTCTTCTGTCTTCCTTCCCTCTTCTTTCGCTCTCTCTTATCTGTGCCCCTTTGCAGCCACATCTTCCATTCTCTTTGGCTTTTCACGGTCTCATCAATGTGCATCCTGTGTGTTTCTATCACTCTCATTTCTTCAGTCTTTTCTTGCGTCTGTGTCCAGTTCTCATAATCTCACGGTCTCTTGTGTCTCTTTCACAGGCAGTTAATGGAGAACAAAATCACCACGATTGAAAGAGGAGCTTTCCAGGACCTGAAGGAGCTGGAGAGACTGTAAGTTAAACTGTTGAGTTGACTCAGGAGACACTTTAGCCGTAATCACTTAAAAAATGAGTGCCAAGAAAATACATTTTCATTTAAGCATATTAAATGCCCAGATTAAGAATAATGCCATGTTTATGGGGGTATTGGACCAGAACAAGCTGCTTTTTTTAGACATTCTCAGTCTGTGCATTACAACATTTTGCCATGTTTTAGTTCTCTCAAAAGATATTCATTCATTAGGTGTATTTAAAGGTCCTGACCCACTGCTTGTGATCTTTAAGATTCTTGATGAGTCATGCAGTGGAATATGTCACACGATAGGCCTGCAAGGATGTCACCTTGTGCAGGATAAAGTGTAAGACTGTGTGTGCCAGTTATTAGCCAGAAAAGTGCTAGCCCAGAGGGCTAATCCCAGTTAAAAATTCAACTCAAAGTGTTGCATCTACAAGAGTATTGTTGCAAGCTGGTTTTAGTTGCTGGAGTTCTAAATAATACAGAATATAAAGTGCTGTCTGGAACCACTTTTTGGGTGGGAGATGAATGATCTGCATCTGTCCAACAGTTGACTGTGATAAAGCCTGAACAAAAATCGTACGCTTTGATTTCATGCTTTGCAAACCATTCAGGGTTCTCTTATATTTAGCACAGAAATAGTACCTGCTTCTCTACACATTTCCTTGAATGTGTCACTTCTCTGTGTTTACATGACCACATAACTCGATCTGCTTATTGATAATATTTTAATCCAAGATGAAATATTAAGTTTGAGTCACAGGACGGTGACTGGTGAACAGATGAATGTTGTTATGGCACTAACCTGGAATCAATGCCAGGCAACATCTAACCCCGAGGCTGTTATAGCATAATTAAGTCTTTAGTCTGCGTGTTTAAGAAAGAATGACAAAGAAGGGGGTATGTGAACCTCCTGACTGGTGATGTCTATTGTGCGACTGTCAACCAAACTTGATGTGTGAGCTGCAAATTTTTGGCGTGAGACGTTGAGTTAAAACCCTTGTAATATAATACAGCCCTACCATAAATCCTTCACTCGTATAGAGTTTAGCAGTCCCATTTACCAATTCATTGCATTGTGTTGTAGATATAGGTGTTTTCAGTGACTTGAACTGTCAGTGTTATTGTTTAATAAGGTTTAATGCCTCCTTTTGAAATGATTTACAGCACTTGGTGATTTGAATGCAGTAATTTTAGCAATTTCTTGCTCATAAACTAGAAAGATATACTTACATGTGTGTTTTTCATGTGGCCAATGACATACTGAAAAGAAGCAGACTAGAACAGAATGTGTGGGGGCCTAAAGAAAACAATCTTAAAATTAAAGATCCACAAAAATCCCCTCTCGGTACGTGCACATTTTCAAAAACAAAAATAGCTGGAAACACGCCGACGTAACTACCTGAACACACACATGCAGACAAAACGATAAAATCCAAAGAAGTTGTTTTTCCTTTTGATCACTGTTTTTGGTAAATATTTCAGCTTCCATAGGGATAAAGAGGATAGAACATCATGAATTGCTAGTTGCTCCTGCCTCTTCCCCATCATGTCTGGCTTTTCTCTGCTGTCTGCTGCACTATAGCGGCTCTTTGTTGACAGAATGCGAAGCTCTGCGGACCACTATAGGGAATCTTTTTCATGCAAGCAATGCTGGGCTCTGTCCAGCTAGGCAGTTCTGGAAATTCCTCCTTCGAGCTGAAGACAAAGACGACCGAAATTAACTGCGTATGGTCTGAATTTAACAGTGAACTTTGACAGCTATTATCTATGATGCAAAGAGATGGCTGGTGAATGCCTTCGCTCATGCATACACATAAACAGACGTCAACACATGCTTGTACCTACAGCATCGCTCAGTCAGTAAACAGCAAAGGAAATGCTTTGTCTTGTCTCTAATGGCAACAAACACCTTGGACGAACTTTAAGTCAAATTGTGGTTGTTTCCTGTTGTCATGGTGAGTATGTTCGACTGTAATTCAGTGTCTCTAGCGCGGCGTGTCACAAACACTAAGATGGAGTCAGTCATCATAGCCCCCACCCCACAGCTGCCAGACAAAGACACATCTCTGGAGTCTGGAGTCTGGAGGCTCATTTCAAAGGCCTCTGGCCTCTTGGGGGTCGGAGGGGGCCTGCTGGGCACCACTGCCCAAAGGAGAGGGTCTTAAGCTGGGCTGATGGATCCACTGTGACTGCCCCCCACAGAGGCAGAAAACGGTTCCCCTTCTCCATCCTCTTTTGCAACAGCCCCTGCAGGGATGTGCAAGGCGGGGTCAGGTGTGGGCCAGCAGCCTTGGGGAAGGAGGTGTAGCAGAGATAGGCATGTTGCAACACACACATGCACGTACACAAAAACATTGACTTGTATGCATGCGCTTGTGAATGTGCATTCCCTTACGCAAGGCTGCTCTGTCAGTACTGGTTCAATCTTGATTTTTGAAGCCCCCAAACCTACTAACACACTCTTCATGTCTGTCATTCATTGTTTAACCTCTCCCTGTGTTTTTGCTCCTTATTCACCCATCTGGCCCTCTGGTCTATTGTTCTGTTTATGTAGGAATGTCTTACATTCCTCACTCTCACCCTGTGGGTGCAAAAACGGAAAGAGAGGCGTTCCTGATGTCTTTCCCTTCATTCACATTTTATTGGTCTGTAGCACAAAGTCAGTAGGATTAAATGAGATAAGTGCCAAAGACATCCAGAGAAAATGAATCAGTAATTACAGAGAATGAGACAATGATTTCAGAGAACAGAAGTCAAATAAAGCCTCACATAATTAACTTCTGATGGAGTGATCATGTGATCAGATGAGTTATCTTTGCAAACACTGACACGAATCGCTTCATAAGAATCACATTTACCTCTAAAAGTGAGGTGTCAAACCAGGAGAGCATCTTGTGATTGTGACAGAGGTTCGACAACTGTTGTGCACCACAAAGAAAATCCCTAATTTTGTTCAAAATTATATTTTAAAAAAAATCCTGTGAATGATATATGCTGTTTTCATAGTCCTTTCAGGGCAAAGTTTGACGGATTTTACTTTTTCTTTTCTATCTGTTTTACTGAGCAGCAGAGCTTGAAATTATCTGCTCAGTGAAGACACACACGCATTTTCCACTGTCAAAAAAAAACCAAAGAGAAGTAAGCAGAGATAGACTTTTACAAGCCTCTTCAGCTGCCAACATTTGTCATATTTCCCAGAAAACACTTGTTCAAGCAACATTTAGAGGAAGAATTCTTCAGCTGGGCATTTGGCTGATAACAGAGGAATTTACTGGTCAGGTGATAAGACAGAATTTCTGCATTGCTGTGTTTTTAGGCAGAGATGGTATCTTTAATCAGCGTTAAAATAACAGATCACATTAAAGAGTGTAAATCTTTGGCTGACAATGGAACTTGGCTCACTTCAGATGCACGAGCTGTGAGCTAAAAGCATGAAGCGATAAATCTGTTATGCACACGGAGTGGTCATTTTAAAGCAGTTTTGGAGACAAGAATACGTCTCTTTGGCTCATTGAAACCTCAGAAAGGCTTCAGGTTATAACTATGATGTGTGCTTGTGATAGGTTATTTGTTCAAAACGTGTATTATATTTGGTCTGTGAGCCTGTGGCACCACACAAACACACTGCCAGGGTGTGCATTTATGTTTTTGTGAGTAATTGCATGTGCATGCACAAAGTTGTGGCACAGTATGCATGCTTGACAGAATGAGTGTGTTTACTGTGTGGTTTGTGGCCTTCCAGCTTCTGTTTATGACTGCAGGGATTATCACCACACCACAGTGTGACCTTAACTCACTGGAGTCACACTCACACCTCAGAGTTCTGGCTGCTCAGTCTTCATTCACTTTCAGCCAGACTTTGACAAATGAGACATGGCTGTGAAAGTAGCTGTTTGTGGTATCTGCAGGCACACAGTCACAGAAGACAAAGATATACTCCTTCAGGTTGAGAAACAAAAAGGCACAGCCAGGTTTGAGCTCTGCAAAGTAGCAAAGACTACAAACTCAATGTGATGTTGGTTGATGCCATATGGTTTAATGGATGATACTGAATTAATAAATTCACTGAATGAAGAGAAAATGTTACTATTTTTGGTCATTTTAAAGTAAAATACTATAAGTTTTCAAAGTAAAATGGATGAATAGTATTAGCTGTGAAATAGTTACACTCTTAATTCTCCAACAAAGTTGTTTCTACAACACTATGTTTGCTTAGTTCATTCAAAAAGTAGTAGGTCTATATGACACAAACATTTCATCACACCAGAAAACTAATGTTTTTTTTTTTATGTAGTTCACATTGACTCTTTATCTTTTAATACAAAGAAAACTATTTGTTAAATTATGTAATTGTTTTAACTTATTTCCTAATAAAGTGTTACTCCAAGTAGCATTTAGTTAAGTTCTTGTGAGTACTTACTGTTTTACC
This sequence comes from Pseudomugil gertrudae, assembly GCA_037177535.1. Taxonomy (NCBI): domain Eukaryota; kingdom Metazoa; phylum Chordata; class Actinopteri; order Atheriniformes; family Pseudomugilidae; genus Pseudomugil; species Pseudomugil gertrudae. The sequence continues at coordinate 6,398,789 of JBAMHV010000004.1, read as the reverse complement.
TGCAGCAGAGTGATCTCATTTGGGGAACGGGGGAAGCATGTATGTATACCGATATTATTAGTAGCCTATACCAATATTAGCCAATATTGGCATTAAAATGCAATACTAAGAAACATCGATATTGGTCTTTACTCTTTTTTAAATAACAGCTTTTACACAATATATAAAACTCTTCAACAAAGTCAATAATGGTACATGTAAAAAAAAGGAAGAAAAGATAAGCTAAGTCTTCCTGAAGCATGAATTTAGTGAGACCCTTCCCAGGTGACTACAATATATAACACTGCTGGCTGTATCAGGCTGGTCATGTTTTAGGTGTTTTAACATTCTGTTTGCCCATAAAAGATATCAAAGATATCCAGAATGGGCCGTAGTCCTGCTAGTGTTGAGAGCTTACCTGCTGCAACACACCTGACACACATCAGACTTAATTAGCAGACTTGTGCAGAGCTCAACATCAAACTCTGCATAAGACTGCTAATTACTTATGGATCTGAATCAGGTGTGTATGGGGCAATGCCCAACACGTGTAGGTCTACAGGCCTCGAGGACCGGAGTTGCTCATCCCTGCTATATATCATCATATATATCTACAACATTTAACCTAAAACTACACATACTGAACAATACACAAACTAATAGTCACACAGTACAGATAGAAATAAATAAATTGTATAAATAAAAAAGACATAAAAAATGTGGAATCATCCACGTACATCAATATTGCTGATTTATTTAACACCAAAGGTCAATCAATATTAAAAATTAAAATATTGTTATTGCTTGATTTCTATCAGAAGCACAAGCAGCATAGTATATGTGTGGTAGCCTTCAGAATAACTAATATATTGATTACATGGTTTTATTTTTACTTTATCTTTAAAAGTCATTTAAGACTGATGGATCTGTGAGCTGTGACAGTGTCAGCTGTAGCGGTTGTTTGTCAGTGTTTTTGGAGCTTCTCATCACATGCTGTAAGCTGCAGGTTAGATATGATATCACTTATGTCACATAGGTTTAAGAAAAGCTGCATTTCATCGTTGCAGTTTATGACCTTATTTGCATATGAAAAATTAAACAACAAAAAAGTTGTGCATTCTTATCGGGAAGCCATTGTAAGAATGTATATTATTAATTTGATTATAATTATATAAGATATGTGATAATTAGACTGATGCTTTTTCAAAGAATAAAACTGATTTGGACACTGTGGCGCACTTCAAATGCTTTGTACCAGACTTTCCCTTTTACTTCATTTTCTGAGTCTCCAAGTCTGACGACATCATCAGGCCAGGATTATTTTAGGAGGATGAGCTCATACCACCTCTTTGGCATCGTCACTTCTCCCCACCTCCAGCACCGGTCAGAACACGCTCTCCCAGGGGGGTGTCTAGCCTGTTAACGGGCGCTCACGGCTGGGTAGGAGGTGCAGGGGGAGTGGGCCTCTCCACAGGACTATGTGGGGCTCTTAGCTGCAAGAGCCAGTGTTAACGGAAGAGGAGTAAATAATTTAGAAACATCCATTTCTGTGGGATGTTAAATATTTAAGCAACTTCTGATGTAACCGTGGAATATGAATGTGAGTGCATGTGCGCAAGCATGTTCGTGTAGCTGTGCACTCTCGGGTGGAAGATGGATGCAGAGGGGACAATGTTATTTAAGGAGAGCTCGTGGTGGCTTCTGATGAAGCAGAGGTGAAAGACAGAGGTTCAACAAGAAGAAATCAAAAGGACAATGACAGATTTTTTTAATCTTGAGTGAATTTTGTGATAATTCTGGGATTAATATTGATTTGTGTGTATAGATCATGTAACTCTTTGATGGTCATTCAGGTTTGCAACTTCCTTATTAGTGTTAAGTCATTCCTGTCTGTGTGTTTCCACTATTTGCCCTTTTTTTTTATTCCTGTCCAACGGCAGCTAACACAGCATCGGTCGCTGGACCTGCCATTGTGTGTATGTTTGTGTGCATGTGTGTCAGGGTTAAACTGTTTCAGCACCCTGTCTCTTCACTCTTCCTCACTCTTCTCTGACTCACATCAAGACACAACCTCACACACCAAAATGCACTGGCACACAAAGCTCTTCACTCCACTCAACCGGGGTTAAATGATCGCACCCAGATTATTAAACTCACCCGAGTTCTCTCGACTTTCCTCTTTTCTGAGTGTGTGTGTGTGAGTGTGTGCGTGATGATGAGTTGTTGTGGGTTCTTCCCCTGTGAGGGCCTTGTTTACTCAGTGGGGTCCTTTTCACACATTCGGTAGCCCAGCCAGACTGCCTGTTTGTTTTTCCCACATCGCCTCTTCTCCTATGTCTTTGTGGAAAAAAAGCACCCCCTCTCACCCAACCCCTTCATCGGAACCTCTTTCCTTGTTCCCCCACTCCCCTCCATACACTTCATCTTTCACAGGTTTGTCTGGCAGCCATGTTGCAGCCTTTAAACCATAAGAAGTTCTTGTCTGTGAAATCATCCTTTAAAATTACTTTTAAAACTCTCACAATCCATCTCATTGTCTTGAACTTCACTTAAATCACATAAATATCACAACAGTACCTCAACATGATGATTAAAAGCACAGATAAAAAAAAACAAGCCAGTTATGTATGTACACATACTTGTTTCACCCACACTGTTTGGAAGGGACTTTGCTAAACTGTGTTTCTGTTTTTTTTTTTCTCTTTTTTTCAGGCGCCTGAATCGGAATAACCTGGCCGTGTTTCCGGAGCTGCTTTTTCTTGGAACAACAAAGCTTTACAGACTGTAAGTCTTGTTTCTGTTTATTTATTTAATCCCTGAGCTGATGTGCAGTATTTATTGGGTCTGATGAAGAAGTGATGAGTGTTGATGCACAGTGGTGTGTTTTTGTGTATCACAACAAGCTGCTTAAGTTCAGCAAAGACATAAGTAATTATGTTAAAGATGGTATGTAAAGTACGATGTGTGTTTTTAGTGAAACAGTGTTGTTGTATGACTTGGTTGAAGGCATTAGAAGAGTGAGAGATGGATTCTACATGTATGTCTCCCTAGAAGCCAGTTCAGTAGTTAATGGAGATTAGCACTCCAACAGCTGCTGCCCACTGGGAAGAGTGTGTGTGTGTTTGTGTGTGTATGGGTGTGTATATGTGTGTGTGCATGAACTGAAAAGAGAAAGTAAGCATTGCAGACAAAAGGAGGTGTAAGAAGACAGATGTCGAAACTGGTTTCTCTAAGGTTACCTTTTGTGTTTCACAGGCTTAAAATATTCTGGTTGCAGAAGCAAAATGCTCCAGTTGCATTGAAACCAACAAACCGCTGGTTGTTGTCGTTGAGCACCTTCCACTTTACATTCAGAGCCTGGCTGTCTGTACTGTAAACTGAGCTTTGGATTCCCAGTACTGATGGGCTGGGCTGCAACGCTGCTGAAACTGTGGGAACTAACTTCCCGTCACGGTCATTTGTGGTCTCAGGGAATAATTATGGTTGTATATATTTATATATGTGGCTGAATGTATTTATCTGAAGCTATACTGAAATGCTTAGATGATTCACAGAGTGTGTGAAAGTTGTTTATGTTCTGCGGCTGCTACGGTGGTTGGTTGGGCTTGACCTGTCGTGTCCAAGGGTGTGTGTCTGCATGTGCGTCTGTCTTTCTGCAAGTGTATGTTTCTCAAGGCCAAGAGTTGGCATTTTGCTCGGCGTGTGGGCTGAGGTAAAAATACAACTCAGATATATTGCTCTGCTCAGCTTGTCACTGACAAGCTGCCTTAGCGTTAGCTGCCCGCCGCATAAAGGACACAGAGAATAAAAATTCTATTTCCTCTCAAACGAATTCAATCTCTAAATAAACTCATGATTGCAAAAGTACAGACACTAAATCATCACATTTTAAAAGCCTTTAAATGACATTAAAACTGTTTAATCAGATAATCATCCTGCATCTCACCATAAAATCAGTATTTTTATATTATGTCTGTTGTACTTCTTTTATATTTACTTTTAGAAATCACAGCAAAACATCACAGTAAGAATATCCTGAAGTAAAATCATGTTTGGTTGCATTTTTAGGGTTGAAGGTATGTGCTAACGTCAGCAGCTTTGCACTTCTGTAAATGAACGCTTGCTCAACCTGCTATTATGATAATGAGCTTCTTTTTTAGTCGGGGTCGGGGCGCCTTGGACAATCCATTTATGTTTTGTGTATGTAATAATTCACTGTGTTTAACTATATCATGGCACAGTGGTTTAAGTTTGAGGACCAAGTTACACTGGTCTAAGACCATGTGTGAGGCATGCACATAAACCTCTTTTGAATGTCTTTTTAGGAGTGTTTTTGCCTATTTTGTCTTTACCTCCAAGAGTATGATATAAGTTTGTTAATTAAAAACAAAACAAATAAGCTTCATGAGCTTTGCGGCTGAAACTAAGATTTTAGTCAGAGCCTCCAAGATGCTACGTAATGATTGTTGGTACAGCTTCTTTCTTATAACAGTGTTATAAATTGCTTTCACAAGAAGGGAAGTTGGGTCAGATGGATGAGCAAAAGAATTCATTATAAAAATGTCTGATAGAGTCACAAATTTACGGGAGAGATTTGAAGCTACGAGAGGCTTAGCTTGGATAAAGAATTCCATATGGAGCTCTAATGGAAAATGCCTGATGTCTGTCACAAAAATGTGATCTGGGACTAGTTAACAAAACACTGTCTGCAGATGTCAGTGGTTGGGAGGGCGGATAGCAGGTCAATAAATCCGACGTATAAAGGCAGGAGCATTTAAAGCTTTGACGGTGAGCATGAAGATTTTACATGTTAATATGAAAGCAAGTGTAACAAGCGTTGCATTAATGAGTCTCGCTGCAGCATTGTCGACTAGCTGGAGATCTTTGAGATGAATACATATGCTATATGATGATGTTCTGCAAACCAAAAGATAAAAGCTTGAACCTGATTTATTTTAAAATCATCTTTAACTGGAAAAGTAATGGACTAGATGAAATAATATGAACATAAAAAGCGAGGTCACCACTAAATGTTACTGCTAGCCTGGATGAAGCTACTTGTTTCTAACATTGCAGACCGGAACCTGGGGAGAATAAACATAATGTTTTCTGACTTATTGTCATTTAATTTAAGGAAATCTTGGGTCATCCAGGATTTAGTATTGAAAGAAGAAGATGCTAGATTTGCAAGGCTGCTGGGATCTGTGCGTTTGAGTTAACAAATGTTTTAGTTCATTCACAAGCAGTTTACAAGTCTTATCTTATGATCACAGACAGTTTTGTGTATCTCAGAATTATTAATAATATATAAATAATATATAAATAATATAGTAACATGTTGTGGTAAGTTCGAATGCCGTATGTCAGCATGTCTCATGAGACTTCAGCCACTACCAGTGTTAACCTTATGTTAACCTTACCTTAACAGTGTTAACCTGGAAAACAAAATGACATTATCTGTCATTTTTTATCCTGTAAAAATGTTTTTTCCTGAGTGCTTGTTAAATAATATTTACACAAACTCAGCAGTAAAAGTTTTAATAAAAAAATAGAAAAGAACAGAAATAAATAGAAGTTCATCACGTGTAAACAGGTTCGGCTAAAAAAACGTTTTAATCATTTCTATTTGAAACACCTGTGTTCGCATCTCTACACCACTTACCTCCCATATTACAGACACTTTCAGATGTCCCCTGTACCTCAGGGCCTCGACACTATTAAATTACTCAGATATACACATCTGGAGGCACCATGTGGTGGGCATGTCCCCAAAAACCTTCTCTGTCTGTGCAACACCCACACCCACGGCCCTCCCGTCTCCCTCCTATTGTTGAGCGCTGTATTCACACAGCAGTAATACTGAGGACCACAGCTGTGACTGTTTGCTCTGAGAAGGAGAAGAGGGACAGAAGGGGAAGAGAGCAGCTACTCTCTCTGAGCAGTGAATCAAACAGAGCCAGCTTATTAGTGAGACTCTGTAAAACAAGATGGGCTGGTAATAGCTCGCAGTATAAGAACCAATTCAAAGGTTACATGAGCCAAAGAAATCACAAGTTTTCACTATGAGATCAGTATTGAACATCACTCTGATGATGTGAAAATTAAATGGATATTACAGTGCAGGTTTCTGAAACAAAAAATAGATCAATAAAAATGGTTAAATATACAGAATCTGTAAAATGAAAAAACAATGACTTTGCACATAATATGCACTAACATGAATGCCCAAAGCATATTAATTTACTTTATGTTTTTTTACTTTAATTTTTTTGTTTTTTTTCTAAATAGGCACCAACATTATTTACCTTGTGCATTAAATTACTGTTGTTATAAAGGACATGTAAAAATTGTGCTTTTTTTACTCAGACATAAGTAAACAAGCCACATTTCCTGCTCTTAAATTTGCATAAGAGAATAAAAAAATCATGCCAGTGTTATTATAAATAAAGGCCATGTTATAAATGTTTCCCCCATCACTAACTGTCATTAACAGTTTTGCTGGTGTTTTGTGGCAAAATTAGGTTTACAAAATCAACTCTACAAGTTGTTTGTCTAAGCTGTTGTTGTGGTTTAGTGTGTCTGGAGCATTAATGATTAAAACCACACAGTTTTCATGTGTCTCTACCTGTCCAGGGTGCACCCCACCTCTCAACCAGTGATTGCTGGGAAAGGTTTCAACTGCTCTCGACCTTTATGATGTGACAGGTGCATTTTCCTTTACGCCGCTGTCACATAGCAGACACTGGATATTATCATGCTAGCTGATTCCGCAAAGAAAGAGGATATGTTAACAGATGAGGCGCAAAAAAGAAAGCAAGAGACTGCAAAAGAAAAGGGGATTTAACTGACTTTTACTGGCTGAAGAGCGCTCAGAGAAACAGGATGCAGATACAGATAGCTGTGTTTGGACAGTAAAATGATTACTGATGCATCTTGATGCTTCTATTTCACTGCGTGACCTGTCTACTACGACTCTCTGAGTGTAAACATTTTACTTTATTTTCATCTTTGTTCTGACAAACAGCAAGAAACACCCTCTATTGGTTAATGGATGATTAAAAAAGGTGGCATTATTGTCTTATCATATGTTTTGGTTGTGTTTACTCACATTCAGTTGCACTTTTAACACCTCCCCAAAAGAACTGGACTTTTTGAGCAACCGGAGCCACGCATAGACACCGAAGTACCTCCACATGCTAGCTTATCGAGGGTACCTGTTGGGTTACATGCTCAGCCATCTTGTCTGTTATGTACACACTACATATGCTCCAAGATCTGCATTTAATTTATTTTAGGCTTTTTATTTTCTTCTTCGACATGGCGTTACTGATTAAGAGTTAAAAATAGAAATTTAAACATCTTAGATGTTTTGCCGTTGCTGTTTAGTTTTACTTTTTTAGTTTTTGTTTTATGTGGAACGTTAACTATGCACAAGGGGACAAATGATCCAAGTAAAATTTGGCTAACAAACCTTTTTAATTTCCAGCTAAACAACATAATTAAATCTCTGGAACGCTGTCAGCTCAGTTTCTTTAGTGACATTTCAAATTAGTGTATCTGATTTTCTTTACTGTGTCTTTATCCATTCCTGTAATTTTCTTTTTCTATCCTAATTATACTATTTTATAGCTTGTGCATCAGGTTCTCCTTCTTATTTTCTTGTCATTACAGTCTTGCTGTTTTTGCTTTTGCTTGAAGGGCTCACAATGCATTAGCTTTCCCGCATCTCTTCTCCTCTGCCAGTTCTCTCCGTCCTCTTTGCTGGACAGATATCAGAAGTGAGATGAAAGAGGAAAAGATGAAAAAGGGATTGATGAAGGGAAAGCTTGATGGGAGGATAAGAGAATGGGTACGTGCTTCCAGAGTTGAGAAATACGGTTATTTCTGAATATGAGGCTCGATTGTTGAGGCAGTGGGTATTCATATGTGCACAGGTTTCCGTGTGAACTTCGTAGAGGCTTGATCATTTCTGGTTGTAGGGCACTTTTGTTACACTTTACTAGGTCACAGTTCAGTACTGAGTTGTTCATATAGACTTCATTGTGTTTAATTAAAGGTAAAACTGAAGTTAGACAGATATAAAGATTATGCAGGTATCCATCAAAAGCTCCAACAATGCAGGAAAAATGAGGATTTGTTTCATATATTAGCATATTAAACAGGAACTCATTAAGTGGGAAGCACAATTTAAATAAACTTAAGATGAAACTATGCACCAGGACTTTTTCCATTACTCGTTAAGTGACAAATAAAGCTAGATCCATACTACTGCCAGCAGGTGGCGCTGTAGAGAAGGGTGGGTTACACGTTGTCGTAAAGAAAGAGTTGCTAACGAGATACAACAAAGAGGTACAGACAGAAAATTTGCCTTAGTTGAGAAAGATCTTCAAGAATTCTGTATGATATTGAGTATTTGGTGTCTTTTTGTTCAGAAGTCATGTAACAGGTTTGGTACATGAGATCGCCTTTATATTTAATGCTTTCATCTCTCCCAAACCACCAGCTGTTTTCACAAAAATTAAATTTTATACTTTTTCTACCAATTTTCCACTAAAGTTAAATAAAAGCATTACAGAGTAAGAGATTCCCAAAAACAACACAATCAAAGAAACAGCAAACACAAACACTACTAACACAGAGAACATGCTGAAAGTCACAACACAACTGTGGCTCATGCATTTCACTAAACCTCTGAAGTTCTACTGTGGTCCAGTAAGTTACGACATTCATGGACCAGACACACTATAAAGCTTGCCTCATCATGTTCTTTCATCGCTTTAATGTCCAACTCTAAGCTGACATGCTTCACTGTAATGGACAAGGGTCAAGCATGGACACATGCAGGTCTGAAGCTTTGCAGTCTGTTGCAAACCAAATTGTGATGGATGTGTATGGGTGTGTATGTGTATGGGTGTGTCTACTGATGCTTTTGTATGAATTAAGGTTTTAGCAGTTTGTGAGCCAACTTATATGTCTGGAAAATATCTGCTTTTCTTTAACAAACTGCACCAATGCTACACAGCAGATGTCTGATCTGCATGCAGTTGGCAATTGCATTCAATTTAACGTTACAGCGTTTGACTCTGGCTGTTGTTTCTGGTTTCTTATATCCTCCACAGTAAAACGGAACAATGAGATGTCAGATTTTAACCACCGGTTTGTGAATATGAATGTTCCTGCAACAGATTTACAGTGTACTAATATAAAATAGAGTCAAACTTTCTTTTCTTTACACATCTGCTAGTTGTTTTTGCATGTGGACATTTCTCTTTGTCAGTGATGGGAGATTATTGAGACTGTTTTCTCCATACATTGCACTAATCATATTTTCTCTTCTCTTTTCTTCCTTCTCTCTGAAAGTGCATTACCCACCATTTCAAACAAGTATATATATAAAAAACCTTTAAGGCATATTTAGATTAGCCTTTTTTTCTCTTTTTTGGCTTTCCATATTGGATGTTTTATGTACAAATTGAAACCAGGCAAATGGAATTGCATGTTAAAAATAGAGGAGAAAATAAGTAAAGTTGGGTTTGTGTACTCGATTAAGGCCCAACACAGAAAATATGAGAGAAAGTTAGGTTTACCACACTCAGTCAGCCCTCCACTAATGGGGACAGTAATTTACATCATAGTAACTTAGTTTATTATGCGATTTGTTGGATGTGTGTGTGTTTATGTGTTTCTAATAGTCTTTAATCCTTTGCTAAACGGTGCCCCGATGAGGTTGTACCAGGCAGCATTGTTGCTTAGCAGCACTGAATGTTGTGGCTTTGTCTTCTGCATGAGCTTAACCCCCTTCACACACACACACACACGTAGACTCTGTATCACACACACAAACACACACCGCCTCGGCCGAGACGACAAGCTTGAACGCCACGGTTGCACAAGAGTACGGTAAGCCTTCAGAGGACGGGAGCTTTCCCATCACGGTGGTGGTTAACGAACACGGAGAGGGAGGAAAAGGAAGAGGAAGAGAAGGGTCAAAGGTTGAGACAATGAAATTTTCTCTGAGTAAATAATGTTTTTAATCAAGACAAAGGGCGTCAGGCATTTTAGTTGCCAGTGACGATGACCTCTGGGTTTAGCAGCAGTCAAAGGTGAAGAATGTTCCAGTCAGGAGATCTAAGCAGGAGGTGATTTATAGGAGGAAAACTCCCTGTCGTTTACAAAAATTGGGATTAATTAAACTTTTACTTGTATAAAATGCCACATGCTAGCACTGTTTATCTAAGCATTTCTGTGCTAAGATTAAGTATCTCAAGCAACACGTTCTGGCATGTACTTTTAAACAAAGTCCTCATAAAGTACATGAGCTTTTAATTAAAATCCATGTGACAAGAAACTATTGCATAAAACACACATTAAACTTCATTATTTCAATAGTAAGAAACTTGTAAATGAAAGAAGCTTGGATGTTGCCGTCCAGCATTAGTTTTAAATCTTGTCCTATGAAAGACATGAAAGGATCTTTTCACATTGTAGCTGTTGTACATGTAATTATACCAAAGTTTTATGTTGAGAAATAATATTTTTACATTTTTTTATTATTACACACACAGAGAGGGTTGTATGAGATTTTCTTTACTTTTTCAGAACTCTACTTCACTCAAAAAAGTATTGGAATAAAAATAGTTTTATATACTCATTACTATTTCATTCAAACTTAAAAAATATCTATAATCTGTTAGTAACCGTGTTTTGGATCAGAACATGTTTAGCCTCTGCAGCCAGAAGTGCTTGTGGATAGGTCTCTTCCTCCATCTCTCCTCCCTTCTCCTTTTTCTTTAACAAATGCAAACACACACACATTGTCTTACTATTCAGTAATATTTCCTGCCTCCTCCTGTTTCTCTCAATGCCCTTTAAAAGATATAAAAACGTTCACATGCATGTGCTCCAAAAGGCAAACAGCTCTTTTCAGATCTTTCCAGCACAAACAAAGATATTTTGTCCAAGAAATTTTTTCCTTTTTTTGTTTTTGAACCTTTGAAACTCACATCCTAACCAGCCAAACAGGAAAAAAGCAATCTCCTTTTTTTTCTCCTGTGGTTGAGTTCATGTTTTGTGATATTTCCATCTGTGTGCACATTATGAATCACCTTGAGTGCAAACAAACAGTTACAACAGTTTTGAGGTGTTGAGTGTCAGTGACTCACCCGATTGCCATCACAAGAATCACATGACTGAATCGGAATTGCTCAAGGCGACTCATTCCTCAGAAGTGATTTGGCAACTCAGAGCCCAACACAATGCTGTAATTCATTCTCAAGCCATTTGAAAAGGGCTTGCCAAAACCCAACTGGCATTGTTAAGAGGGCACTGGTAAAAGAGATTGTTTAACAGGCTAAATGTAAAAAGAAGGGTGGGCATTTTATTGATTTCAACCTCAGTTTTTAGTAGCAAAAACACAAACAATGTAAGAGACCCGAGATGGAATATTTGACATGAATCAGCACATAAATGCTGCTGGGTATATAATAACTTTATCTAACTAAAACAATGAAGTCCAACCCAGAACAGCTCTGCAACATGTCTTTATCAAAAATAGTCAGGGGAGTTATAGTGATTAAACATATCAGTAATTTTAGAGATTGCGGTTCGTTTTACTGCTGAAAAGGATGTGAAAAGTGGTGCATGAAGAGTCTTTCTTCCTTCATTAGAGAGGAAGAATGAGATTAGTGCAATCTACAAGGATTTGTTAACTCTTGTTTCAAGCAAATGATGGATGAACTCCCTCCCTTAAAAATAAACCCCATGTGTCCAACAGCTGTTTTTCAAGATTGCAAACTCAACACAGTATATATTAGCTTTTTAATCAAGGGAAAAAATGAGTACTGGGAGGCAGATGTGGTGCAGCAAAAACAAAACTGATTCTAATCAGTTTGTTTTATTAAAGCAAAACCTAAATTCTGAGCATATATCTAATCATACAAAGGATTTTCAAATTGAAACCAGCTTTCTTGACTCTTGTATGCACACAGCTTCATTAATCACTCGTCTGTCCATGTTGGACGAAGTGTCAGAGTTCAGAGTTCAGGGAGCATCAGTGTCAGCCAATGAGATATCCAGGATAATGGAACTGCCAGCAGTGATGCTGCTGCTTTGCCCACCAAATTGCACAAGAAGCGTGAGCTATGCCTGGAAAAACGGACACGGGGAAGAAAGGTGGATACAGACAGAATGAATGGAGCACATTTAAAGGAAAGATTAGAGATGTGTTTGCTCTCTTAAATGGTGTGGAAAAAAAGAGTGGGGAGGAATTCATTGAGCTGATGAAAGAAACATCTTCAGCGTAGCGAACTAGAAGTGAAAAGAATAAAATAAAGAGAGGAGGGGTGAGAAAGTAAAGAAAAGAGGAGCGTCAAGGAGAAAGGAGTAGAGTGGTATGTCAGTACTTACTGTAGATGGCAGGTAGCCTGAAGCCTGGAGCCAGCAAGTCTGTCAGAGCGAAGTGCCCAGGTGTGTATATGTGTGTATGTGTGAGTAACTTGAGTGTAGCTTACTGGGAGGGGGTTACATACCAAACTAAAGCCAGAAAGAGCTTACCTGGAAGCAGGTAGTTACGATAGCAGTGCATGTGTGAATCAATGTGTGTGTGTGTGAGGTCTTGTTGATCATCAAAGCATTGTTTCACCTCGCTTGTGTGTGATTAGAGGGTCACCGTGTGTGGCAATACCTCCCAACAAAGCTGCGTCTCGTAACTTCTCCCACTTTATTTCATGTGGACTCTGTCATCTCGATCACATGAGCTCTAAGGTTTAAATTCAGCATAAAGTGAAGCATTGCTGCTCCCTCTCTGATGAATGATCTCTCCAGGGTATCTGCAGGTATGGATCCAGCCCTCTCTGCTCTCCCCATATTGATGGATGCGTTGACCTGACTGGTGAATTATTGGAGGGATTATAGAGTAATCGGGACAATTCATCATGCAACACCCCTCTGCTCACCCCAATCAAACAAATATCTACTCAGCAATATTGACCCCTTGCTTGCTGTGTGCATCCATGTTGAGAAGCAGCAGTAATGAAGTGATGAGTAGACAACTTAAATTGAAACTCACGCAGTCCTTCACACCATAAAGTCCTACCAGTTTGCAACAAGCAAAGAGCAAATGCAGCTTAATCATCGTTGTTGAGGATTTAACGTTCAGAAACTTGATCCCATTTAACTGCCAGCGGTATGCCAATGTAAGAAAATACTCACACAATTGTCAACGAGTGTTGCTAATACAAAACTCTAATGTAATGAGAATATTACTAAAAGTAGGTTAGAGAACGTATTCCTGATCGAAAATGACAAACTGAGTGTCAACTGAGTCCTGCCAAATAATTAGAAGACAAAGTTCAGTTAATGTCAATCAGTCAGCAGACCTAACATGGCTGTCTTTCTCTGCCTCGGGTGCCTCCCTCCTTCCTCTCTAATCCTCCATCTTGGCTCCGTGTCAAGCCGCCTTGTCCAGTTGCACAATATCCCCCCTCCGGGGCAGGCAACTGCGTCCCCTCTCTGGCTCCATTAGTGGCACTCTACTGGCATAGCCGGCATTCTCCAGTGGGACCGTCATCGCTGGCTACTCTATTGGCACCCTTGTCACTCTCCAACCACCACAAAAGAGAGCCTCACCACCCTCCCTCCCTGCCTCTCCTCTTCATTTGGTCTTTTTTGCACCCCTCATTTTCTTCCCCTGCTAGTCTGTCTCTCCCCCTGCTACTATTATCTTCCTTTTCTCGTTCCAGCACCTTTCTATTAATTCTTTTCCCCTGCCTGCGCTTGCTCTTCACTTCCCTCTCCAGCTTTCTTTCCTTCGAGCCTAACACATTGGTTTGGAGAGGCTTACGCAAGACCCTCGTTCATGGTAATGATGCAGAAGAAACCAGGAGAGGAAATGGGGAGCTGACCAGCGATTGCTCCCAGAGATGTTGCTCACAAGTTTAGAGGCTCTTGCATTATTTCACTAAAAGCTGAGTGTGTTTGAAGTGACCACAGCGACCCAGGCTCATTAAAACGCACTATGTTTACATAATGTTAATGTTCAGGCCAGAAACAGACCCACAAAACATCTAGTCACTTTAATTTGACGCTTTAAATTAGTTTTAAAACCAGCATCATGATGGTTCAAATTAGAAATGAAAACAATTTACGTGTCTTTAAAACACAAGAAAGTGAGAAAAGAGTGAAAGTGTGATGCAGTAGCTGCGTAGCTTCAGGCTGCTGATAGATCAGCAGGTTTGTAATCACAGGTTAGTGCTCAACTTGTGTGTGTACTTGCTGGAGTGTGTAGGCTATGCGTGTGTGTCTTTGCAAGTGTTTAATGACAGGTTCTAGCCCTGATGTGTCATTATCCAATTACAGCTTTGTCTCATCTCTGAGGGAACGCCATGCACCCCCCGAAACTGGATGGCTGCTCCAAAGAACTCTGACCTCTTACCAAGTGTCATGAAAAAGAATACACACACTCTCTCTCTCTCACACACACACACACAAACAGATGCACACGGGAATCCTGAAATATTAGATAAAGCAGGATGAAACACGTTAACTGAAAGAGCGATATGATTAACAATGCAGAGACATATTTCCATATTACACTTTTTCCTCCTCATGTCCTTTTCTCTGATAACTGGGTCTCATGTGCTTCCACTCTCGCTCTTGCTCTCTTGGGAGTGTGTTGTGTCTAAATGAAACTAAATGGACCAAGTTGAAGGAGAGCTTTTGTGGTTTGTGGTTCTCCTGAAGCTCTCTCTCCTTCGCTGTCTCTTCACATTTTTGCCAAAACAAAAAGGAGTGGATTTCCCCACCAGCCCTCCTAAATATTTCACACGGTTAGCGGGCTTCACGCCCTTCTCTCCTAGTGTGTGAATGCTTTCACATTGCAAAATTTCAATGAGGTTAAATGTGATGGCAACACAACAGAAATGTCTTTATCATGCAGACAAATTTAATTATTGAATATTGGCAGACATTTAGAGACTTGAAGGAGAAAGCAGAGAGTGTGTCTTTTTTCCTGTTCAGTCATATGTCAGAAATTATAAGTCAGAGTGACCTTGACCTGACCGACCATTGGAAGATAATTTATGATTTCATAGGGAGGAATTGTAAACAATGTTTTTTCTGGCTGTTGGAACAAACTGTTGTTACATTTTACAGAGCATTTTAGCCTAAACTCTTAACACTCTACATCTATTCTCTTATTTTGTGCATTTTTAAGTGCAGTCGTTCAAAATTCCTACTGCCCGTCTTTGCATTTCAGCCCAATGAAGCAGCTTAGGATACTGATAACACCACATTTCAGTAACACCTTGAATTTCTTTTTATCCAAAGTGCCATGTTTATCATGTTCCTCTTTCCACCAGCATCATCTCCAACACACCGTGAGTTCACCTTTTACTTATTCTGTGAACACACAGCAGATGCGTGCTGATTAAAGATGTGTCTGCAGTGACTTGGAGGTTAACATTCAGTTTATTATTTTGGGAGGGATTATCTGTTCTGGGTTGTGACAAACGGAAGGCAGCAGGAATGCCTCCAAATCAAAACATATAACTACAGTATATAAACAGACTCTACAAGGCCAGGAACTGTGATGATGTCAGGCTGTTTTACAGCATTTATAATTACAAGCAAGGCTTTAGGAAGGTGGGTTACTGGTTGTATGTGTGTGTTGGGTGCACATTAGAGGCCTTCCAGGCTTGCCTTTCCGCCTCCGAGGTAACTGTAGTTCTTTTCAAGAAATAGTAGCAAAAGGTATTCTCTGTCTTTGATCAATATCTTTATCAAAGGTAAAATGTCATAAGAAATCACTGTCAAATTAGATTTTTATTCCTATGTTGCCTGTGTGCATATTTTAAATTGCAGTGAAATTGGAGAGAAACACAAACATTGCTATTAAGTATACTGAAATGACTTGTAGATCATTTTTTTAAATAATAATTAGGATTAAATAATGATGGGATTTTAAATACCACAACCAAATGCAACTTATAAAACCACCAGAATAACCTGATCGGCTGTTGTTCATTTTCTCTATTATTAATACCTGTGCAAACATGTGTTCATCATATCATTGAAATGTATAATACATATTAGAGAGATTCGATATTATCGGCCCTTTTGTCGGCATTAAAATGTGATATTAGAAAATATCGGTATTGGTTTTGACTTTTTACAACATGTACATATTATATATATCAAACTCTTCAGCTAAGACTCCTTTACATCAAAATGACTAAAAAAAAGAGATGCCACGTACAGTGTTTCAGGTATGTTTGTTTGTTTGGTACAACTAATGCTAATACTGTAATAAATTCTGTGACTATGACATCATCAAACCATGTACTTTACTTGCTGCATAAGGAGCTTGGACGTGAACTTGTTCACATATTTTAGGTTTTTTAAAGTGCCTGCAGACATTAAATTTGCTAAGTGGATGTTATGTTTTATTTTCTTGTTGTTGGGGGGGGGGGTACATTGCTATCAATTGATATCAATATCAGAACTAAGAGTTGGACAAAATGTCAGAAGTTTATACACCTGGAAAGGCTACAACAGTCCTGAAAGGTACATAAAGTGCAGGGCTTTTAAACTCTGGTCCTAAAAAGCCATGGCCCTTTGGGTTTTAGACGTATACCTGCTCCAGCAGACCTGATTCAAATTAAATGGATCCAACAACTTGTCAAATTCTGCCCAATGATCCAGGTGCGTGAAGGCAGGAAAATCTCTCAATTCTGCTGGACAGTGACCTTTGATGATGGGAGCAGAAAAGCCCTGTTTTAGACCATCATCGGCTCTCATCTAGACAACATTTTTTCAGGGAAGATCTTGCAGGACAACATTAAATCACAACAGCATTGCTTCGTATGAGAAGTCTATATGCTGAACATCCTTTCCAGAAGTGCAAACTTTTCTCCTACAGAAAAGATTTGGCTCATCCTTAAACCGAAAATCTGGCTCAGGACTTTTGAGCAGCGGAAATAAGACCAGGAAAATATTCCTCCTGTAATCAATGCCCTTATGTTACATCCTTTAAAGAAAGATGCTGCTGCACAATATAGAATATCACCTTTTTTTTAACTCGTTGCTGCAGTCAAATTGAAAATAAGCTCAAATTTCCCATGAAATGGTAAAATGTCTCAGTTTTAACATCAGACAGGTTGCTTTTGTTCTATTGGTAGTAAATAAAAATGCTGCATAGGATTATTATTATTGTAAGTTAATCTAAATAAATAGGACAAATAAAAAGATGTGACTGATCCAAAATACTCTACTACCCCTTAATATTCAAGGCTCAATCAAAGGGTTGAAGCAAGCAATCCATATGGTCATTTAACTTGGATGACTTATGCTACTTCTTGATGTCATAGTCAATAGTTAGATCTAATCAGTACTGTCCACAGAGACCTTGCTTCAGGCGAGTGAGATAGTTGATAAAGATGATTTAGATGGTAGTTTATAATGTGAATGACAATGTGTCACCCCTTACCAGCAGTAGGTGTGATTCTTTTGTTCTTCAGCACCTGGGAGCTGGAAGGTAAAGAAGAGGAAAGGAGGGGTGAAGGAGGGATGAGTTAAAGAGGGAGGAACGGAGGAGGGAGAGGAAAGGGTTATTAACCACAACACATTACCGCCTGGCAACCTGCGTGTCCTGACAAAACCTACAAGCAATAATAGCAGTGTGTGTGTGTGTTCAGCATACTGGCCTCATGGAGGCTTGTGGTGGTTTATATGTTCAATGCTGCAGGCATGACAAGCCTCATTTGAACTGGATTTATATCCGTGTATGTTTATGCTCTCTCTCTGTGTCGTCATCCTGCTGAGTGAAGACGAAGGAACGGAAATACTGTGAATCTGCATTTCTGAAATGATGGTGGGGCTCCTATCTCTTGCTTCATTTCCCTCAATCAGCTGTCTCAGGAGATAGCAGCCCTTGGGCTGGCTTGACTGACTTTTATAGCATTTTGACTAAGCTCTTTTTTTACTCCTGTTTCACCTTTGTGACTCCTTTTTTTCTTCAGACTTTCTGCAAAACCCCTTGCAAATGTCACATTGCATTGAGTCACTGTGAGGAAATGACATGGAAGATTATTTGTCATTTAAAGGCACCCTTTAACACCTGTCTCCACATACTGTAGGATGGATGAAACAAGATGTTTTTAGAATAATTGTTTAACTTATTTTTTACTAAAACATCTCTTTAACGCTTACAAAAATCAGACGATTTTTCGAATAAAGCAGTTTATTTATCAGTTAGTTTTACCTTGGCAGTGGCATCATCGTTTTTTCCGGGGCTTTTAGCCCCAGATGTTTTTAATCTAGCCCAAGTAACAAAAAACAATATAAGTCACTGTAAATGGATGCTGTTTAACATAACTGGCCGCTCCTCCAGTCGCTCTGGTCAGTTATTTCTCATCCGGCACTGGCACCGCGCTCATTCTCACAACCAGAGCAACACGATTACAGTCTGATGGGCAGTGGGATGGAGGCAATGAGTAAGGAACTACTTCCTCCGCCAGAGCAACGCTGTTCACTTACTGCTCTGTCCACTCAGACACACAGTGATATTTGACCCCCATAAACATTAAAGATGCGCAGATGTGTGTGAAAGCCACAGACCTTTTCAAACATCAGAGTATTAATGTTAAAACAGAAGCAGAAGTAATGAGGTTATGATGACAATCACTGCATTGTTGTGTTGATGTTTAAACAACAAAAGTTTCCTGCAGTCTTAAAACTGCAGCTTCCTGTTTGATCTAAATGCTCAGTAGGTTTAATAGCTTAAATATATAGTTATGAAATAAGTAATTTTACAATATATAACAGATTACACGTAGATTACCTGCAAAGTAGATCATTACTTATCCAGGTGTCATTAAACTAGTTGGCCTAAAACAGCCTTGATGAACATGTAAAGAAAAAAATAAATAAAAAATTAATCAAAGTTTGTTTTGACTGGTGGTTATTGGCATAATTGGAATAAATGGTCATGAATACAAATAGCAGAATTACAGCTTCACAATAACAGATGTAGATATATCTGAAATCACATTTTTATTTGAGTACTTGATAAAAATGTTTCAAAATGTTTGACTAATACGTAAAACTACTTGAGAAAAACTAAGGATGGTGTAGATAACTTAATAAGTATTTTTGAGATGGGGATTATAGATAGAAGCATTAAGCTGAGGAAAGGGTAGGCGAAGGTCAGGAGAGACAGGGCTGTGTGAAATATAAGTTATGATCTCTTGAAATGTGTGATATGGTAAATAGTCCCTTATGTCCCATTTGACTTCCATTTTATTGATTTTAAATAATTTCAGGAAGTAATTGTTAAATATACCTTAATGATTCCCATTAAATAAAATAGGAAAGTTTTTTCACTTTCTTCTTTTTTGTCTTCTTCCTCTGGTTTTCTTTGGGTCGATGGGGTAGAAACAGGAAGACAGGTTATATCTGATGGGCTGATGGGGATGACTGCTGCTAGTCAAGCAGAATGGATGGTTCTAATTGAACAGTGCTTTTCAGCATGTGAGGTTTTTTGTATGTGTGTGTGTGTGTGTGTGTGTGTGATAGTTCTGCAAATGGCCGTCATTTTCATAGTAGCAATTAAGCTCTGTGAGGTTTCAGGTCAAAGTTAATTAGCATGTAAAGATGAAAGAGTGCCAGGAGAGAGGTGACTGCACGTTTGCTTTGTGTTTATGGATTTTAAGCAGTTTTTAAAGTACTTTCATCCTTCAGTTGCACTTTTTTTTAAGATGACGTTTTACACCTGTAAAATTAAGGTTATTAATGGTACAAATAATTTATGTTGGGAGCCAAAAAGCAAAGTCAGCAGGTTTTTTTTTAGTTTCTTTTGGACACGTCTGTTTCTGTCGGGATAAGAAGGATCTTTGATAATCTCTTGGTTTGCATTAAAGATTGTTTTATGCTCATCATGAGAGGATCAAATCCCTCTACTTTTAATAAAATACCCCTCTACTTGTACAGAAATCCAAGTTGTTTCATTGTCCGTTGAAATCCATTGTTTAACTTGCTTGTAATGTGTACCTGTGTGCATCTTACTGTAAATTCTCAAAAGTTGTAGAATTACTACACTTTCTAAACCTCCTTGTCTACGTCATCGGTTTGAAGTATGTGAAAGTGTCATGTTATGTCAGGACCGGTAACTTCTCTGAGACAAGCACAGGATGGTATTTTGGGTGTTGGTGCAGTCACACAGGATCTGTCGTATTGTTTGGCTCCATAAGTACATGCATGACAACATACCAGGCTGTTTGTGTTAATGAGCATAAAAGGCTGAGCAATGAGACTGGCTTTTGCAAAGTCTCAACTTCCTGGCTTTTGTCCTGAAGAATCGTGTGTCTATTTAAGACAACTTGTTTTTTTTTGTTTTGAACCTGCACTTACAGGCACTTGTGAGGCCAGTGGTTACTTTTGTTCTTCTTCGTTCATTCAGATTAGTTTATACATTGAACTACTTAAGTCTGGATAACAAAATATACCAAATAATTATGTTAAAGCAGTTAAATTTTAGTACTACTTTGTCCTTCAAACATCTTGCAGTGCCTGCTGCTGTGTTACAGTGTGATCCATGCATGGTATTATAATAAGTTTGGCTTCTATGTATTTTGTATTTTTATTATAATATATATATAGTCACTTATAGACTAAAACAGTAAATTAATAAGGCTGTTCCACTTTGTCATCCACATGCCACAGTCTATTAATAATGTAGACTTTCTTTGCACTAGAAGTGCCTTTAACCAACATCAGCTTAGTGCAGTGCCGGAAGAAAATTTCAGTGGTGTATGTACATTCAACATGTTTTAACTTGCTAAACACGTTTCCCAGTATTTTGTATTTACAATGATTGAAGCTGTCGGGGACAATGAATGGAAATTATAGCTTTGTGTTATAATCTGGGATGTTTACATTCAGATGAAATGTTTATTAGCTTGCTTTGTCAACATCCAAATATGTAAATTAAAACTTAAAAAATTTAAACATAGCCAACATAAAAGGCCAAACTATAGATTACATAGTTGCTTAAACACTTGTAACTGAAGCTAATTTCCATCTGAACATAATAAATATAATAATAACATGATAAAACTAAGGTAATACATTAGGCTGCAGCAATCAAAGACAAAGGAGGCAAAAACTTCCTGTCCACTCTGCAGCACTCATATTAAAATGGACTCCACACAAATGTTTGTAAGGCAGCTTGTAGTTTTCTAGATTTAAAGTTGGTCCTTGTTCCAAATATGTAGCTGTTGCTCAGATTTGATTAAGCAAATTTCCTTGCTAAGCTAGTACATCCTGCTCCACTGTTAAAAGTAACCTGAGTAGAACACAGCGATAAGGCCTCTCCAGCATCACTTCCAAGAGCAACAGCTAACTTTCATTATGTTTTCATCATTTAAAACTTTTTATCCTATTTTATTTTTGCAATCATTGCTTTTTTGAGCAAACAACAGTTTTACTTTACAGTTATAACAGCAAACTATTTTAAAAACCATGCCATGATGCTCATAAAAGCCCTGTTCACTTCAAACCTGCTGAATTGCTGCAGAGTATTTTCGTCACTTTGTTCTGCTTTCAGTCACGTAAATGGTGCAAGTCTTTTTTCTTCCCTTCTCCCCTCTGCTCTCTCCCTCTGAACTTTAAACAGCTGAATGATTGCTGCAGAGACTTTCAGCTCTGTTATTCACAGCTCACTGATACAAATTTAGCTGTATGTGCGCTCTGCATGTGTGTGTGTTTATGGTGATTGATATGCATTAATGATGTAAGGCGAATAGCCATTAAAAGCTAGGAAACTGTAAGCACTGCCCTGAGCTGTAACTATTAGTCTGAAAGTTTCCGGTGTTGGCAAAACACAAGGGACTGCAGTGGCAGATGCTAGAGAAAAGTGTGTTTGTGTGTGTGTGGAGGGGGTGGGAGTTTGTGGACTACCAGTAGCAGGTGGTAAGTTTATTTACCCCCCTCCCTTGGCCCAAACTCATGGTCACAGGGGATTTTGGAGCAATCTAAAGCTCAGCTGCTCCTGGGCAGCAGATACACTCTGCTGTGTTTATGAGAATACTAAAAGCTCCGCGACAGATTGTCTTTTTACATTAGCAACACAGTTTCAAAGAAAAAGATTTTCTCATCAGTGATACAACCAGAAGAAACATTGACATGTTGATGGTTTGTCTTTTAAATCCATTCAGCCAAACTTTTCTCCTCCAACATCTGAACTCAAGTGCAGCTTACTCTTTCGTCCAATTCCAGCCCAAAATGGGAACTTTGTGAAGCTTTGCCTTCTGAGTGATGCTCATTAAAGCTAATTACTAACCTGGTCATGTCAAAACTCAGGAACAATCAACAATCTATGTCCTGACACACAATTTAAGGGTCTGAGGCCTCAGGTCTGTATTATTATTGCTCTAGATGGTCAGGCTGGCTCAGTTCAATACAAATAGGTATCCAGGAGCTGGAAGATAACAAAAACAGCCATTACTGAAGTGGGAGTTTGCTAATAAACAAATAAATAAATAAAAGGAGTAAAAGAGGAAAGCAGAAATATTAGATAATCTTGTTCTGTAGTCAGTGAGGCTTTTAGTGGCTCCTGGATCCACTCTGTAGCAATATCCGACCTAATTGGTTAATCATGTCTGATGTCATAACATGTCCCACTCGCTCAGTGCCAACATCCTGCTTTTTGGTCCTTTAAATATATATAAACCTCCATAAATTTTCCTTCACTGGTTTGGGCATTAAGGCGAAATATGTGTTTTTGTGACTCAGATGTGGAACAGCAGGACTAAAAATAATGAGACAGCACAGAAAAGCACAGTTTATGATCTTCACACATCATAGTGAAGTTTATGAATTAATGAAAACTTTTTAACAGCCTAAGCAGAATCATTTATACTTGTGATTGCAGTTGTTTAACCAGGATTTAACCAGGACCATTTTATTCAATAATATAAAAATAAATATTTTGAGATATTTTTTAAAAATTTACGTTTGATATTTAAAATGGTCAAAGTGAGGTACAGGCATCGTTAAAGACAAAAACATACAAGTATTTTAGTAAGTTTTCTCACAAAGACAAAAAGCTCTTCCTGTCAAACAAAAAATGTATTTATTTATTATAACTATTATTTGAGCCTTGGCTCAGATCTTAGTAGCCTCTCTATGTGGAGTTTGCATGTTCTCCCATTTTAGTGTGGGTTCTCTTCAGGTTTATGTAAAAATCCTGTCCGGCAGCTGTTCCGACCAGTCACAAAACCAGCAGAATTTGATGAGCACAGTTCATCTGCTGGTAAACAAGCTTGTTAGCAAAAACACCTGTTATAAATGTACAGATAGATCCAAAAACATGGCAGGACTTTTATTTTATGGCACCTGGATTTACCACCTCTACTAACGACATGCATGTAAGGTTACGGTAAGCGGTTACTAGAAATAGTCCCTAGGAGTGACGCGAGCTAGGGGTTTTTAACAGTGAGTGAGTGCGGGCATGAATAGTTGTTTATCCCTCGTTGATGGACTGGTGACCTGTCCAGGGTTTACCCCTCCTCTCATCCAATGACTGCTGGGATAGGCTCTGACTATACCGCAACCCTTCATTGGAATTAACGGTACAGATTATGATGGATTAATTTTTCTGCACTTTTCTGTTGCATTGCCAACACATTTAATCCTAATGTTGCAATGAGAATGCATACACAGACGAGGAGAGAAGAAGGTGTGAAAACCTGCACCTGTGTGATTAAAAGGGATAGTGGGGGAAATCCAGAGTTTTATAAAAATAGGAAGAGACAAAGAAGGAAAGAGAGCTTCAGGAGAAGCACGAAATTTCTCCTTCAACTTGGTCAATTAAGTTTAATTTAGACACAACACACTCACAAAAGAGAGCGGGGGACAGGAAAAGAGTGGATGGTTCTTTGATGGACTACCGACCTGTCCAGGGTGCACCTGCCTCTTGCCTGCTAATAGCTGGGATAGGCCCCAACACCCCCGTGACCCTGAAGTGGATTAAGTGATGTCGAAAGTGAATTAAATAAATGAAGGATCTTCCAGGCCTTCTTAAATTGAAACTGAATACCCTGGTCCACTTTATTTTTTTTTTACCAGCAGTTTTTTACTAATTCTGATAATAACTATGCTCTAACTGTGATAAATTATGACCTGCAGCCAGTTCTGAAACTGATTAATGAACACTTTACTGTACAGTAAAGCAGAGGTGACTAACAAATGAAAACTCTTACAAGATCGTATAAATTTCCAGACCCCATGTCTGGCCCTCTGTGTGTCCGTCTGGCTGTCTTCAGTTACCTCAGAACCCTGGACCAAAAATAACACACCGTCCGACCTCTCGTTGCTGCTTTCTCACATTGCCTGTAAACTTAACAGCTCTTCGTTCCACCAGGCGCACAATGCAAGCCAAGTTAAAAGCACTCGAGTTGAGGTCTGTCGCCTTCTTGTGAACTATCATCTGTATTGTCCTTGTCATTGCATGAAATTCACTCCTCCCACAGATTTTTCTGTTGCAAGTTAGTTACTCGCACTTTAAAAGCTCAGTGAACCTTGTTTAAAGCACTGATTTGAGACAACCAACGTTAACCTTCTTCCCCTCCCCAATACCCCATTTTCTAACCCATCCTTGCACCCTTGGGGGCAAGTAGCAGTGACCCATATGCGGCATGAAGCATCAGAAACACATCTAAACCCCCACAACTCAATATTCAAACCCCCCAACACACACACACACATATATCTTCTGCATGTTCCCCCAAGGAAAAACGCTCAACCGACTCCACACGTATCCATCCTGTAGAGTTAATTCACCCAATTGCGCGCACACACACATACACACGAAAATGCATAGACAAAAGAAAGTAATAGACTTAGAGAAGCAGAGCTTTATGTGTGTTATAATCTTGTCTTGATACTGTCCTAATCCTCCACTAATCCGCTACTCTTCTGGAGAGATGAAATTGGGATTATCCCTCTATCTGTTCCATTACACAAGCATCTTTTTTTTCAGCGTGTGTGTGTGCATGCCATAAGGAATTACAGCATTTTGAGGAATGTCAGCTATCGTCATGCTTTCATTTAATTTGTCTCCCTGCTGATCTTGGTATGAGACTGCTGGTATGACTATATAAGTCTGCATAAACTTGTACTTGTAAAGATACTGTATCTATTTACAAAGTCCCATTGTGTTCATAACAAATCATTGATGTGAAATGTTCGGGTTTTATTGTAAAGATTCAAAGCTGGTGTAAAGTTAAGTTCATATGACAGTAGGCTGGTGTTATTTTGTTTGACTGATTTGATGAAGAAGACGGAAACATGAGCCCTGTGCATGTATGAGGCTTAGTTTGTGATTAAGTGTGTCTTTGTGTGCAAATACTTTGATGCAGGGAAACCGTTTCTCTCACAGTAAATGATTCTTACGCCTGTGACATGTAAAGAGCAGGAGGGATAATGTAGACAGACACACACACACATCTGAAAGGAGCAGATGGCCCCTGTGTGTGTTTGTTTGCGCTCAGATGATCTTTTATATGCACACTGAAAATTAACATACTAACAAGCTGCCTGTGCATATGTGTGCGAGTGTCAATCCTTGATTACCACTGTGGTCGTGGGGTCGGAGCTGAAACTGTTTATGTGTGTGTGGTAACAACACACAGGCTCTACTGACCACATCTGGGGCTTGAAGAGGCAACCCGCTGTTACTTAAAAGCAGTGGCATCTTTACAAGTCCATCTCCCCCCAGGGCAGAGGAGGGAAACGGGGTAGACAGAAGGAAAGAGGGGAAGAGAAACCGAAGTTGGAAAGATGAAGAGAAAGTCAACAAATGTTCCAAAATGGACGTTTGACTTGATGGCAGGAGACACTGAGAGGACAGAGAGGCAGGAGAAAAGGGGAAGACTGGAGAAAAAGAGGACAAAGACACAACAGAGTGGCTTAAAAAAGAAGCTGTAAAGCAATGGGGACCAGATAGCGGAGTCAGTCAGGAGGATAAATATAAAGAAGAGAGGAGGTTAAGATCCCACACGGTGGCAGAGAAAGAAAAAAAGATAAAAGACAGAATGAAAGAAAGAGAGAGGAGAAGCATAGTTCACCGCTCCAACTGCATAAAAAGGCTGCTAAGACTTTTTGTACATTCTCACAGCAGATATCTTCTTAGGAGACACTGAAATGAACAAAGCTCAGTGTGTTTGTGTATGCGCGTGTTTGTGAACTTGCCCTCAAGGTTTTGGCCGCTAATGGACAGCGAAATCTTTGTTCCTGCACAACATGGTTTTTGACTAATGGCGCTTACACTAAGCCAAAAACATACACACATATAATTCTTTCTTTGTAAATAACCATCTTGTCCATATGGCTGCACTCTCCGATTGCTCATGTTCACGTGTTTACAATAATGTGTGTGTGTGAGAGCCTCACGAGGTCACACTTTGTATATCTGCTTCTGGTGGTTGATTGCGATCACTCCAAGACAGAATCTTGCAGGTCATTGGCTAACTGTTGCCCCGGGAAACAACTCAGCCAGCTACGATTGGCAGATGATCCTAACACAGTCTGACAGCTTGTTAGTGCAATCTGATTGGTCAATTAGTAACATCACTTACTCTGAAATCCCTTGAGAGAGCACAGAGAAGCGGGAGGGGGGATGTGTTGTGATATCAATTTATTTTAGTTCCATTAAGTTGGCTGAAAGTGTTTTTTTTAAAAAGCACTCTTCACTTTGTGGTTCTACCACTGGAAATGTGTTTTTTGTGGAAGTGAGGAAAAGAAGGGGATGGAGATGTGGGGAGATGCGGCAGACAAACACGGCTACGGGAGGGGAGAGAAGGGGGGTTAGGGTAGATGTCCTGAAGAGACGGATCCAATTTCTCTGTAAATTATAAATGTTTGGAGGATAGTATTCAATAAATGCCACACACTATTGATCTGTGTGTGAGAGGTGTGTGGTAAGCTAAATCCAATATATA
>JBAMHV010000004.1:6344103-6363520 GCA_037177535.1 Pseudomugil gertrudae | reverse complement strand
CCCTCCAGGTCACAGGAAGTTCAACTCTACCCTGTTCCGCCATGTTTGTAGCTTGATAGCAGCGATACGCTAATCTCTCGACAGAGAAACGTTTTATTGGTAGGTTTACTATAAATCTGCGATGGATTGGCGACCTGTCCAGGGTGTACCCCGCCTCTCGCCCGTTGTGAGCTGGGATTGGCTCCAGCTCCCCCACGACCCCGTTCAGGGAATAAGCGGTAGAAAATGGATGGATGGATGGTTTACTATTAATGTCAACGTATCCGATTCCTGAAATTGGTTACCCAAAGGTCCACGACCTTATTTGGCAGACCCACAGCAAATCCTGTGACATATTAGATCAAAAACGTAATAGAGAATTGAGTAAATGAAACAAACTAAAAAATATGACAGAAAAGAATATAAAGATATATGTGCAGCAAAAGGGGGAAATAAATGTACATTTTCTGCATTCTTAAACACTGAGAAATACACAAAAACATGTATTAAAGGGGTAAAAAAAAAAGTGCATTTTGCATGATATTTCCCCTTTAAAGTACAGAAGATAAAGGATGGATAGGATTTAGAAGAGGTTAATAAAATTATAGTAATGGGAAAGTGAAAGAGGGGGAAAAAGAAGACATTTGTGAAGATGCAAAGAAAACATCAGGGGTAAAGAAACAGGGGGATCAAAAGTAGTGGAGAGAATAAGTGAGACTTATGGTATGGTATAGGGCAAGAGGAAGTGGGGAGGAATAAAAGTAGGGAATGTTTCCAATAAGGAGGAAAAGAAAAGGAAGAAGAGATTAAGCAAGAGGATCAAATGAGAGGAGAGGCTTTCAGTATGAGGGGAAAATAAAAGTGTAAAGTTTACAGCGTGAGTGTAGGGAAGGGGGTGAGGTCCTCGTCTGTCATCACTGGGATTAAGCTTCTGTCTTATTACAGCCTCATTACATCAGTCCACTTCTTCCATTACCAACACACATAACAAACGCTATGTTATGTACTTGTGCACTGTTGCATTCTCACTCGCACATGCACGTGTGCACACACATACTT
The DNA here is from genome assembly GCA_037177535.1 of Pseudomugil gertrudae. NCBI lineage: Eukaryota > Metazoa > Chordata > Actinopteri > Atheriniformes > Pseudomugilidae > Pseudomugil > Pseudomugil gertrudae. Next base: position 6,362,482 of record JBAMHV010000004.1, on the reverse strand, counting down.
TTGTGTTTAAAAACAGTCACCGTGTCAATCTGCCGCTGTGAGGTCAAGGCTAAGGACTGGTATTCTGAAATGCTAATCAGTTTATGCAGCAAGTGTGTTAGTATATACGTGTGTATGTGGAAGTGTGGGTGGACATGTGTGTCACAGCTGTTCAATGCATTACCAACCAACATGACACTCCTGTTGCACCCACACACACACACACACACACACACAGAGAGAGAGAGATCCTGGTAATCTAATTTAGTTAACAGCAGAAGCCTTTGAAAAGTAAGCTGATGTGTTGGTTGTTTTCTGCACAGCATACATCCAGAGTTTTACAATATAGCCTCTTTACATTTAATGTTTTTTAGTTTTTTTTCTGCTTTTTTTGTTTTTTTTTAGACTTTTGATCCAGAACATTCATCTCAGACGTAGCAGGGTAGGTCATGTTTCAAACCATAATGCTTGTGTTGCGCTGTGGTCAGTAAATGGAACAGCATCATCAGTCCAGTCACAGAAGTGTCTGAACTCGTTTAGTGGAAACCCAACAAGCTGATCTAAACTCGCCCCGGCTGGTCACAATGTATTTGATTTAACTATCTGATGGCAAAAAAAATACATATACAGTAACTTGTGGATGGGGAAATTTCAGGTCACGGGGTTAAAAGAACAATTTTCCAGGCTCTCTGTGTGATTTCTCAGAGATCCCTGAAGGCACCAAATTTCAGGCTTTTTATAACATATGGAGCAAAGGTTTAAAGGGTTAATAAGTATCTAAAATGAGAGTTTAATACAATATTGAATAATCATGACCTCATGGAGGAAATTCTTGTTTTCTGTTTTGTTTTTTTGGAGTGGAGGCAGTGTAACAACTAAGGTATAAAAACCAGAATTTAACCCTTTAAAAACAAATCAAATCACTGAATTCTGCTCATTTTTATTGTGTGGACCTCCTGTATTCATTGACATACATTTACTGCAACATGCATGCACGAGAGACGCAGCTGCTCTCTGTCTTTCAGCTAGTGGAGCAGATAAAATGCAATCTGGGTAGGGATGCACATCTCTTTTTCTGCTTTCGAGTGACACAAATTTACAAACTGGACTGTTGAATTGATTGTTTTACTTATTGTTTTTTAAGTTAAGCCACCTCAGACTAACAAATAAAAACTGTAAAAAAATGTTTTAAAGTATTATATATAGAATTTTAGTTTGTAACAGTTTAAAACACTTGGATTTGTGTCTAAAATGAACAAAAATACTAATTGTGCATATAAAACAACATCAGAATGAGAAAATATTTATTCCCAAGTATGTTTATACATGCATTTAATTTTCTTCTGAGGTTTGTTGCAGGTCAAATAAACAGAAATGAAGAAATACTTTAATCATAATTATAAAAAGTTAATAATAGTTCCTATAAAAGTAGATTTTTAAAAAGTGCATATCATGGCTGGATGTGCAAACGTGTTTGTATAAAGTATGACAGCATGAAAAATGTACACAGCAATGTGACGTGATATAATGTGCGCAGCATGTTGTGGTAGACATTTCATGTACTGATGGGAAGGAACGAATGTTGTAACAATTTATAATATTTAAGTAGCAAAATGGTTAGTTTTTGTTTTGGAAGTAATATAAATGTATTAACGTTGCTTCACCTTCTCTCTTTAGTCAATGGACCATTTTCATAATTACTAAATGTTACTGGTAACCTTTTATTTTCATCAGAGAAACTGAAGCTCTCAAATACATTTTGTAGAACTTCAAATTGCTCCTTCTAATCCCTTTTTTCTGATAATTAACATACAGAAAGACTACCCAGCACCAAATAAAACCACACACATACACAAATTGTTGTAATGGATGTGGACATTTTTACCTATTAAACAGAAGCCAAACAAGAAATGAAGGATATGATTAAATCACGTTTTAAATAATCAATGTTAAAATACAACAAAGAACGTGTGGATGTGAGATTACACATGTTTTAAAACAGCCATGTTCTTTTTAGTCCAATTAAGTATTTATTATTGAAGTTATTGTCCTTATTGGTGATTCTCATATGAAAGCATATGTGCATTTGGATGCTCATGCATGTGTGTTGTTTGGCTGGTGTCCAGAGACTTAATTGCCAACTCTGTTTGCTTTCATGGCCAGTCTTTCCAACCCACTGCTCAAAGGAATGCAGGACACACACACACACACACACACAGGCGCGTTGCTCACTCCAGTACACATCTATTGCTGCATTTCCATTACAGTTTTTCACAAAATAAAAGCGGTATTTGTAAAGTTTAGACAAAATACAATTTCAATTTGCAGGTGTTTCCATTAAAAGTGTTAATGGCATAAGCTGCTATACAGTTGTGGCTCACGCAATGTAACCACGTAGCATTATTTCAGCTTTTCGAAGCTATTCTCCCTCATTTCCCCTTTTAATTCATTGTAAAAACTCTGTGTTTCCGGGCTGTTAGGGTACCATGCCATGTTAGCTGATCACATGACCACTACATCACACTCATTATCGCATTTCTGTTGCGATATGTAGGTTTCACGCAATTCGAGGTGTAATGGAAACGCACGTGTGTACGATGTAGCGATGTAGCACAGACGCATAAAGTGGCCCAACAACCAATCACAAGTGCACAACTTGTCTGAATTATACATCGTTTTATTTTTAGTTTTGTTCATGTGATGGTCTGTGATGGACTGGCGACCTGTCCAGGGTGTACCCCGCCTCTCGCCCGTTGATAGCTGGGATTGGCTCCAGCCCCCCAGCGACCCCGTTCAGGGAAAAAGCGGTAGAAAATGGATGGATGGATTCATGTGATGGTGTACCCCAGCTTTTTATTTGCTCTCTCTCTCTCTCTCTCTCTCTCTCTCTCTCTCTCTCTCTCTCTCTCTCTCTCTCTCTCTCTCTCTCTCTCTCTCTGACTTCCTCCTGTCATCCTCCAACATTGTATTTATTTAGACACAGATTAATAAACATAAATTATCTCTGGGCATAGAGTCTTTGCCAGTAACTGCCACATCTTAGTGCCAGAGCGGTGGAGTGTGTGTTTGTGGAAGGGTGTGTGTCCTGAGTGGACAGTGGACAGATGGTACATGACAGCTGGTCCAGAGTGACAAGTGTGTGTGACCCAAGCCTCTACGGCGGTGAAAGAAAGAAAGACAACATTGACGGAGAGAAACTATTTGAAGAGGAATTTTTCAGCTAGCCAGCGATTGCCAGGAGCTGGCAAATAGAGGGGAGGGGGACATGAAGCGGGGAAGTGGGAGTGTTCTGGAGGCATCTTGAATAGATTTGGATCCAAACAGAAAAGAGGAGGTGGAGTAGTGATAAAAGAAAAGCAGACACTATTCCTTTCTGCCAGCTTGTTCTCTTAAACAGCTCTGATTTCTTTCTGATGGCCACAAATGTTGTTCTTCCATGTTTTTGTCTTTCCCTCTGTCGCCCTCCCCTTCATCTTCTCTCTTTCTGTGCTCTAAAAGCGATGTGCAGGTGTTGGGTCAGAGACTGTGAACTGCCGCAGCCTCATCGCCCTCCCACAGCCGAGTGGCTGATGGATGAATCCCTCATTTCCCTAAACAGCCTCGAGTAGACGATTGACAAGAGGTTCATTTTCACACAGAGTTTAAGTGAGAGGCCTCAGGGGAGGAAACACTTTCTGTCTCTAACATACACACAGCACACAACGATAGCAACACACACGGTGATAGTGCCCAAAGGGTGAAATTGGATCTGTCTCAGCTCTAACTATACCACCGAAGCTCCACCACGCAGCTTCGTTTTCTGCCCTTCATGCCGTTCATGTTGCAATGTGAGGTACGGCATCACGTAGAGAAATTCCTCTGCTTTATCAAATCAAATTATACTTATCAAGCACTTTTCATTTATTAAACATATGACACAGTTCTTTACCATCAATACATACACACAGGTACATATACACAACCCCAGACTTTATGTACACAACCTATCTATTTAGGTATGATGGTTATTGATGATAAGAGATATTGTGTCTGAAATAACAGCCATGTCACAGACCCAGGACCATATCTGTGTAGATATGCAACAAATAGCAAATATGTGAATAATTAAACAGTTTCTGCTACTTTTCATTAAGATGTGTGTATATAAATGTTTTGCTCATCAGCGTGGTTTGTAGTTAGCCGCCAGTCAGAATTTCCACATGTCAAAGTTTGTTTTTGGGGAAAAAACAGATGATAAGAATTTATATCATGATACATGTGTTTTATTACCATCTCAGGAAACAACAGTATTTTCTTTTTTTAGCAATGAACAAAGTAACTTTACACATTTTAAATTATTTGGACTTTTAATTGTGAAATCACTTCAATAACAAGAACTGTGACTCTACAACATTTTTTTTTACATACATAGATTTCAAAGATGTATAAAAGGATAAAAAAGGAATGATCTTGAATAAATAATCCATCAAAAATAAGCAACATATAGTAATTTTTCATTTAAAAGACAATAAAATGTCATCAAAATCTGAGAAAAAACATTTCAGCTGCCAACATCTTCATCTGCTGACTTTATTTTATACATAAATTACACCCATGTGTGCTAAATGCATGCACATAACCAATTCATGCACAATATGTCATAGAATAACGCTCATGGGAAAATAGTGACAACACCGTCAGGACAAATAAAATGTTTGCTTTAGTCTATTCCTGCCAAGCTGGCCAGTAAATATCCGTGTATACCTGTCAACAGTTGGTTTTATTATTCAGCAGCTGTGAGACTGTGAGTATATATCTTACTATTTATAGATTAAACAATCCATCAATTACAAAAAAAACTCAGGAGATAATAAAAAAACATTTCCTTAATGTTATTTTTGAGCAATATCCACATATATGACTGTAATGATCTAAATTCTTACATGTTGCTGTAGAGTCTGTAACAGTTTTCAAGTTCTCAAATACCAACTTTCTGTTACCAATTCAGTGTTTTGTTCACTTTTTTATGGATGCAGCATTTAAGTGTGTGCCTACATACATGCCAACGTGTCACTCCGAGCTGCTGGGAAAACACGAGAAGTGAAGGACAAAACCGCATGCAGAGCTGGAATAAGAATGTGTGTTTGTGTCTGATTGCCCTTGTCTGTCCTGTCATGGTTTATAAACTGTGAATAATGACACCAGTGTGAGTACATCATCACCACTGTAGTTATCCTTCCTCTATGCGCACACACACACATATTTTATGCTTTTAGACACTACAGCTTTTATGAGATGAAATTCATGACATCCGCAGTCACACTGAAACACTAAACAAAAAGCATCCATTCATTCAGACATAGCTTAGTAACAGGCGATAATGTGAATGATAAGATCATGGAAGTGAGCTATAACTACGACGAGTCTGTAGAGGTTAGGTTTTCTTTCTTGTATTTAGCGGGTGGTATTAGCATGTGAAGCTCACCGTGGTTGGTTAGAGCATCCAGGCTGCAGCAGAAATCAGCTGAAAACATGTTACTTTTCCACATGTAGAAGCTTGTTGAGTCTTATGAATATTTCTGAGTCTTTTGGCTAAAGAACCAACGTAAATGGTCATTTCCACTTCAACCGGGGTAGGTGTCTTAACCTTTTTCTATGTAGCCCTTTTAACACTGCTCTTTGTGAATAGGGGTGCTACACAGGATGCTCAAAGTGATGCACAAACAGTGCAAACTGTCACAGAGCCCAGCTGATTTGTGTGTGTAAAAAAAAAACAAACAAGCAGAGTAAAAGCTTAGTAAGTTGTGATGTTAACCTGTGATGTTAGTACTTGAGCTACTTCTGTTCAGTTTTACTGGCCAAAAGCAGACTTTATTGTTGTTTATACCTTGAATTAAATTGAAATATTTGTTTATTGTATTTTATTGTGCCGATAGTACCACTGCTGAGTAAAACTATGATGTGTGTTTATGAAGTGAAAAAAAGATTTTTTTAGTTATTTTTAGCCTTTATTTACCTTTGTTCCCATTAAGATCAAATATCTCTTTTCCTGATCGAGACTTAGCCAGCAGGGCAGCAGCATGCAGTTACAATAAACCAGTGGACAACGCATAAAATTTACAATGTTCCTCACATAAAACATGAACACAAACAAGGCAGACGGCAATGATTTCACCACAACTTTAAACTCAAAATTATCTTTCCTCAGCATAAAATTATAACAAGGAAACCACGGAGCAGTAAAGTAACAGCATATCTGTTAATCACACTACAAATATAGTTATAGGTAGAAATTTGTTTCCATTTTTCCTTGTTATTCTAATGTCTGCTCTGTTTTTAAGTTTGTGTCAGTGTGTGTGTGTGTGTGTGTGTGTGTGTGTGTTGCGCCACTAGGAACTGAATCAAATCGATCTGATATATTTACAAGTGGGGCTCGACATGCTCACTCTCACATCTCTACCCTCACATTTCAGCGTTCTAAAGGCAATGCTTCTGGTCGTCAAACAGGATTGTAGGATGACAGATGAATAGCGAGAATGAATGAATGATGCATGAAAAGAGTGATGCAATGATTGAGCGATCAGGAGAATAGCGCAGTGATTGATGGATGGAGCAAATTATGGGGGAGAAAAATAGATGGAAAAAGCTACTTCTGACAATCACGAAGGATAGTTGGGCGCCAGATTGATACATTATCCGTTAGAAGGACTTTTTTAACTTAGATATTTAGGTTTTAAATGGAAAAGAAGCAGACATGAAGGGAAGAAGGCGATTTGCTGCCTCAGCTTAATGGGTCATGGAGTTTGTGGCAGATCGGGTCAAAGACGTGAAAAAACATTCGGACCTGGCAAGACATGAGCCGACCGAGGCACTCACACTTACCCAGACATACATTTACATGCTGTCACATTCTATTTATCTTTTATGTTTATTATTGTACGGCAAACAGGAAAAGGATATGATGTCACTCACCAAGAGTTTGTGGCGACCAAGTGGTCTGGCAACATGTCCAGTAGTGGTCATTTTAGCTGTGGTGTGTGTCTACATTTGTGTGTGTTTTGGAAGCTCTTCTAGACAAAGACTGCAATAAATTTGATCATAGTGCTGAGCTGGTTTTAAAATTCACACACACATGCAGAAATGCACACACACACACACCGATCCATCATAGACAGTGTGTAGGTGTTAGAGCTGGGGTTATTGACTTGTAGAGACAGAGACAGCAGCGAGCAGCAAGTGAACACACTGCTATCGGAATACGATTAATACTGTCTGGCTGATGGATTAGTCTCATTACACAGTGAGCAGGGCAAAGGAGGGCGGTGGAGGATGGAAGGATGTATGAGAGAAAGGAGAAGAAAGTGGGGGAGACAAAAAATGAGGAAAATGAAAGAAACACCAGAAACAGAAAAGGGAGGTTTGAGGAAGATCAGGATGGAAGTTTTATGTCCAATAATGGCAGGGTGTTTTCATTTAGTTGTTTCATGCTGAAAATATCAACATTTACAACAATTTATCTGTCTGGCAACACCTGCACCAACAAGTAGTTTTTTCTTTCTTACTAAACATCAATGTTTGTATTTCAGTTTGTCAAGAGATCACATTGTGTGAGCTCTGAGATATTCTACAGTTCAGCCCTTTGACCTGCAGGTCCGGGTCGCTTTACTTACAACGAAGCGTGAGCTCGTGTGACACGCTTGCATGTTGAATCTCTGCTCATTTTGTTTCCACTTCGTTGGCTTTTTTTTAGAGGGTCACGAAGAGCGTTTGCATTTATTGAGAGACTGATGAGCATGTGGACTCCTGAGTAAACTCATGCAAGATTTTATTCCCACCTGTAAGAAAAAAGTATGAGTATATGATTTTAAACAGCTGAGGTGTGAGTAGTACAGCTGAGACTTTCCACTTTACTCCCTTCATTTTGTGAAATTAAAATAGTTGCACAGTTACACATAAGCATTAGCTGGGAAAGCACAGGTGCACCGTATGATGGAACTTACTATTGGGGCAGCTCTAAATCTAAACATCATCATCATCATCAGATGGTCCCTATTACTACGTGCTTTTCAACTCTCCTCATATGCAATTACAGTATTACTGCAAGCCACTGTCTGTTTCCCCTGTGTGTGTGTGTGTGTGTGTGTGGATATGCAACAGATGTATTTCTCACTTGTCTATAATTATATGTGTAAACATTTCTGATGATGTCATGGTTTCAGACAGCTGACTAATCTGTTCCTGGGCTGCAGAGCAGTGTAATCAGTCTGCTTTCACCCATATAAATACACACACACACACACCAGAGCATGTGATCTTTATTTTATCGCTATGTTTTTTGACCACTTATTCTTTTGGCGTAGATGAGTTAAGAATTGTGTTCAAAACGTTTTTCTCCTTAATCCTCAACAAAAAAAAAGCCCACGTTATGAGTTTGCTAATTACTTATGACTGGCTTTCACCACAAAGAGAGCGCTCGCTTAATGAATCTATTTGGAAATCTTTGGTTAAAATCAAGCGTTTCTTTCAAACAATCTTCTTGGCTTTTTCTTTTTTGTTGTAAATAAATTGTAGAGGAGAACATTAGAAAACTCAAACTTGTTTGACAGCTGAACACTTTGCCATGTTAAAAATCATAAAGGCAAAACACACACACATAAACTTCCCTGGCATACTGCCATCCCAGAAAAAAACACACTCAATCACACATACACACAGGGGACATCCACTCTGTCAAGTCAAAATGTCCCCTAGGTGTCCACCCAGGCCATGTAACCATAGCAACCACGTTACCTGGCATTTAAAGTATGTGTGCGAGGCGTGATGGTGAATAAGGGAAACAGACAATGAGATGGGGAGTGAGACAGAGAGAGGGAGAGTGCAGATCTGTCACTCAAAAGCAAAGTCAATATTAGTTTAGAAGAGAACGAGGCTGCAAGAGGAGGCTCTGTGTGTGTGTGTGTCTGTGTGTGGGAGGGTGTGTGTGATTCTGCATAACAAGTCTTAAAGGAAAACAGAGTAAGAATAATTTTTATCACGTAGTGCACGCTCCGTTTTAAAATGTTGCCACCCATGATCTTTTAGGTACACGTGTATTTAACCTGCAGATCTCATAACTCACCTTTATGTGCACACACACACACACACAAACACACACAGTGCACAACATTCCCAGGTGCCAGTCCCAGCCCAGGGTTCTCACCCCTCTGCTTTGTCTTTGGAAAACCTCCTCTCCTCCTACCCTTTTCATTGGGAGTCTTTCTCCTTCTAATTGCTCACAGAAGTGTGATCTCTGGGGGTCCACTAATGGCACCGCTGCTTGAATTAACTGCACACACACTAACAACTGTAGTGTCATTTTTGTTTTGCTCACTCACCATCCCATTATATACACACCTTTCTCAGACCTGTTCCTTTTTTTACTTAGTCTCCTTGTCCTTTTTCTCCCCTTTTCCTTTTCCAACTCTTTCCAGCTCCATCTTTGCTCATTCACACATTCTTATACGTAATAGGATTAAGTTCTCCGAAAGGGATTTGAACAAGGTGATTAGTTTACTTCTCTGCCAGCTCACACTCGTCCACACATACACACGCACTTCCATGGGATCCCCCTGTTTTTGCTAGACCTTGTAAGAATCTTGTGGCATTAGGTCTTGTATAAAAGAGATTCAGAAACTGTACAACAGTGGGCAAGAGTGTGTGTGTCCAGTGTGAGTGAGAAAGAATGAGGTGGAGGGGATGAGGATGAGGATGAGGGGGTGCATATGAGAGCTGAGTGCAGCTCTTTCATGCCCGGGTCTTCTTATACACGGAGGGTGTCAAAAGCCCCTCTCACTCTAAAGAAGACCCTTTAGAAAAGCAGCGCTAAGCTCTTAACACTGGAGACCTGACTCTATCAGGCACGCACATGCATGCGCACACATACACACATCTTGGGCCACCAGAGGTGAGAAAAACCATACAAAGAGAGTTTAAGGAAATGAGAGAAAACCTTTCTTTTTCTAACTTGTCCAGCAATAAAGCAGAAAGAATGATGGTCTATATATATATATATATATATATATATATATATATACATACATAAACCTGTAGCTTTTGGGTTTTGTTTAAATATTTTTTATACAAACCTCTGAAACACCACAGAACAGCAAAAAAGTCTCTTTATGTCTTTTCTTTTTGTGGTTGATGCTCAGCAATGCTGTGAGCTCCAGATAGAATAAGGAAAGTGGGGTAATCCCTGGGTCTTTAACCTTTAAATGTGTAACTTTTTCCCCCTTTCCAGCTTCTGAGATCACTTGTACTGTTTTTTATTCAGCTAAGTCAACGCTAACTTTCATTCATCTTCCTGTTTTGTTCTACAACAAGGCCATAACTGCCATTGCATCACTGAGATGTCATCCAAATTACCTCCAAGAATGGAAAGAGATGTCTTTCTATACAGATGTTAAAAACAACTAACCACACAGAGGGTTGGGGTGGGTTACAGAAAGTTGGCTGTTTTACTGGTTACTGTTAACAATCCTGACCACAGGATATTTAGTTGTTTTCATAAAGCTCAAATTCTCCTGTTCACTGCAAATGCTGAGGCCAGCATTCTTAGATTTACTCTATCCACGCAGAGAGTATTCTCAGACCGCTCAGTTTATCGATGCAAACAATAAAAAAATGAATGTAGATGGTGAGGGGAAACACAGGGGGATTATGAAACTCTGTATTTCTCTTTAGAGTACATTTCAACGATTACACCACAATGTGGCAAAGAGTTAGAGCCTGGCTGAAATTAGAAGAGTTTTAGTCATGGGCAGCAAGCTGACTGCATGAGCAGTGTGTGTCCTGGTATGTGTGTTTATAGAAGTGTTTTCTTACCTCCCATCATGAACATGGTTTGCCAGCTGTCAGTTTTCTGCAGCAGCATGCCTGGATTTAGTTTGAGTGTGTGTTTACTGTGTATGTGGGTTGCTCTGCTTGTAGCAGGACGCTAACTTAGCAGTGTGATATAGTTCCTGTGTGGGTCCGATACCTCTGGTCACGTTTGAACAAAAACACACGCATGCATTCATACACACACTAGGCTCAGCTGGAGCCTCTTTTAATGAAGCTAACCTCCCACTGTAGGCACAGGGGCAGAGGTGAGGGGTTAAATCTTGGGGAAGTCTAAAAACAAGCCCACTTTGAGCGATGGAGAGGACACACAAAGAAGGATGAAAAGGGAAAGTGTAAAGGAGAGGAAGCAAAAGAAGAAAAGAGAGATAGCAGTGGTTCAAACTTTTAACCAAAGACGAAACTGAATCAGGTGTCTTGGCGCCAAGCTGAGCAGGAAAATCCACTTTCACATCTGTGAGAAGTCAGTTTCCTTGTTGGGGTAAAACTTGCTATTCACTCTCCCCCTCTCTGGTGGTCTGAATGATGAATAGGGTTTAGAGTGGCCTTCTGCACTTCCTCAATAGCTCCAGACTCACTAAAACTGCTAGTTACACACATGTGCCTGTACTCAGGAGTGGCAGTTGGCATGTGTGCTGCTGCTTCTGTTTTTAGGGAATAATAAATGTGAAAACCTCATTTCAAATCAATATTGAAAAGCTTAATAAATATGTCTTAGGTCACATGTGATTGATGTGTTAATGTGTAATCCTTTCCCAGAGGAATTGCATTAATAGCCACTAATGAGGCTTTCCCCGACGACTGGAGACCTGAGAGTTGCAACGGTTTAAGTTATGTAAAATGATTGCATTTAGTTTTCCTTTCCTTTGTGGGAAAGGCTTTATAAACATCACGTCTATTTGCAGATTGTAACATGTATATGTTTTACATGAAACTACAACTGACATGACTTTAACAGCTAAGAAATGTCTGAGTATTTTGTGAGATGGGGGTGTCCAGCAGTGGCGTTGCACCACAGACTGATACTGCGCCACTATTTTTTACTTTGCTTCCAGTTTTTATCATTCGGTATTAAGAATGCAGAACATGTTTTGATGTTATTGATAATATTGTTAAGGATTAAAGAGAAAAGCATGGTCTGGTTTGCATCTTTCTACCTGAAAAACAAGCTCCATCTCACATTTTCTGTTTTTCTGTGGCACAACTAACACGAGGATTTAAACCCAGCTAACCATATGCAAACAGAATCAGGAAATTCTATTAAAACCTGTGGAGAAGAACTGAGATTATATATGGACTCACTAATGTTTCAACCAAATGACAACCCATATGTTTATCAAAGCCACATTCCTTCATATAAGTAGTATGTTGAGCATTTCCAGGCAAACATCTTGATTACGCCAGTAAACACAGTGATGTTTGTGTTTAGCCTCAAACGCTCTCATACAACCTGTCAAGCTGTCAGCTTGTCTCATATGAGACACGAACAAGCTTTTACAGATTTCTATGCTCGATAGGCACATGTAGTAGATGAACTCGAGGAGTTTTATGCTTGTGTGTGTGGTTAAGTGTGTAGGGTTAAGGAGCATTTTCCAAGTGTTTATTTGGTTTTAGAGTTCCAGTGGTTACGGGTATATGGCTCCTTTCCAAACGCCCCCTGTCCTGTAAAAACAGTATCAGGATACACTCAGTGTCATTCAGACCAGTCACTAGATGTGTGTATGTGCATGTTCATGTACGCACAAAAGAATCACATGTGTACTTTGTAGTGTGTGTGTGTGTGTGTTTATGTAGAAACATGCATCTGTCTTTGCTTGTGAAGTTCAGGATCATGCTCATTGCAAATCACCTTTGCTGAAGATGTGCATGTGCCAGTTGACACATGGGAGGCGCCTTTAAATGAAGCATCTTCAGTTTCATATTATTAGATTTAAAACTTATATCTTATCAGAACATTTTAGCACAAACTTACTTCAGTGATTGGTTGTTTTTTCTCCACTTCTTAAACCTCTATCTGTTTGCAAATAAGCAGTTACCAAAGAAAGTTTCCTTACATAGCTTCTTTGTGCCCCTGCTGTCTCAGTTGTCAATCAGAAACCTGCAATGCCTCCCACAGGCTTGCAGGCAGAAAAGAGCATCTTGTTTTGTCATTTGAGTTTACCTCCATCCATCCATTTTCTACCGCTTGATCCCAGAGCGGGCGAGAGGCGGGGTACACCCTGGACAGGTCGCCAGTCTAATTTGAGTTTACCTTTAACACAAAAAAAATCCCTGAATACAATATAACAGCCCATCTTTTAAGAACGCTTGTTCTGATTGTCTTTTTTTATTCTTTGCAAAAAAAAAAGCTACTTTGGGTGCAGTTTAGAAGCAGCAGGTGGAGACAGGGAAGATGGATGATATCTGCAGAGCTGATTATACTATCACACATGCAGGAATCTGAAGAATGTGCATGGGCATTAGCGGTTAGCCGATTAGCATTGTAGACGCCACAATCAGGGTCAAGAGCCGGTAGGTCACTGGTGAAGGGTCAGGTAGTCTGTCTGGAACATGGGTGTGTGTTGCATTAGACAGCACACTCACTCTCACTGAAATACCAGACGTCTCAGAGTCATATTTTCAGAAATTATGTCGGCTAACTCGATTCTTTCAATCTTCATTACATACTCTGCCACAACGTGACAGCTAGATTCACGCATGCCTTCATTTCATTTATTTACATTTTGCACATGTGCATGAACATGATAAAAACTTCTGCATGTGCAACTATTGGCATGTGCATTCAGTTAAAACCTATATTTATCTCACAATAACTAAACGAGTTGCTATACCAACCAGTGATTGCTTTCATTCTCCACAACACGGTACAGTTGTTTTAGTCTGTGAGACACCTGCTCGCATGTCTGAGTGTATTTATACCTTTGTAAATGTGTAGTTGGGCGTGCGCCGTCCAACCTGTGGCTTAGTTAAAGTGGCTGAAAATTAAATCTGTGTAAACTCTAATGTGCAGTCACACACATGCACATTCATCAGTCATCCTTAAAGGGAAGCAGGAGGAGGCAATCGGGTGTTGGGGATGTTGTGGAGATGAGTGGGAGTGATGAGAGATGAAATAGAAAACTCATAGTGAGGAAGAGGTCACCAGTGCCCCCTACAGGTTGTCTGTGCTTTTAAAGCCTCCCTTACCTGACTTGAAGGGATGTTCACAGCACACAATTGAATTACATCTGGCTTTAGTTAAGAGGACACTTGTCAAAGGAAGAGTTCTTTCTTTCGCTAAGAGATGACTAGAGACAGCTGATTATATTTGGGGAAAGAGTGCTCTCAGTGCAAGTAACTCAATTTTGCTGATGATCTATCTGTCTGGCTCTAAGTTCTCTCGCTGCATTTTGGTGATTACATCAAGTACTTGTGCTGCAAAGGAAGTGGCTCTGTGACAGCTTGGCTGAACTCCCTGAAAAATCATTGCTCTCCCCTCCTCTCTTTGTCTTTGTCTCTGTCCAGTGACCTCAGTGAGAACCAGATTCAGGGGGTTCCAAGGAAAGCTTTCAGGGGAGCTGTGGAAATCAAGAACCTGTAAGTGGCAACACTTCCTCTGCATGTGTGTTTAGGATGTAAGCATCCATTTGTGCAAATCTGTGCACACCTTCCCCTTGCTCTTCAGCGTGTTTGCAAATGTGCACAGCATCCATGTGTCTGTGCATCAATATTTCATTGTGTTAAATGTCATGTGCCTCCTGCTTGCTGTATCGACCGGCACCCACAGCTCGTAAGCAGCTGCGTGTACGTCAGGTAGTGTGTGTGTGAGTGGACCGAGCACTGGCATTTTGCTATTTTCTCTATTTGTTTTGCCTCTCAAATAGTTATAATTGTAGGTCATTTTATCGCTTAACCAATAGCACAGCAGTAATTCTATACATATTGATTCATCAACCAATTCACTGCTTCCTGAGTGTGCTTTCCCCCACATCAGATAATTTTTTTTAAATGCCTTGCAATTATTATAAAAGGACAGGGTATTACGTGTGTGTGCGCGTTGGACTGCGGCTGACAGCACATGATTTACTATCCTTATGTCTTAATTAAATTGTTTCAGCAAAGCTATTCTGAGAGAGTTGGGAAGAGAGAACAGGAAAAGAGGCAAAGAGCAGCGCATACAAATTAGACATCAGATGGAGAGAGGGATGGATGCAGAGGCAACTACATTTAGAAAAGCATCTATAAGGAGTAAGGATTACAGGAGACAGGACAGGAAGAGAGAAAGTGGGTTAGTGTGAGGGACACAAGGAGAAAGGTGGTTGGAGAATTGTCCAGAAGTTGTACTGTTAGAAGGTTAGAAGATGCACTGTAAAACATCTGCACATGCTCAGCTTCCTTTTTCCTTTTTATTTTGTGTGCTTTTGCAGCCAGTTGGATTACAATCACATCAGCTGTATTGAAGATGGAGCTTTCCGAGCTTTACGTGACCTGGAAGTTCTGTGAGTACCTGTTTATTCAGTCACTCTGCTTGCAGCAGCAGCGGCTCCCTGAATGAGGAGCATTAAACAGCGGTGGGATATGGAGCACCTGAAGTTTTCATTGACCTTTTAAAGACTGCATTGCCTGTAAAGCGCCTGAAAAAGAAGATTTTTACATAGTATTAGGAGTAAACTGCCTAACCCTGTGTTATATCTGGAATAATTCATATTAATTAAATAAGTTAACAAACTATCGTGTCTTTGAACAGACCAGCAGATTTAATCGCAAAAGTCGAATTGCGTCATATTGCAGGTAAAATTTGAACTCGGCCAGCTTGTTTTATTGGGAGACATTTGGTGTTATCATGGTGCATATTTAGTAGTAATGAAAGGCATCCGGGAGGCATCCTAACCAGATGCCCGAGCCACCTCATCTGGCTTCTCTGAATGTCTGAGCTCTGAGCTCCTCCCAGATAACCAAGCCTATCTTTAAAGGAGAGCCTGGCCACCCTGCAAACAAAACTCATTTCAGTCACTTGTGTTTGCGATCTCTTTCTTTCGGTCACTAAACACATTTTCTGATCACAGGTGAGGGTAGGTGCATAGATCTACTGGTAAATCGAGAGCTGAGCCAGAAGGTGAAGCTCAGTTTGAAGAATCTGGGAAAACATTTTTGAGGAGCAGCTAAGTTCACTAAGCTAACCTCTAAGAACAGCATAATGAAAACAGCTCATTTAGTCCATCTTAAAGAAAGTCAAACCTTAAATCATTAGCAGTGGCTTCAATGAGCCAAAAGAACATGATCCGCATTATTCAGACCATCAGGTGCATTCTGCCATTATTAAAGTAAATAAATGATGCAAAACATTCACAATATTGGCTAAACTACTTTAAAAACATACACAAATAACATAAGTTTAGCTGTTTAAAGTACAAAAATGCACCATTTTGTCTGCATTCTGCATAAACATTAGCTTAGCTTATTGTCAGTCTGCTATAGGAAGAGAACTGCTGCAATAAAGACACTAAAAACTGAACCT
This sequence comes from Pseudomugil gertrudae, assembly GCA_037177535.1. Taxonomy (NCBI): domain Eukaryota; kingdom Metazoa; phylum Chordata; class Actinopteri; order Atheriniformes; family Pseudomugilidae; genus Pseudomugil; species Pseudomugil gertrudae. The sequence goes on along the minus strand of JBAMHV010000004.1, from coordinate 6,346,149 downwards.
CATTAACATGATGTGGTGGTTTCATTAAGGTTTTTCTACAATCATAAGGACATAGAAGCAGACAGACTTTTATATGCAACAAGCCTACAATGTAGAGACCTGTATGGAATTCTTCCTGATTACCATGAGATAAAATTAAAATACCTCATCTTTCTCATCATCTCATGTGGTTGCATGGCTCCAGTGATCCATTTCACCATTGTAGAGCGATTTTAGTGTTCAAACAAAGCTGACGTTGAGCAACTGTAGGCAACTGAAGGATATAGAGGTGGAGCTAATTTACATTTTTATATTTTTAGAGGTTTAATTGATGCCAGAAGAAGAGCTTAACAAACATCTGCCTGGAAATCATTCATTATTGATGATGGTTTTATTGAATCCAACCTCCATTAACTACAGTTCAAAATTACACTCTGTGCTTCAACCTGATGAATAATACGTATAGTTAAAGAAAATATTGAGTATTTCACTTTTTTCTCTTCAGCACCCTCAACAACAACAACATCAGCCGACTGTCGGTGGCCAGTTTCAACCACATGCCAAAGCTCAGGACCTTGTAAGTTAATATTTGGTACACGTTACTCCCCGGTGGAGAGATACACAGACTCCTTTCATCTGTGCCCATTTATATATTTATTGATTTATCTTTATTTGTTACTCTCTCTCCTCCACCTGCACCGCTCCCATCTCCCCCGTGTCATCAAATCTATTATTTCTCTTCTCCCTTTCCCCACCTGTTCTCACCACTTCTCCAACTCCCCAACCCCCATGGTTGTCAAATACTCTCCACCCCTTCCCCCTACCTCCTCTGCCTCTTGTCCTCCCTCCTTCCTTGTCTCTGTCCAGTCGCCTGCACTCCAACAACCTGCAGTGTGACTGCCACGTAGCCTGGCTGTCCGAGTGGCTGCGACAGCGCCCTCGCCTGGGTCTTTATACACAGTGCATGGCCCCTCCACACTTGAGGGGGCACAATGTGGCTGAAGTGCAGAAGAAGGAGTTTGTGTGCTCAGGTAGGTTATGCTTACTGTTATCTTTTGTTTTGTTTGTTTGTTTTGTGTCTTTTCTCTGCTTGCTCTATCACAGCAGCAAACCTATCTTTTGTTTCGTCTTGTTTGCTTCTTCTGTCTGTTGCTCGTGATTTTCAAGACTGGGATGAAGGTAAGTGTTCATCTTTTTCTGCATGGATTGGCTTTCACTTTATGTATTGCGTATATTTAACTAGGTCTTTGTTGTGCAAGATTAGAAATGATGTAGCAGACAGACAAGGTCACGTTAAAGTCAGCATCTTTCCCTATGTTGCTGTTTTCTCACACCGAATCATTTGTGCTTCAACATCCTGCCTGCAGGATTTAGACGAAGGATTATCTGTTATCCATGGATAATACCAGCTCCCTGTCTCTCTCTGTAGGTTACCAGTCGTCATCATCTTCCTCCTGCAGTGTGTTACAGTGCCCAGAGTCTTGCACCTGCAGTAACAACATCGTGGACTGCAGAGGAAAGGGTCTGACAGAAATACCCACCAACCTGCCTGAAACTATTACTGAGATGTAAGATACACGATTACTTAGCACACACACACACACACCTACACATACACACACAAAGCTCCTGCATCCATATGAAGTGCAGTGATATTTCTCTTGTTCTTTCGACGTGTCTCAATGTCTTCCCTGGTCTTTCTCCACCTTTCTGTATCATTACTTCTATTTGTTCTTTGTGTGGTGAAATAAAGGCACACGTCTGTGAAATGAGAAAGTCTGTTCATGCAGCTACTTTCCTTCTTAACAAACAGCTGAAAACATTTTTTTAGATACATTTCAGACCATATCACCATTTAAAATGTGTGATTCAGGACAAGAGGGAGGATAGGACACAGATTTAAAGTTATTAAACACTAAGGGCCATATTTACTAAAGGTTTGCGTGTAGTAAAACGCGTGCAAACTCGTTGCGCACGCTAAAAAAAGTATAAACTGATCTACTAACAGTGAGCAAAAGGGTTTGCGTCTTTCAAAGGTGCAAAATTGTGCGTCCATCTCCAGATAGT
>JBAMHV010000004.1:6303524-6326908 GCA_037177535.1 Pseudomugil gertrudae | reverse complement strand
GATAGATAGATAGATAGATAGATAGATAGATAGATAGATAGATAGTTGGTTAGTTAGTTAGTTAGTTAGTTAGTGTCCACTCCAGGATGGACACAAGCAATGGCTGAAAGTGATGCTAGATGTGAAGATAGTGGTGAGAATACCATCAGTAGCACTTAGGATGGACTGCTACCTTTTTTAAGCACATAAGCTGCACAGATTGAAGTTGACAGAAAATGAGTCTAATTTCATAGAACAAGCTTATGAGTGGCTCTCATTTCCCTTCTGAACCGTGTAACAGCTCCATCTAAGACGCTCACATGAGGAAATTGACCATTTGTTGGAAAATGGTTGCACTGTTAGCTTTGTCAGTAATGGCTCTGCTATTTCAGAAGCATCTCAGAAAGTGTGAGCAGCAAGAATTCACCAGCTAACTTTATTCACGTAGACGTAAATCCTTGGACATAGCCTGGACATGTGGATGGAATTGGCTGTAGCCACTCAGAAGGAGGTTTTATGTTCCTGTAATGCTCGTTAACAGGCTTGCAAATAAACTGATTAAAGCTCATTATTATGAATCACATCAGATGTGGTGGAATGGGAACACATCCAAAACATGCATGACCTGGATTCACAAACCCTGCCGAAGCACAAGTTTACTGTGTAATGGGTGTTTGTCATCCTACGTGTCTCAAAATGTACATATTTCACCTTTAACCCATGACAGATAAACATTTCATACACCATTGAAAAGCCAAGATTCTCAAGATTAGAAGGATATATAACCGTTCCAAGCTACCATTAAACTGTTACTGTTAATGAAGCTGTACTTTACTTCAACAATACAATTTACTATACTACATTTAAAGTAGTATAGTAAAATAGTTGGTCTATAACACATCTATATCCATAGAATTATTATGTTTTAGAAAAGACATTTTAAGGGGTTAAAATGACTAAATGCGACTTCAGCTTTTTGCTTTTTGATCTCCTCGTCCTGCAGGGCTCTTGGTGCCAACCCTCTGTACTGTGACTGTCACATGCAGTGGCTCTCAGACTGGGTGAAGAGCGGCTACAAGGAGCCTGGCATCGCACGCTGTGCTGGGCCCGGAGAAATGACCGACAAGCTGCTCCTCACCACACCCTCCAAAAAATTCACCTGTACAGGTACGTGCACATTGTTGCTCACATGCACTGCAACATCATTTATTTAAAATATGGATATTCTCACAAGTGTCCAAAACAAGATATGTGCCTTCATGCTATACACAAAAGCAAAAAATTATCTTTTGTCAGCAAAGACACACATACACACACAACGGAGGCTGCACCGCGGCAAATACAAACGTCATCCCATAAAAACCAATTTAAAAAAAAAAAAAAACATGTTGATAAGTAAAAACAGAGCAGTTTTAATATATCTGAGTATTTTTTATTAAATATCAATTAATTTGTCATATTCTGATTAATCAGTAAGCTGAATATTTGGGCCAATTAAATTACATTTTGATACGTGTGGCTCCCAGCTAAGCAGTTCACAAGGCTGGAACCAAAAACAAATAAATTTGGACGCATCTGTCAAGTTTCCGACTCAGGGACGTCCTGCGATGGTCTGGCGTCTGCCTTTGCCTCCTTATTGCTGAAATAAACACCAACATCTCTCTGATTTAGATTAAGTTGTATAGAAATGTCAAATATTAAAATTAAGGTGTGTCCATATTTTTTAAATTAGTCAGAAATAATAAAGTAGCTGATATGACTGTAATAAGGTGTTATCCTGCTTTCTGAGATCAGCATTGCTTTCCATAAGAAAGCAAATAACTTGTACAAAGAGTTGAAAGCTTTGTTAGATCATGTTCGTTGAAACATTTTTGTGTCTCAGTGCTGTTTTTGTTTAGTTCTTGTAATTTCACAGCTAAAATAAGCATCAACATGATTTTAGGTCATAATAAGCATGTCTTAGTAAACATCCTTACACTCAGAAATACAAACATTTATGCATTTATTGTCCGAAATGTGTCATTTTGGCCATAGTGGCTTCTATTTTTAAAAGGCTTTGGAATACTGTATTGTGCAAAAAAAAAGGGAAATCCTCAGTTTTTTTAAGAAGTTAGACTTTTCTTTTTATCTTCTAAAGTGGTCTTAATACTTCTCCAGACTAACTAAAGGTCTCAGGGTTTTATTTTCACATTGGCTGCTTTTCCCCTCATTTTCAGACCACTCTTTTTGTACCTGATCATTTTCAGGAGGAATGTTTTTTTTTCTTATTTTTTGTCAAACCACTTAATCCTCTAAACCTAAAACAGACACATACTGTAACTCATAAGAGAGGAACCAGGTCTGTATGTCAGAGACGACCAGAGAATTTTGCACAGTACTGTATTTAAATGTTGTCACATTGTCAGAAGCGGTCAAGCTAGAGCTGACACACCACAATGTGAAGGTTAATCAACATACAGAGAGTGTGTATCAGCATAGTGGAAATGTTGAAAGACAACACTATCACTGTGCCAGACACACACCATATTAATTATGGTAACCACACTAACCATATTTACTATATATCTGCTAATGTCATGCAAGCAAACAGTATTTCTGTGTACAGAAACATACCTTGTGGGAAACTTTAAATCCTTAAGATGACTCCAAGATCCATAAATTTCCTCGTGCATGGTTGTGGCTGCAACATGTCTTACTGAAATTGCTACTGACTATTGACCTTTAAACCGTATTATATCACGTTAACTTTGAACACATGACTGAAACCTATTTTTGACCTAATCTGACTGACGCACTGTAGAAGTCCCCGGGCCTTGTGGTTTTCTGGTGCCAGGTAACGTAGCCAATCATTTCCCAGTAATTCCTCTTCAACCCCTGATGCCCAGTTTTCCTCATCCTCAGATCTGTGACCAGACTGAACTGTTGTGTTTCCCTTTCAGCCCTCATGTTCTCACCAGCGCCATCATGTTGAGTGTTGCTGTATTGTCATTAGTCATAGGAATATAATATGTTTCTTCTATATAATATCATGGTCCTGCAGAGAAACTGTCACCTTTTATACATAGACCTTAGCAAGCAGCTTTGAGCTATCATATGCTATTGCTGTTTATCAGAAATGGTTAACATACAGCTAAAATTCCATAATTACCAACATTTTATAATAAAAATAATTGGAAATGATATGAGGATGAAGCGACTGGCAGTCTGACCAGGATGCGCTTGCTTCTCGCCCGGTGATTGCTGGGATAGGCTCCAGCTACCTGCGACCTTTCATTGGAATAAGTGCTACAGATAATGGATGGATTCTTTATCTGTGAATAAGATCTATGCAGGGCCATGATGTATTGTAAAGTTGTCTAAGTGTGTGTAACCCACTGTGTTCCTTGAACTTGCTGCAGAACACTTTATGCTAACCATTTTATCTTTTGCATACGTTTTGTTTCTGTGCATTGCTGTACTACACAGGTCCAGTGGATTTGAGCATCCAGGCTAAATGTGACCCCTGCCTGTCCAACCCCTGCAAGAATGATGGCACATGTGCTAATGATCCTGTACACTACTACCGCTGCACCTGCCCGTATGGATTTAAGGTAAACTCACTGTAGAGAGCTGGAGGGTAACATAAATAACAATATGTTTGTAAAGTGTTAGGGTATGGGAACATATGCTAAATGCAATTTACAGGCAGCTGATGTAATACGTAGCAACTAAGACACAATATTGTTCTTTAGAAAGCACAGAATATGTGTGTGTGTTTGCAAAGGGCCAAAACTGTGAAGAACCCATCCATGCCTGCATCAGCAACCCATGCCAGAATGGTGGAACTTGTCATCTGAAGGAAGGAGAAGGAAGCAATTTTTGGTAAGTTTTATTTCTTCTTATAACCACTTAGTTTGGATTATTTTTGCATCACAGGTTATAAAAAAAAGGATCCAAATGCCCAAATAGCAAGTTTCCATGTTTGTCGTCTTCCTGAGAACCAAGGTGTTGAGTCATTCTAAGACCATCATTTGTTTTTTATGGAAAATCCTTATAAAGGTCGACAGTTTGGAGGAAGAAAGATCAGTTTTTAGGTCATTAAGTGTACAGAAACAAAAATGTCTGTACTGAAGATATTTTAAACACTTGTAGAACAACTTTATGTTGTTTGAGATAAAATTGTGAAACTATCCCATGAGGTAATACTCAGGATAGAAAAGTAGAGTCATCATTACCCTGATTATTATGATAAAGTAGAAAAAGCAGCTAAAACATTTTGAAAAAATACGAGCATCTTCTGGGTGGATGTTTTTATGTTGCATTACTGGAATGTTGTTTTTTTTTTCCACCCAGTGATGTAAAGAAATGAAATAAAAAAACCCTCCACAGAGACATTTTCCATTTAAACCATGTCCATTTGCCTCCAGCATTCTCAGATCTGAGCTTTGAATTTGGTGCATAAATAATCATTTTTAGAGCAGCTGAATGCAAAAATCCATCCTGCACGGTGGCGCAGTTGGTTAGCACTGTGGCCTCATAGCAATGACCCCCGCCCCAGCCGAGGCTCGAACCAGAAACCTTTCTGTGTGGAGTTTGCATGTTCTCCCCGTGTTAGCGTGGGTTCTCCCCGTGTTAGTGTGGGTTCTCCCCGTGTTAGCGTGGGTTCTCTCCGGGTTCTCCGGTTTCCTCCCACAGTCCAAAGACCTTGGACTACCTTGGGGATAGGCTGACTGGAGACTCTAAATTGCCCATAAGAGTGTGTGTTTGTGCATGGTTGTGTGTCTATGTGTGTTGGCCCTGTGATGGACTGGCGACCTGTCCAGGGTGTACCCCGTTGACAGCTGGGATTGGCTCCAGCCCCCCCACCCCCCCACCCCCACCCCCACGACCCTGTTCAGGGAATAAGTGGTAGAAAATGGATGGATGGATGGATAGATGCAAAAATGAAACCCGTGACAGTCATTCAGCTGAAGTTCAGCAATGATTCAGACAATGAACAAATGCATTAGAAGTTATAGTGTTATCCTCAGTGGATAGCCACACCATGAACAGGGTTTGGAAATGAACTGACTGGGGGTAAATGGCTCGAAGGCCTGTTTTTGTTTTGATGTGGTGGATTACCCTGCTGTGATAATTATAATGTCTTTATTAGGGTATTTAGTTTGATAGGAGGCAAGCTAATGCCTGTCTGCTTGCTCAAAGCTGATTTTAAGCACACACACACACACGCAGACTATTAGAGCAACATAAGATTGCAGCATGTCCTGTCTTCACCTCTGCCCTCGCTGTCACTTCTGTTAACACCGCTTGTCAGCCCCTCCTTGTGTATTGTATGTCCATTTCCTATGTTTTCATTTTTTAAGCCTTCTTTGCTGCATAGAGGGCAAAATAATCAGAATGAAGAGCTGTCGCAGACTATAATATGAGATATTAATCTATTTGAGTGTCTGCCACATAAGAGCTCTTTATTAGACTCATAACATCGCCCTCTGAAGGCTTTCTGCGTGTGTATGTGTCCACTAATAAAGTTGAGTAGTTGTTGCAGAGCTGAGGCACACACTTGCTCCAACTCTTTAACAGTATAATGACCTTGTGCCAAGAATATGTAGATGGAGCTGAAGTCGTAGTCATGAATAGCATGCATGGGTAAAGACTGAATGTCCTTGTTGTCACACGTTTGATCGGAGGTGTTTAAGATGATACTTTCTGTATTAAAGCAAGCTTGGTGTGGTGTGGTGATAAGCCCCACCATCTCACAGGAGAAGGTTTGTTTAATTTTTAGCTGGACTCTTTTGGTGTGGAGCTTACATATTCACCTTGTCTCATTGTGAGGTCCTTCCTCTCACAGTCCAAAAACATATATGTGAGGTTCATTAATTATTCTAAATTGACACCTGACCAGTGTGCAAACCTCATCCCACCCAAAAGCAGCAGAGTTCTTGGCTCACAGAGAGAACATATATAGAAATTAATATAGAAATATGAGATATAGAAAATGGACAAATGGATTATTCTTTTTCCATGCTGAACAAAATAAAAATAAAAAAGATTGTTTCTTGTTTTTGTTGGCCAGGATCCACTTGAAGAAGAGGCTCTTAATTTCAATGTGATTTTCCTGCTTAAATAAAGTTAAAAAAAAAAACTAAGATAACTAGATAAACTAGAATAAACTTAATAAACATAGTCAGCACTGGTGATCTGTTCAGTGTGTACCCCACCTCTCGCCCATTGATTGCTGGGATAGGCTCCAGGCACCCGCGACCCTGAATTAGATGAAGCAGTATGAATAACAAATGGATGGATGGATATAGTCAGCCTTTCAACTGATCCACTTTTTCATGCAAATGGTATTTAAACACTTCTGCTCACTTAAAACAAGACATTAAAGCAGCACTGCAGAAATTTAGCAGATTTTCCTTCTTTGGTGCCCCCTAAGGAAGATTAATTTGCCATGCGTCTTACATCTGAGCTCTCTTCAACAACAAAGCCACTCCACTGCTTCTTACTCTGTGACCTTCTCTCTTTAGTTTCCTGCTTCCTGCAATAATGTCTTCACACGTCTTTACTGAATCCACCATGGTGCACATTCAGAACAGCCAGTGTTTATGTCCATTTGCCTGCATGTGACCTGGCCATGCAAAGCAAAACATAGTTGTAATGTGATGTACCGAAGTGGGAAATAAGTTTTAAAGTAGTTTTCAGCCACAAGATGCTGCAGAGCAACAACAGGCCCTGAAATGTGCTTATTGAATGTGAGTGCGCCATCAAAATGAGTAAGAAGTGTGTCACGTTTTCAGCTCAGAAACAAAAGAAAAACATGACATTCGTTGAAAATATTGTTAAATTTACTAATTAAGACAAAAATTAGTGTAAAATATTCTGTATTTAGTCTTAAGTGGAATTGTCTTTCTCTGTGCGTGTCCATGCATTCAGGTGTGTGTGTCCGGAGGGCTTTGAAGGAGACGCATGCGAGATCAACATTGACGACTGTGAAGATAACGACTGTGAGAACAACTCCACCTGTATTGATGGCATCAACAACTACACATGCATGTGCTCACCAGAATACACAGGTAACCCAACTCTAAGTAAAAGCCACAATGATGTGGAACGGGGGGGGGTTGTTGGATGGCGACGTATTTTCCACCACTCTGCATTCCCATGTCCTTACACAGAGTCATTACTGGCGCTGAACATAGAAAAACCGGACTCTCCTTGATCATGAAATGATTCTGTCTGTTTCTGTCACAGACATTAGTTGTGATCTTTCAGCTGTTTGAAGTAACATTTAGCTTAAACATTTTCAGCTTTAAATAATTTTATTTAATTGCCTTTAGGGAAATTTTATTTTCTAAGCTAATCACTTACATTTCCTCAACTCCTATCTAAAAACTACAACAAATGCAGACTTCTTTTACAGAAATAAAATCATATTTTATGTAACAATCACTGGTCTGTTGCTACTTGTTTGTCTGCTTTTGCACTGTGCTAATCATCTCTGACAGCTAACCTTTGTGGCATTGTTCTCTCTCTGTCTTTGGATGTTTTGCTGTCCCGTGTCGTCTCCTCCTGTCTCGCTCTGCTTTTTATCATCTCTCATCTTTTTTTGCGGTTGCAGCTGCTACCAATGAGGTGGAGAGAGGTTAGTCTGCTCTTCTCTCTGTCCTGCCTGTGCCTCTCTCCCTCTTTGCTGCCTTACTTCCATTCCCTCACTATTTCCCTCATCTCCTGTGCTTTATCCATGCGGCCACAGAAAGGTGATATTCAATAGGCCAGTTTTAACATAGTGGTGCATGTATTGCCACTTCTGAATGCCCAAATTTAATTATATTGTTTTATATCATCAGTTTTTATCTTGTATGTAAATTGTTGTATATTGAATGTTTTTACTTTGTTCACTGTAAATTTTAAATGTAACGTTTTAGGCTGCTATCTTGGCCAGGCTTCCCTTGAAAAAAGAGATCTTTGCGTCTCAATGGGACTGACCTGGTAAAATAAAGGTAAAATAAAATAAAATAAAATAAAAAATTGGACGTACACGTGGATGGGTGCTGTTAGTTGCTTGTGATTACCATCTAAGGTATACTTGTGAGACTGAAGGATAAGACTGGTAATACTTTAAAATACATTTAAATCTAATTTTAAAGAGCTAGGACAACGATATGTTTATCTATCTAACTGAACTTTATTCAGCCCTTTAACTCAACACATTCACTTCTCCAGAATGTTTTCTGTATTGTTATTTTTAGTCAGGAATTTTCTTTTAAGCAAGTGGTGTACATTATATTTTGACAAATGTGTTTTCTATTTGGAGGATTAGAGAAGGCTTGAGACACAAGATTATAACCCATCAGGATCAGTTTACTGTTTGTCCTTTCTTTGAATTTGCTCAGAAAAAAGATCACTTGTGCAAAGTTTCGTTTATTGTTTAACATGCATGTTATCTAATGTCTCATATTATTAATACAGTGGGATACTGGAGGGTCCTGGGATCCAAGTAGATGTCACTTTATGCAAACCACAGATTTAACATTACCAGCTGTTAATGGAACGGCTTGAAAACAGTTTAGCAGCTAGTTTATCCTCCTAAAACAGAAGTTTTCTGATGTGGAACATTCATTTGTACTCATGCCAACACAAATATTCTTCCTGCTTTTCAATTTGAGGAGGATAAAACCATTATGCCACAGTGGTGGAAGGGTGATGATTTGGCTTGTTTGGTAGCCACAGGGCCTGAACATTTAGGGATTAAGTGAATCGTAAATTCATCTGTATATTAAAGTATTCTACAGCTAAATGTGAATCTGTGTGTCTTTCAGCTAAATGCATCAGCAGGATAATTACCTTCAGCACAGCAGCAGATGTAGGGCAGGAGGTGTTGTAATGACCCAGTCAAACTGCAGAACCTAACTGGTCCTAAAAGCTGTGGTGGTGGTGCTGTGGGAAATGGGAAAGCTGGGCATAAAACTAATCCCTAAAGCAACATTATTAAGTGGGCTAAAATTTCTTCAAAGTAATGTGAAAGACTGATAACATCATACAGAAATTGACGGCTTGAACTTCTTGTTGCTACAAGCTTGAAAGAATGATCTTAGTTTTTAACACAATATTTTTTACTTAGTTTTTATTATATAAATAATGATGTTTCTCGTGTGCTTGCAGGTGTTTTTTGTTATTATTGTATATCATCACTAAACCCTTAGAATAAATACAGTAAATGCTGCTGATCTTTTTCATATTATTACCTGAAATAAATGACAGATGTTACTTTTATAATCATCATTTCAAAATCTTCATTAAAAGTATGTGAGGCCTTTTCATAAAAATATGAATTAACAGGGCCAATGCTACTACTTCTAAATGTGCAAAGTTTGCAGAAGCACTTTCACACATTCCCACAGATCCCAAAGGATTGTGTAATTATTCCCTGAGTGGAGTTTTCGCTGTCAGGAATATTGGTTTATTCCCTGATGCATCATCAGTGATTCATTTAGAGTTCAAAGTATCAGGATACACTCTGGAATATCATCAGGAATATGACATTCTCTGCAATGAGGTCATTTATCAGACCACTGTGTTGGTCTTGGCCACAAGAGAGTCATCCATCATCAGCCCACATACCCATAAAAACACACACATTTGTCTACATTTAATGCAAATGCAAACAGTGCCATTTACACACAAAGAGCAAACACACTGTCAGGAAGTTAGACAACATCGATCGATTTATTTTTATTATAGATTTATTTTAATATGCATGCACTACAAAGTGGTGAAAATGTGCTGATATGATTTACTTGTGTGTGTGTCTGTGTGTGTGTTTCTAGGAGAGCTTTGTGAGGAGAAGCTGGATTTCTGTGCCCCGGAGTTGAACCCTTGTCAGCACGACTCAAAGTGCATTTTGACTCCACAAGGATACAAGTGAGTCGCTTGTACACACACACACACACACACACACACACAAACACACACACATGCATACACTTACTCAGAATTAATGTTCTTGTCTGCTGAATTTGAGAACTAAAATAAGCAAGATGCTGATTTTTCCCTGCAGTAAAAAGCAATGTGTGTGTGTGTGTGTGTTAGCATGTGTGTCTGCACTGTTACTAAGTTATCATCACTTCAACAAACCATGTTTAAAATCAGGATTGTGTGTGTTTTTCTGTATTTAGCCTGTCTCGACTGTCTGGGTCAGCGAGGAGCTGACGTGCTTTCCTTTTCATGTTGAACAGTTTTTGACACGCAGCGAGAGCGAATCCAACCAGACAGGAAGACGCTTTATTTAACCAAAAAAACAGCTGCTTTGTCACAAACTGCCAGCTCATAGTCCTGCGTTAACATTTTTGCATGTGTATATTTAAGGTGCGAGTGCACTCCGGGCTATCTAGGTGAGCATTGTGAGCTGGACTTTGACGACTGTGAAGACAATAAGTGTCAGAATGGAGGTCAGTGCATTGATGCTGTGAACGGATACACGTGCGTCTGTCCAGAGGGATACAGGTGAGGCACACACAGCAGCAGGAACTCACACACACACACTTTTTGTTTCTTTGCAGTGTTTTAAAATGTGTACAAGTTCTTTAAAGTCAAATGTCCAACTGTTGTTGAATGCATTAAACATAAAATTAAATTATTTCATAATTATCCTTATGCAATGTTGGTATCTGTACAGTAATGAGTAGGAGTTTCTCGCATGTGTGTCTCTTATTCTTCCAAGCATTGTTCTTCCATGTGATGCATCATAAATGTGTGTTGCAGCGGGTTATTCTGCGAGTTCTCTCCCCCAATGGTCCTCCCTCGCACCAGCCCCTGTGACAACCACGAGTGTCTCAACAGTGCTCAGTGCGTTGTCATGGGATTAGACCCTCGTTGCCAGTGTCTCCATGGGTATGAGGGCGAGCGCTGTGAAACACTTGTTAGCGTCAATTTTGTCAATCGCGAGTCCTACCTGCAGCTTCCCTCCAGCCACCTCTCACCGCAGACCAATATCAGCCTGCAGGTACAATCTAATCTTGCCTGTAAACTATTGACAGAAACTGGTGGGACCTTAGAGTGAAATGTTAATGGCACTATCTTTGTTTGACACCTTGCTGGGTGTTTGCAGATTGCTACAGATGAGGACAGCGGCGTGTTGTTGTACAAAGGGGACAACGATCACATTGCAATGGAGCTGTACAGGGGACGTCTCAGGGTCAGCTACGACACCGGATCCTACCCTCCATCGGCTATATACAGGTGCACGTTTGCCCACGCAGGCTCGTATAACAACCACATTCATGTGCTGAATGTTACAAATGTGTAGCCTGAATCTCTCTGTCTTCTCTCGCTCAGTGTGGAGACAGTAAATGATGGTAGTTTTCATGCGGTGGAGTTAGTAGCAGCAGACCAAACTTTATCTTTGTCCATCGATGGCGGACCACCCAAATCCATCAACTCCATCAGCAAACAGTCCACTCTCAGCATAGATTCTCCTCTTTACCTGGGAGGTAAGGACTGGGTTGCAGTGTGTGTGTCAGACTGTGCTTACGCTATAACAATAAATACAAAAAAACTTCACTTCAATCATTTGTGAAAATAGCAACACTCCTTTAAATAGTTTCTTTGTTTAATATGGCGATGCTTTTTTTTTATAATATACATAAAAATAAATGTAGCTCTCCTGATGTCTTGATGTAGGGATGCCAGAGCGGGCCTCTGTCTCTGGGGGGCTTTCAGCCTTGCAGCACAGCTCAGGAGGCCGCAACGGCACCAGCTTCCACGGCTGCCTCCGTAACCTCTACATCAACGGGAAGCTCCAGGACCTTGGAGCAGGGCAGGAGACGAGTGCTCTGAGCTCTGGGAATTCACAGAGCACCAGGCAGTGGCTGGGTAATGGGGTGGAGCCTGGCTGCCAGCCGTGCCAGAGAGGCGCCTGCATACAAGGCGACTGCTACCCAACAGGCCACAGAGGCTTCACTTGTACTTGCCACCCTGGATGGACGGGGACTCTGTGTGACCAGCAAGTTAGCAATCCTTGTGATGGCAACAAGTGAGTTTTTATTTATTTATTTATTCTTTCAAGATTGTATAGTTTGAACATTTTCTGATAAAGAAAATGACTTTTTGTTGCCCTACAGATGTATTCATGGCACCTGCCTCCCCATAAATTCCTACTCATACTCCTGCCGCTGCCAGCCTGGCTTTGCTGGGGTGCTCTGTGATGAGCAGGTCCAAGACACAACTGGCCTCTGCAGCTTGTCTCGCTGCAAACATGGCAAATGTAGAGTGTCGGGCCTCGGCAAGGCATACTGCGAGTGTAACGGTGGATACACAGGAGAGGCTTGTGACAGAGGTGAGGAAAAACAAGGATGGCTTCTGTTACATGTGTGTTATGTTTGGTCCGTCTGTGTATAAATGTACCTGAGTGTATTTCCTGCCTTTGTCTAAAAATACTAAACTAATACTGTTTAAGCTTTTTAATACCCAAAGTGTATTTTGTAATAGACTTTCTTCAAAGCTCCAGCTTCCCTCTGTGTTGTCAACTCTTGTTAAAGTGAGTGCATCAAACATGATTTCATTTCTTCACTAACACTTCTAACTCGTCACCTTTTCAACTCAGCATCCTCTGAGCTTCCTCTTAATCCCACACGGGGGGCAACTCAGGTGAGACGACTAAATCATGTGTTTTACAACCATCTCTGCTTCCATTTTTATGATTTCAGAGTCTTTCTCATGCAACCCAGCACACCTACACCTATAAACCCTGTTTCACCTTGTTTTTCAAAAACACTCATGCAACTAGCTTATATGCAAATCTCCTTTTTTTATATTAATTACACACTGAATTACATTAATTACAAAGAAAAATACTGTGATTTCAGCAGCTTATGTGGTACAAATACCTAAATGCAGGGGGGGGGGACTTTAGTCTTTAACTATTAAACTTTACAAAGCAGCATCTTTTAATCATTTATAATCCTATTACTGCACGTCTAGAAGGGTATTTAAGCATCATTGTTACTATTTTATTGCAACAAATATCTTTAAATAACACCATTATGACAGCATCTCTCTAAGATTAGACTAGACTATGTAAAGCTACATCCTGCACACACTACCGCAGCACAGATGAGGAATAAGAGGATTTAGGTTATGGACTGGTCGACCTCCACTACTGATTTGTCCCCTCTAGAGAAGGTGAACTACATCATATAGGATGGTTAAAGTTTAAGTATCTAAAACATTTTAGCAAGAGGTTGGAGAAATGGATCCTGGGTTCATAATGTAGCAATGAGAAAGAATTGCTGCCTTTTTTTTGCAGTTTTTCAAACCATCCAGATTTTTTTCAGTTAATCATGTCGTCATTCTCACTGTCAGATGTTTTAGTTGTGCTGTCAGAAAATTCCTCAACGTGTCTCTGACGCCGTTTGTAGAACAAGACTTTTGCATGTTTTGCTCCTTACGATTGTTCCCCTTTTAGCATCTTTGCACTGTTCTCCAGATGTTTGCTTTTATGATCACTGATGTGCTGCCATGTTTCTTTGTTTTCAACACACATTTACCTGCCATTGTCAACCCTTCAAGGTCATTAGTTATTTAGAGGGCACCTTGGGTCTGTTAGCTTGAAAGATTAAAAGCATTCCCACCTAAAATGCTCAGTGGATTTCTGTCTTTCTTATCAATTGTTTCATGTTTATTCATTTCATTCTTGTCATAAGACATTTATCAGATGTCATTCAGCTCCTTCCTTCTCTCAGACACTTTTTTTGCAAATTCCTCAGAAATAAAAACTGCAGACATGTAAGCATCGTGTTATCTCTCTGCAGAGGTGGCCTGCCGAGGGGAACGGATCCGAGATGTCTACCAGAGACAGCAAGGCTACGCGGCGTGCCAAACCCAGGAGAAGGTCTCCCGTCTAGAGTGTCGAGGCAGCTGCTCGGGGGGATCAGAAGGACAAGGCACCTGCTGCACCCCCCTCCGCAGCAAACGTAGGAAATACACCTTCCAGTGCACTGATGGCTCTTCTTTTGTCCAGGAAGTGGAGAAAGTTGTCAAGTGCGGCTGTACAAAGTGTTCTTCATAAAAAAAAAAGAGGGAGAGAATTAAAAAGAGATGGCACCATCGGCAGATTTCCGCTTCTCCAGATATGTTCTGTGTTCCTGCCCGCCTTACTTGATCCCCATCTGCTTTGAGGAAACCCCTCCACCCTCCCCTACACCCCCTCTCCACCAACACCTTTTTTTTAAACCCTGAAAAGTGTAAAAGAAAGAGAGGAAAAAAAGAAAAACATGAGATAGAACTAAAAAAAATTAGTTTTGTTTGTCAGTGCTGGACTGATAATTGATGCTTCCTCGGTGGAGATCTTGAATTGTATTGTAAAGTACAAAAACAGACTTATTTTTTATTATGAAGTGAAAAAGACAAAAAAAAGAGAAAAGAAAACCCACAAAAGCTGACTCTGTCCTTACATCTGCTTCTTTTCGATGGTCGTAACGACCCCAATGGTGTGCCACACTGTCTCTTCCCGGAGAACTGACGGGTTACGGGCGGCTGACCACTTCCTGTAAACTTCCTGCTTCCTTTCTGTGACCTTTGTGTTTTAGGAATAACTTTAACTGGTAGTACCACAGACTCACCAGTAGGAGGAGCTGCAGTAAAGCCCAGGAGAAGGTGGGCATTCATAACAACCTACGACACTGAAACTACCACTGTAGTGTGCAGTTCTTAGCAGGCCTCCTGAACCCTCTGAGACTGTGTGCACGATCCCACACAGAGCTTGTGGTATTTTATTCAGCTACTGAACAACACACACACATACACAACTACTCTCCCCTGTAGTGTCAAACAGATTATCCGTCAGGTTAAATACACTACTCGCTGTTTATGTAACCCCTCCCCCATTATGGATGACAAGTATTTATTGTATCATAAATACCTGTACTTATTCAGTAGATCCCCATGTATCAATCTGATTCTTTTAATATATATTAATTTATATTTGTCCTTATTTTTGTATTAAAAAGACATACTCTGTCAAGATAGCTGAACTAACAAAAACGGTGTCTTTTTTTATTTTGGTTTATGAGACGTTGTTCTTTGATCACTGAAACTATTGTGCTTGCCAGAGACCTTAGTTACATTTTAATCTGCAAATGTGACGTGAAGACATTGTATATTTTTGTCGCTTTTCCTGAGAGTTTGTACTGTGCCATTACCAGAAGGTCTTTATATTAGAGTTTAAATGTATAGATAATTTCCCTACCTATGTATTCCACACAGATCTTGTGAGTAGCATTGACCCTAGCGGATGCATAGAACTGTTTTTACCTTTTTAACAAATTTAAAGAATACTGTGACTTTTTTCTAAATGAAACTACTTTGTTAGCCCCTTGGTCTCCGATGTTAACATGTTGCTGCTAAGTTTTTGTACCGTAGACTTGGATCCTGATCTGTATGTTCTATAGAGCTTCCTGCTCCTTACTGTACAGGGGGGCACCTTGTGTAACAGATAAATATGTCCCCTGCCCCACCTTTACACATGTGCATTGTGCTTTATATTCCCCCCGACTCCATCCCCAGACTAATGTCAGTTCTTTACTGATGTTTGTTTATTAAACACAATATTTACCTCACACCTTCCATATTTGCTTTTTGTTGTTTACACGAGTTAGTCAAAGATCGGCACACCGAAGAGGGTGTTTAAAAGTTTTAAAGAGAAATAATGTAACCTCAAATAATCTTTCCAAGGTGTAGTACTGTACATTCGATTTATTTTTTCTCCTTTTTGCTCTCATCCTCAACTTTACACCTTTTTGTCCTCTCTCTATCACCTGTAATTCTTTATGCCAATTGCCCCTCAGCAGCCCCTCAGTATTAAACAAGACTTCAGGGCTTGAACATGGTTTTAAATTTACAGCTCCTTACATTTAAGATGTCAAAACATATCTCTACAGGAATAATAATTATTTGTTACTATTTTATTAAAATCTTTGACAAGAGGTTTTTCAGAAGACTTCAGTAGCATGCATGTAAATGAATCTGACCTAGAGGCAATTTGGAAACTGGCTTTTCACATGAGGCTCATGTGAAAAGTAAAAGTCAAAAAATATGCATACGGATTATATATACATGAGCATGTAAAGTGCAGTGATTATCAGTGATTTATATCCTGTTATAAACCTTATAGCTTCATAATAGACAACATTCAACATGTGTAAAGAGCTGGCAGATGTGCTACTATTAACAAAAGATTTGATAACTAATGATAAAGAAGAAGTTTTTAAAAGGTGTTATCAACAAGTCTTTTTTCGACGCTGAATGAAAAACAAGCTTTGTTCCAAAAGAGCTTGTTTTTCCTTCAATGTCAAGACAAAACCTGTTAAATGAAAAACAATACAGAAGAAAAAAAGGCAAAAAAAGATCAACATCCAGAAAGATTTTAAAAAATCTTTAATAGATGCAAAAGGTTCAATCTAATCAGCCCTGAAATACACAGTGCTATTTACTAATGTGTTGCTGTAATAAAACTGACTCCTCAACTCTAATCATGTCAGCGATAGAACAGTAAAACAGCACTCTCAGATATCTCTTTGGAGGCGCTCCATGCTGGGGTTGTTGTCGGCCCGTCCCAGTCGAATGCAGTGAAGTCTCCACACTGCTTGGCGTGCTCGGGGAAATATCCTCCTCCACCGATACAATACTGAACACAGGTAAACAAAGAAAGAAAGAATTGTTACAGTGATTCAAGTATTACCTCACCATGGTGACAAACTGAGAAACTTTTATTTGCACTGACAAAAGAAGTAAAATAAACATGTTTCACAGCCATGTCACTGCACTGTAGCCAACATTAACATTAAACTAGATATTATTTAGAGAATATATGTTGGGTAACATATACAAAGGCAAGGTTGTAAAATAGGGGGGCAGCTGCCTCTGCTTTCCCCCCTGTAGGTCTGCCCCTGAGTCAACAACAGTAATGGGAAAGGGTCACACTCACACATACCAAGTTAGTACATAACCTGTCAGTAAGTACCACTGACTGTATTACAGACTCACATGTTCAGTGTTACAACCCTTCGTCTTAACTCCAGAGCAGATAGCCATGGCTGCACGTTCAGTGTTTATTGCTCTGAATGTGATGAAGCCTGGATCAAACTCTCCTTTAATCAGAAACAAACACAAAGTTCAGATTTTTCATTTGAAACTGATCATCTCAAACAATGAACTGAATTTCTGATCTCATTGACTTCTGATTATGTAAAATCTGTTTTATTTTGTGTTTCAGCATTTTACCTCTTGAATTTGGTCCATATAGACTTTTGGTGAGTTCTTCGTTTCCATAGTCATACACGATGGGAACAGCCGGTCCTCTGTCAGCACACGAGCCAATATTGTATCTCACTGGATATCGCTGCAAGAATGCAACAATCCTGTCATGAGTATGTGCATGTGTAGGTCTGAAGGTTTGCTCAGTAACTTAATATAGATACTCAACACTTTAAACTCTTAAAAACATTTGTTATCAGCCATTGTAAGTACTTTCAAATTAATGGCATAAAAATGTAGATTTGTGTTGGTTAGAGGTTAGTTTATTATTACCAAATCAGTTTACTAAATATATACTGTCTTCCAGGAAGTGAAAACTATCAAAAGTCATACATTGGAAACAGAAGGGCTGTTAATTTGTGGTGGTCATTTAAAAATACTTTTATACTTTTAATAACTTTGCATAAAAATGTAATGAAATCTCTAAAGAGGAAGATTTAATAGTCAGCTGGACAAAAAGCTTTTCTAATAAAACACTTTACATAATATTCTGCCCCACATTCCATCACAGGAATAGATTACTGTGAACATTTGGTAGGGATAAAGATTAAATGAGTGATTATGAACTAGGGTTAATAGACCTACAACTGCATGTCTGTCGATTTTGGTTTACAATCAAGGAACATTACATGGAAACTTAATTTCAGTTTACTTAATGATCTTCTATTTCAAGAACAAACCAGAAGAGGAATTAATCTTAACTTAAAGTTCAATGATAACGGCACTGTCGTATCTCACATCTTATGGGTTAGCTTAAAAGTCATATTGAGAGTGAAAATAATAGCATTTTTATTTATACAATGAAAAAAGAGATAAATAAAAAGAGGAAATGCAAAAAAACAAAACTGAAACAGGCCTACATCATCCAGTAGGCACAGTGTAGGAATAGTTTAATAAGTACGAGAAAAACAGATGAGGTTGTAGCCGCTTACACTACACATCAATGTCTATCTCAGTAGTGCTTTGGTGGAAGAATTGTAAAACCATGCACACAGCTTAATAATCTGTGCGCACCCTGGATCAAATATCTTGCATATTAAACTGTAGGACAAAAAGAAACTGGCAATCATACACCAGCAGAGACTTAGAATACAGAGTGCCAAAGCACAGACCACAGGAAGTGAGGAAGCACAGCTAAGAGCAACTCGGTTAGAAAAGAAAACAACAACTGCTGCAAGGATAAGGATGAAGCAAGGAGATTTTCTAAACCTAGTAATTAATCAGCGGGCATGCAAGTTTTGTGTGTCAGCTCATTAAATTTTCACATGAATAGTGTAAGTTACCATAAAGAGATTAAAAAGGTTTCCCCCATAAAGGAGAAAAAAGTGGTTGTTGGTGTGGTAGCGGAGGATGGATCCCAGGTCCCAGTTCTCCAATGGAATGTTGTTGGGAACGTGCCAAACTGACATATCATCTGCAATGATGTCATAGTAACCTGGATTCTGTTAAATCCAAAAAGAACAAACACAGTAGTCATTTTGACATTTTTTATTACATTTCAGTTGTCTTACTTGAAACAGTCACTAAGAGAAGGTCAATGGCATAACGTGATGAGAAAATAAAGGAGGAGTGGTTCTTGCAGCTTTCTAAAACCATCAGAGAACCATTTAAGAAATTGCAGCTGTTGGGAGAACATGCTGTGTACCTTAAAATCATCAGAAGTAGCGCCCTCTGCTGTTCCAAAGGTGTTTCTGTTGGACCAGTTCCCTTCTCCATCTGGCTGATTAGGATTGTTTCCCTGTTGACTGGACCAGCGATCACCTGCTGTGCATTTACCAGAAAGGCTGTTCTCATGAACACTGGCCACCAGTGTCCAGCCTCCTCCAGCTGTGGTCATGTCACAGAAAGTCTGATATTTCGTGCCTTGAGCTGACATCAGGTAGTACAGACCATCTGGAAACATTTTTGAAAATCATGTTGAGAAATTCTTATATTATATAAGACAAATGGTTTGTTTACCTGCTGACATGTTTCGGCTACATCTTGTAGCTTTCTTCAAAAGCATCACTTAATGTTTCTGTGATGTGCCTTTATGGCTGCTCAAGTAGGACTGGGACAGCAGGGAGCACTAACAACCTATGCCCCCTACTGTGTACCACATTATGGACTGGAAAAATGCCAGGGTCATCTGTGCTGAAAAAAACAAATACTAACGTTGCATCAGGAAAGCCATGGAAATTAGAAAATGGACACAGAGGACTATGAACCAGGACGAAGGAACTCTTTCACATACGTGGGATGGAGCCCTGGAGAAGGCATCAGACAGTAGGGCGCGTAAGCACTCCCTGCTGTCTGAAAAAAACCTACCTGAGCAGCCATAAAGACCCGTCACAGAAACATCACATGATGATTGGTTTCATCGAGCTTCATGGATGAATAAATCTGAGTATCAGTTGCATTACAATGAAAGTTTACACCATGATGTCTGATGATATTACCTAAAGGAAGCATGTAATGTGTAAAATGTATCGGTCCAAGTACAGAACCCTGAGGAACTCCATGACTTACTCTGGTGTGTGAGGAAGATTTATCATTTACATTAACAAACTGAAATCTATCAGATAAATATGACTTAAACCAGCTTAGTGCAGTCCCTTTAACACCAATAACATGTTCCAGCCTCTGTAGCAAAATGTGAGATCTAACAAGATAACAGACGTCTTTTGTCTGAGGCCAAGAGAAGATCATTAGTAACTTTTACCAGTGCTGTCTCTGATAGATGAGCTTGTCCTGTGCTGATCAATGGTTTGCTGAACTTTTATAACTAACTTTTTTATTGTTTATAGAGATTTTGTTTTCTTTTATGCATTTTAGAACATTGAAAGAGGCCATGTGTGCTTACCTTCTTTTTCACCATAAACGTCCCGAATCTCTTTACAGCTTCTAGCAACATAACTGAATCTGTTGTTCAGTTTCTGACTATGCTCAATGTTTGTTGCTGTATTGTTTACAGGAGGAGGCAAGGAAGGCAAGGTGCTTGTTGTTGTATTCCCATTTTCGACAGCTTGGATGTGGGAAAATATAATCAGATATCATAAGCAAGCAGTGATGCACTCTGAGGCATACAGCTGAGTCTTACAATTCAGGAAATGTGTATGAACTGGGAACTGGGTTACCTTTTTGTGGGGGAGCAGCATGACCCAGTGAGATCACCACAACTCCCCAAAACAAGAATGTCAGCATAACTGTAAAAAAAAAAAAAAAAATAACATGAAATATTCTGACATGGTAACTGTTGCAGAAACAAATAGATTTAATGTAATACATCTATCAAGTTAACACAATATTGCTGCCACCTTAGTGATTTTTACATGTTTGTAGATTATGAACTTTTTATTGTCCACTTACTTCGTTGTACATGCTTGTAAAGCATAAGAAAAACATTGTGGTAGGCTCTCATTTTTTCCAATCATCTTCTGTGTCTTCTGCAACATGCGTGTACTAATACATTATTTAACTGCTGCAGTCTTACCAGATTGCTCATTGTGTAACTTAATGATGAAGAAAATTACATTTAAGATTTATTTTTCAAAACATGCCTCAGCAAATACATACCAATATTCAATTGGAAATGACAAATTTCCAGAAATTCTTTATCATTTTCAGAACATACCAGCATTATTTGACTCATAAATAAAGTGGCTGCTCCTGCTTCTTCTTTAGTGCCCAGTATGCCAGCTATACTGGCTTCTACCGCTTTCACAATGGTTAATAAAGATTACAACTGCTTGGAAAGTGATAATGCATGTCGCAGCATCTCTCAGGATGGTTAATAAAATATGCTGCCATGTTCAGAAAGTTGGATGATTCAACTCTTTGTTACTGACAGTCTGGAGCAGTGAGTATCAGCACCTCCAAATCTAAGACCATGGTTCTCTATTGGAAAAAGTGGAATCTATGGAAAAAAGTGCCCCAAGTGGGGGAGTTCCAGTATCTCAGGGTCTTGTTCACAAGCGAGGGGGAGGATGGAGTGTGAGATCAACAGGCAGATCTGTCCTGGTGAAGAAGCAGCTGAGCCGGAAGGCAAAGCTCTTGAATATTCGGTCGCTCTACGTCCCTACTCGAATATGGTCACAAGCTGTGGGTCATGACCACAAAAATTAGATTGCAAGTACAGGCAGCTAAAACGAGTTTCCTCCGCAGGGTGGCCGGGCTCTACCTTAGAGAAAGGGTGTGAAACTCGGCCATCCAGGAGGAGCTCAGAATAGAACCACTGTTCCTCCACATGGAGAGGAGCCAGATGAGGTGGCTCGGGCTACTGGTTAGGATGCCTCCTGGACACTTCCCTTGTGAGGTGTTCTGGGTAGGTCCCTGCTGGGAGAGACCTCGGGGGGAGACCCAGGAAACACTGGAGAGATTGTGTCTCTCAGCTGGCCTGGGAATGCCTCAGGATTACCCCTGATGAGCTGGGAAATGTGGCTGGGGAGAGGGAAGTCTGGGCTTCACTCCTCAGGCTGCTGCCCTGGAGACCCCACTAAGGATAAGCGGGAAAAAATGGATCGATGGATAATAGCCAAGCCTTAGCCAAAAAAAATAAATTAATTAACAATGAGAACATAGTTGTGAGATAAATGACACCTTACTTCAGGAGTTTTCTGGATTTTTTTTTTTTACTAAAAACATATAGAAAGTGAAAACAAATTAAGATGCATGTACAAAAGTAATGGTACTTAAATGAAAAATGTTGTAAAAGATACAACAAATGTATATAAAAAAAGAAATTGGAAGTGTTAGTGTCAGTAATTTTATTAAAATGCACTAGATAATGTTTAAGTTAAATAAAATCTTAACACTGTAACTGTCATGGCAGGGAAATTTAGCCAGCAGTGGTTAAATTCTGTTAGTTTTGGCATTTGACATGTAAATGTACCTATACATCTGCAGAACAAACAAAATGGTCGGTTTATCTTGACATGCTGAAACCTAATGAGCTGCCAAAGCTGCCGCCAAAACCTCTTATCCTGATTAGGTTATTATAAGGCTAACATTAGGTTAAACATTAACGTAACTGCTCCTAAACTCATTTAGCATAACTAGTTTCTTGCTATTCTAGCAAAGTGAGAAAACTCCCAGCTATTTTCTTTTTTTCCTCTCCTCTACGTAATGTTTATCATTGCACACATATGTAAAAAAATGGGAGGAAAAAAAATAAAATGCTTACTTGAGCTTTTGGACCTTTAGTGGTGCTGTACTGCCGTTCCTCTCCAAACCAGAAGCTCTACAGATTACAACCATCCGTCTGTTTTCTTAAGTACTCATGAGCCAAACACCTATTCTTCACGTGAAACATCCAGGTCATCGCTTGGCTGACAATTTAGGTGTTTCCCATTGAGACTCTTTATCGTGTGTTCTCAGAAACAGCATTAATAAAAGGCAAGCTATTATACAGTCATTTGGCAGATGCTTATCATGTCTTCTGTTTCTGGGACGCCTGTTGGTACTTTCTAAAGCCCAAGTAATGCCAATAAGATTAGAACACACACAATGCAAAGGAACTTTAAACCTTTTCCTTCCTCTATCATCATGAGAAATGTAAGCTCCTGGGAAAATAAATTGGTCAAGCTTTGGGGACAAAGGTAATATCAGGAATGCACATGGTTATGTTACCATACACAACAATACAATGAATGAATTAAAAAAAGGAAATGATATTCTCCCCTCTATGAGCCACTTTACTGTGGTGGAGGGGTTTGTGTGTCCCAAAGATCCCAGCAGCCATGTTGTCGAGGGCTTTTTGCCCCTGATAGGGTCACCCAAGGCAAACAGGTGTCTGGGGTAGGGACCAGACTAAGAGTGGCTCAAATACCTCTATGATGATCAAGAACATTGGAAAGAAGGCTCCCTGGACGCGGGTCATCGCGGGGCCCCCCTCTGGAGACTGGCCTGGAGGTAAGGGCACATGGGCGAGCGTCTGGTGGCTGGGCATTTGCCCATGGGGTCCGGTCAGGCTCAGCCCGAAGGAATTACATGGGCCCCTCTCGTGGTCTCACCACCTGCAGGAGGGGCCGTAGAGGTTGGGTGCAGTGAAAGCTGGGTAGTGGTGTCAGAGCTTGGTCCGCATTGCCGGCAGTAAGTCGGATTCGTTTCCGGTGAGGGTTGGAGTCCGCCAAGGCTGC
>JBAMHV010000004.1:6289729-6303424 GCA_037177535.1 Pseudomugil gertrudae | reverse complement strand
ATGAACTGAATTTCTGATCTCATTGACTTCTGATTATGTAAAATCTGTTTTATTTTGTGTTTCAGCATTTTACCTCTCGAATTTGGTCCATATAGACTTTTGGTGAGTTCTTCGTTTCCATGGTCATACACGATGGGAACAGCCGGCCCTCTGTCAGCACACGAGCCAATATTGTATCTCACTGGATATCGCTGCAAGAATGCAACAATCCTGTCATGAGCATATGCATGTGTAGGTCTTAAAAACATTTGTTATCAGCCATTTCATGTACCAACATAGAAGGTGTGTTTGTTAGAGGTTATTTCAATGATAAATCAGTTACTTTATTGAATGTCTCTCGTGCAGGAAGGGAAACAACCGGACAAAATATATGATGCTAAAATAAGACTAGAATATAAATTTAAAAAATATTTAGTTTTCATTGAATAAAGATCAAAACTTAAACCTTAAGGGAATCAGAAGGAAAATATACATTCATATTTTTTTCTGGGTCCAGACCTCATATCAACACACCCAAGGAAACTTTATTACGCCCACACAAATTATTTAATCGATTCAGTTTGGTGAGTTTGTTACGAGTCATCTCATCCAATTTTCACATGAATAATGTAAGTTACCAGAAAGAGTTTGAAAAGGTTTCCCCCATACAGGCGAAGAAAGCGGTTGTTGGTATGGTAACGGAGGATGGATCCAAGGTTCCAGTTCTCTATTGGAAAGTTGTTGGGAACATGCCAAACTGACATATCCTCTGCAGTGATATCATAGTAACCTGGATTCTGTTTTAAAAAAAGCATAAAAGTTACCTTTAACATTAGTTTTTATCACATTTCAATTGTCTCATTTTAAATAAGTTTTGGAACTTGCTTCACAAACAAAAGATTAATGGCGTCAACTGATGAGCAAATAAAGGAGAAGTGGTTGTTACAGCTTTCTTAAAGCATCAGAGAACCCTTTCCAACACCCTGTGTACCTTAAAATCATCAGAAGTAGCGCCCTCTGCTGTTCCAAAGGTGTTTCTGTTGGCCCAGTTCCCATCTCCATCAGGCAGATTAGGACTGTTTCCCTGTTGACTGGACCAGCGATCACCCACTGTGCACCTTCCATAAAGGCTGTTCTCATGGACACTGGCCACCAGTGTCCAGCCTCCTCCCGCTGTGGTCATGTCACAGAAAGTCTGATATTTCGTGCCATGAGCTGACATCAGGTAGTACAGACCATCTGGAAACATATTTAAAAATCATGTTAAGAAATTTTTATTTTTCTTTGCTGATCAGTGGTTTGCAGGACATTTATATCTAACCTTTTACTGCATATGGAAATTTATTTTGTTTTCCTTTATGCATTTTAGAACATGGAAAACGGTCATGAGTGCTTACCTTCCTGTTCACCATACATGTCCCGAATCTCCCTACAGCTTCTAGCAGCATATTTAAATCTGTAGCTCAGTTTCTGCAAATGCAAAAAGTTTGTTTCTGTGACTATCTGGGTTGAAGTCACATTTTCACTTGCTTCAACATTGGCGAGCTGCTCTGTTCCTGAAAGTATAATCAGATATCATAAGAAAGCAACGATGCAGCCGAAGGCAAACAACTGAATTTTACAATGCAGGAATGTTTTATGTGTATAACTTTACCTGTTTGTGAAGGAGCAGCTTGGTTTGCATGACCCTGTGAGATCACTAAAAACCCCAAAAACCAGAAAGTGAGGCTCAACATATCTGTAAAAAATTATTTAAACATTACAGAAAATGATGAAACGGTAACTCTTACAGAAATAAATTAATTTAAAAGTAATACTTATACCAAGTTATCAAATTATACATACTGTATAATTTGATAACTTGGTAGAAGTATTTAATACAAACTTAAAAATGTTTCATTCAAAAAGATTTTTATGTTTAAAGGTCATCAGGTGTTGTTGTGTGGGACATTATCATCTCAAAACCATTTCAAAGATACCAGTTCTATCATTTAGGAAGACTGGAGGCAGGTCTAACAGTACAATACCTTCTAATAGTAGAAAATATATATAAATACTTCTCTTATAAAACAACCTCTCTTTCTGATTTCTTACCTTCCTGACCAGTGTACGATGTGTTGTGGTTAATGTTTGTTCATTCCTTTATTTCAAAACATGTATCTTTGTACTTTTAGCCTTGAGTTGTTAATGATTTATGATGTGTCCTAATTCTAGTCCAAACTGTACTCCCCATAGTAAGTACGGTATTCTGGGTGAAAAAACATATGTTCTCTCACCAAATTATGACTAATTTCAGTAAGATACTGTAAACTCTCTCTAGTCTTCATCACTAAATGTCTAACTACCTGCCATAAACTAATACACTGGATTACAGAACCTGGGGTTTTGCCTTTATTGGTTAATCTCAAGGGAAATGCGTTAAATTAAATTAAATTACGGTAACTCATCTCGCTACAGGGGCTGTCCCAACATGTAACCAGTTACCTGTTAAAATATATACTTTCTTTTTCTGCTGACCCAACTTTGAGAAAAGTGGTACCATTACGTATAATTTCATTCAGTCTATTTCCAGCACCTGATTGAATAACATCATCCTCTATTCGCCAGTCCATTGCAGAGAAACAAACAAGCTTGCATGCTCACATTTTTTAGATTGACCAATTAACTTAGTATGCATGTCTTTGGATTGTTGGAAGATGCCTGAGTTCCTGGAGAGAACCCACACATGCATGGGGAGAACATGCAAACTCCCCACAGAAAGGTTGCTGTTTGGACCACTCCTCAGGTCAGGTCAGGTCACTCCCCCATACAGCCACTCTCCTAGAATTTATCATTTATATCACTCACTGTGGATCCACACACATGGATAGCAGCTGCCATATTTGTGCCATCAGTGCTAGAGTAGTGGTTACTAAACTGGGTGGCCAGGTAGGTCAAGTAAAATGTAAATTTGTATATGATAATTTAAAGACAACAAAGTATGACAAGACACGTAATGCAATCACTGAGCCCACTGGATCTACTTACTGATGAGAACGTGTCACTAATCAGAAAAGATCATGTAAAACAGCTGCAGGGGAAATAACTGTTCAGTGCAATAAGTGTGAGCAATGCATGTTATCCATATTAGGATAACTGTAACCCGTTTAATGAACATATAGAGGAATTTTTCAGTAAAAGTTAACATGTTGAGCAACATCTCAGTCCCAAGCAGAAATATCCGACACATACAGGAAGTCATTGGCTTGTAACTAAGACTCATTGACCTGGACTGAGTGTACAAATTAAATATGTACATTTTGACATTGGAACCTAAAGCATCTGTAGATGAAAAGCAGATTATTTCAGATATTATTTTTAGCCACCAGAGGTCATCAAAAACCAGGGACTGTTTAAATGTTGATCTGAGATGTGTCAAACTCCTCCTTCAATCAAGATTAAGTTTCACCTGCTATTTTAATTCATGAATTCATCAAAAGTTCCAAGAGATTTATACATGGTATTTGTGGTATTATGTTCTTGACTAATTTTTACAGTTGAACAGGCTGTTGTGCATGTGATAACTTGCATGTGCATGTGATAACATGTTCTGGTGAAATTTTATATGAATGCATTTCAGAACATCTCAAAAACTCAAATTGAATCATTTGATTAGAAAATGCCTTTGCAAAATCCACCCATGCAGACTACAGTCTAAAGGAAGTGCCTCCTGTAAGTCTCCAGGAATGTCACATAGATAAATTAGACAACTGAACATAGACAACTGGTACTGTTTAACCCTTTAAACTCCAAGCTTACTGTTGCTCGTTTAGTTTAAGTTTTTATTTTAGCATAAAATAGCATAACTCTTTTAATCCCAGTCAACACCCAAACATATTTAAAGGACAGCTTCAGTTGTCAAATAATGAAGCTACAATGATGATGAGAAAAAAATGTATCAATACATATACTGTAGCATCATAAAGGTCAACGGAAACAAATAAAAACAGCATTTATCAATAACAGTACTTTGTATAAATAACACACAGATCAACAGTGACCACTTTTCTCATCTGCAGATCATTCTCTCACGTCATGGCTTTCAGAAGAAAGATACTGGTATCGAAACAAACACACAATGGAAACTATTTACATATCTATTCCAGTCATAGAGGACCATTATTACCATCATTTTAGCTCTCTGATTGGTGGAAAATTTAACAGGAAATAGCTTCATCATCATTTCCAGATCAGAAAAAAAGGCACTGTTTAGTTGAGACAGATATTCAGGTCTATTCATGCTGATTAACTGAAACAACTTCTGTTAATAAGTTGAAAATTCCTCAGTTGGGGAGTCTGTATTCCACTTCCTTTTTTTACACATTTATGTCATAAAGGTTTGTAGAGGATTGGAGCGAATCTCAGCATGTAGACAAGGTTTAGTCTGAGCAGCCCTGAAATACACTGTGTGCTGCTTTAATAAAACTGACTCCTCGACTCTAATCATGTCAGCGATAGAACAGTAAAACAGCACTCTCAGATATCTCTTTGGAGGCGCTCCATGCTGGGGTTGTTGTCGGCCCGTCCCAGTCGAATGAAGTGAAGTCTCCACACTGCTTGCTGTGTTCAGGGAAATATCCTCCTCCACCGATACAATACTGACACATACAGAAACAAAGTAATAAGCAGTATTCCTCAACACAGTGGCAAACGTTTATATGCTGTGACAAAGGAGTAGCAAGATGAAGCAAGAAGCTTGATGCCAGGGTGGCATCAAATGGTGGCGTTGACATCATCCATCCATCCATCCATCCATCCATCCATCCATTACCTACCCAATGCCAACACTTTTATGTATACTTCCAGCTTAATGTTATTATTTATATCATAAGTGAATTTAACATGATGTCATCTTGTTTTTGTTGTTTTGTTTTTCTATCCGTATTTCCTGAAACACTGGCGTTGGTAGATTTTTCATAATAAATACATATATACATAAATAAACTGTTTTCTATTGTTTCACAGCCATGCCTGCAACCAATAATAATATTAAACCAGAGATTATTCAGAAAATAATTGTTGGGTAACAACTGAGCAGGCAAGTCTTAAAAGTAAAGGGGCAGCTGCCTCCTCTTTCCCCCCTGTAGGTCTGCCCTGAGTCAGTAACGGGAAAGGGTCACACTCACACATACCAAGTTAGTACATAACTAGTCAGTAAGTACCCCTGACTGTATTACAGACTCACATGTTCAGTGTTACATCCCTTCGTCCTAACTCCAGAGCAGATAGCCATGGCTGCACGTTCAGTGTTTATTGCTCTGAATGTGATGAAGCCTGGATCAAACTCTCCTTTAATCAGAAACAAACACAAAGTTCAGATTTTTCATTTGAAACTGATCATCTAAACAATGAACTGAATTTCTGATCTGATTCACTTCTGATTATGTAAAATTTGTTTTATTTTGTGTTTCAGCATTTTACGTCTCGAATTTGGTCCATATAGACTTTTAGTGAGCTCTTCGTCTCCATAGTCATACACGATGGGAACAGCCGGCCCTCTGTCAGCACACGAGCCGATATTGTATCTCACTGGATATCGCTGCAAGAATCCAACAATCCTGTCATGAGTATGTGCATGTGTAGGTCTGAAGGTTCAGTGATTTAATAAAGATAATCAACACTTTAAAGTTTTAAAACAAATTGTTCTATTTAAGTAAAAGCTGAACGTTAACGTTTCGGCAGATAGCAACAGAAAGACTAAACATTCATTGTATTATTTCCCTGCATCCAGACCTCATTTCAACAGTTAGAAAATAAAACTTTGCACAATTTTACCAAACCTACGCACATGAATACTTGCTATGCATTTTTTATGTGTTTTATGTGTCATCTTATCAGATTTTTACATGAATAATGTAAGTTACCAGGAAGAGGTTGAAAAGGTTTCTCCCATACAGGCGAAGAAAGCGGTTGTTGGTATGGTAACGGAGGATGGCTCCCAGGTTCCAGTTGTCTATTGGAAAGTTGTTGGGAACGTGCCAAACTGACATGTCTTCCGCTAAGATGTCATAGTAACCTGGATTCTGTTAAATCAAAATAATAGTAGGAGAGTGGTTCTTACTGCTTTCTTAAAGCATCAGAGAACCCTTTAAGAAAATGCAGCTGTTCGGACAGATGTTTACCTTAAAATCATCAGACGTAGCGCCCTCTGCTGTTCCAAAGGTGTTTCTGTTGGCCCAGTTCCCATCTCCATCTGGCAGATTAGGACTGTTTCCTTGTTGACTGGACCAGCGATCACCCACTGTGCACCTTCCATAAAGGCTGTTCTCATGAACACTGGCCACCAGTGTCCAGCCTCCTCCCGCTGTGGTCATGTCACAGAAAGTCTGATATTTTGTGCCATAAGCTGTGATCAGGTAGTACAGACCATCTGGAAAGATCAATGCGAATGATGTTGCAAGAAGCCTTTTGCATATTGTATAAATATAGATGTGCATTTATATATGTGTGTGTGTAAATAAGTATGTAAAGAGATTAAAACATATCTTAAAGTCATTAGCACTTACCTTCCTGTTCACCATAAAGGTCTTGAATCTCTTTACAGCTTCGAGCAACAT
Organism: Pseudomugil gertrudae; assembly: GCA_037177535.1. NCBI lineage: Eukaryota > Metazoa > Chordata > Actinopteri > Atheriniformes > Pseudomugilidae > Pseudomugil > Pseudomugil gertrudae. The sequence goes on along the minus strand of JBAMHV010000004.1, from coordinate 6,296,849 downwards.
ATTTGGATCTGTTGCTCAGTTTCTGCAAATGCTCAACGCTTATCAGGGTGCTTCTGTGAATTACTTCCTTCTGGACAACATCCTCTGTTTCTAAAAATACAATCAGTTATTAATTCAAGAAAGCTGTGATGTACATCAAGCCATACGGGTGAGTTGTGTAATTCAATAAATATGTGTGAATGTTACCGTTATGTGAAGGAGCAGCTTCAAGAAATGTGTGACCCTCTGAGATCACATAAAAACCCCAAAACAAGAGCGTAAGCCTCAACATGTCTGTGAAAAAATTATTAAAACAATATTAACTGTTTGAATATCATAACTACCCTATCAGAAACTTAAAATAAAATCAAATAAATGTCCAAAAAATGATAAATTAATACTATTTTCAGTTAAATTAAGGCTGCTGTTGTTTAACATGACTAAATGCTTCCGGACAATAAAACATTTAAGAAACATCAGTTTTTTCAATGTGTCCCAGTCCATTTTTATACACATTTTTTTTTTTTTTTTTATTTTAAATGAATACTTTTTGCTGGATACACTTAAAGATGTCTCTCTGTTTCTGGTTTCTTACCTTTTGGTGAGTGTACGAAGTGTTGTGGTCAATGCTTGTTTGTTGGTTTGCTTCACAGCTATTTATATACACGTGTATTATCATAAATCTTTGTACTTTAAACCTTGAGTTGTTAATTATTTCCTTATTATTTCCCTTATGTTTGTTGGATCCGTTACTGAACACATGGGCATTAACAGTTGTAGGTGTGTTGTAAAAAGAATTGGGTGTAGTTACCTGCATGTCCAACTAAGTATCTAAGACAAAAACAGGTATTTGTAGCATTTCTTTCTTGCTCCCTGTAGGCAGATTTTAAGATAAGCCGGTCAGCCTTCATGATAATGAGGTATTTGCACAAATCCTCCCTAACACACATAGTAAACATTTTAGGAAAAAGTCAAACTCATCGGTCTGTAATCTTATGTTGATTCATGCAATAAACTAACAGAGTGGGTCACAGTGATTATAAGCACACACAAAAACACAGTTTATTACATTTTATTTGTTAACCGCTGTAAAAGCCAACGTTTTGCTTTTGATGTGAAACTGATTAGATAGCAAACCAAAAAATCGTGCTGTGTTCCTTATTACTTTGGTCTAACATGTAAAAGAATAAACACTGCCTGGATGCAGTCGTCTGTAAACATTTTAATATTTCTGAGGTTGATATGATGGACGTCGTTCAATCTGATCATGTTATCTTTGAAAGTGCTGAAATTGTAGATGAAAATAGCCAAACAGTACCACTAAAATTCCACTAAAAATGTTTGTGCAAGCTTTTTCTCCTTTATCCGCCCACTTAGCCTTCGGTTGATGAGTTTGTGGATCATTTTAATGTTTAAATTAAAACCTTTTTTAATTCTGTTGTTCCCACCACGGTGAAATTGATCACTGCCAAAAACAGAGCTCCATGGAAACATGGCACGTTGGAGTTGAAAAACGAGAATGTCAAAAGGTGGAACTTGGATGGCAACAACAGTAGGTTCATTATTTTATCTATAAAGAGAAACGTGATTTATAATCTGGAGCCGAGTGTTATTCAATTCAATTCAATTTTATTTATATAGCCCAGTATCACAACAAAGTCGTCTCAAAGGGCTTCACACACAGTTCATCACACAACAACAACATAACACACAATAGACACAGTAATGACTACACTAAACTAAGCAGACATCCTGTTCTTAGACCCTCCTTCTCGGTAAAGAAAAACTCCTAAAAAACTGTGATTAAGATAGATGATCATTGCTAAGAACAGCAAATATGCTCAAACCTTGTTCGTTACCGTTCACTGACAGACCTCCTGAGTCAGTGACCGCAGAACTTCTGTCCTGTAATGAGTTTGAGGTTTGACTTCTAACTAAATGTAGAGACTCAGGCTTTAGTCAGTGCCAGTGACATGAACATGTGTCCTCACTCAGAGACGTTTCTCCAATCAGTCCTAAAAACCTGGATGAGGTTTTCTGAAAACTTAACACTTGTTGTCTTGACGTCATGCCAATGGGTTTTGGGTTTTTATTTTAGAATATTTCACAATGCATGACTTCAGATATTTTACAGATTTTAAACATGTCTCTCCTTTCATGTGTCCATCAGCCCCTAAAAACAGCTGTCATCAACCCGCAACAGAAAATAAATAACATAAGATCGTAGCTCTCGAGCAGCTGCAGACCAATATCAAACCTCCCCTTTTTTAGTAAGATTATATCAAAAGCAGTTACACAACTTCCTGACACTAAATAGCTGTTTTGATGTCAGTCAGGTGGTAGACTACACCACAGCACCAGACTGCTCTGGAGGTCTTATCAGACATCCGCTTTAGCACAGAAAGCAGCAACATTTCAGTCATTGTTCTACTGGATTTCAGTTTTTGACACGGATCATCCGTGTCATCAGACATTTTACCAAACAGGCTGAAAAACTGGTTAGGACTTCAGTGCAGTTTGAACTGACCTTTTATTGTTGTGTTTGACTTTTTATTCTGTATTTCCTTCCTCAATGAGTCAAACATCAAGTGATAAAAGAGTTAAGTTTACAATAAGTTAACCATTCACCATAAATTCTGCATTGTAAACACTACCTATGTTATAAATAAATCAAAAGTCAGGGATGCTGATATAGTTCCTCCATGTTTGTTGATTGCTCTACAACATTTTTATACTAGCTGGGCCTGAAAGAGTATTTATGAAGGTAGAGTGTAAAGAGAAGAGAGGAAGGAGAGACAGAGACACAGAAGGACAACAACTTCTCTAATTGTGCAGTCAAACAAAAAAAAAAACAGATTTACTTCTTTATTTACTTGTAAAGAAACAAAAAACATCCTCATCCTCAAACATAAAAAAAACAGCAGTCAGGTTGCATTTAACTCATTGATACTGCAGTGTCTTGAAAAAGTTGTCATAACTTTTTTAAACTGACATTGAAGGACTTTCAGATCGTTTAGAGTACGCCAACCAGAAAAACAGGAGCACAGAGGATGTTAACCTAACCTAGTGGAGTCAACCTCATGTTCCCATCTTTTATTGGTTCATGGAGTTCAGCTTTTGACACTATGCAGCCTCTAATCAAGATGCTGAAAGACAAAACAATGACCATTTGTTTTTACCTTTGTTTTTAGCAGCTCCCCAAGTCTTTCCTAGCTCACCTGTCCTACAGTTCTGTAGCTCTTGCAAATACCTGGATGCCATTGTTAACCCATTAACCAGGAGGCCTCGTGTGAACTGCCTCGGTATGCACTTAGAATCAATGGTGTGAACAGAAAAGTAATGTTATTTTTCTGCCGAGCTTTTCTGTTGGGTCTTAGAAGATACAGTGTGCCAACCTTTCTGTACAACTGAGACATAAATGGCTTAATCTCACCTGCACTGCATTGGAAATAATCATTTAGAACATGTGTCCATGCAGACATCTCAGAGCTGACCGACTGAAGACAAACTAATGCTTTAATCAATGATCAATCATTTTAAAGAGTTTAAGCTGCTACCCTCAGGAAGGACAAACAGAGGCCATCATATCAGGTTTAATAGATTTAGAAATGTATTTCTCCCTGTGTCAAACAACAATTAAACACTTTTATCTTTACTTGTTTTCATGTTTTTTAATAATTGTTTTATGTTTTTTTAACTATTCATTTCAAACATGGAATTTATTATTTTATCTATAAAAGCAAAGTGTGGTTTAGCTGTATGTGTTAATTATGGTTCATTAAAATTATTTTTAATCCTTGAATGAAAAGGCAGAAGATTGGTTTAATAACAGCTTATTTATTAGAGTACAAGTTTTCCAGTCCTCACACTCCAACACTGTCACTGATTTCCTTTAATCTCTGGATTTGTACTGCTACAAATAAACATTATAGATTATTATTGCATAGATGACATGAGTAGATGGTAAGAGTGGCCATATCAGATATCGTTTTGAGCCACCAGAGGTCAGCAAACATCCTAGACTTTATCCAAACAAACAGGTGTAAAAAAAGAAGAATATTAAAACTATTCCTGTGATGGGCTGGCAACCTGTCCATTGTGTCCTGCTCTCACCTGCTAACAGCTGGGACAAGCTGCAGCACCACCCCTATGATTGGATTAAGTGATATAAAAAATGAATAAATATTAAACTATAAATATAGTTCAGATAGGTGGAATTCAACAACATCACCAAAATATTTGTTTTGTTTTAAGACCTTTAATAAGTTAAAAATCCAGAAAAGTATTCATTAAATTAAATAAATGTAGTAAATGTGTCACTCTGTGGGGATAAAAATGATAAAAGAATGAAAAAGATAGACCAAAATGACTGAGAGAAATTACAAAAGAACAGAAACAATAAAGAAAACAACCACAATGGGGCATAAAAGTACTAAGAGACATACACTGGCTGACAGCAGATGCAAAATGTTTGTAATAAAAACAAACTAAAAAAGATGCATCACATCTATAACTACAAAAACATGGAGGAAAAAAACTTAAGATAGCAAAATAACGACTTGAGAAAAGCATTTTAACATGGTTTTAGTTCATATTGAAATTTAAAAATGACACAAAACTTCTCTTCCTTAGTTGTTTTTAATGTCTTAATCCTCAGAACAAGTGGTAGAAGCTGGGGACCGGTTGTTTCTTAATCTGCCTGTGAGTAAAAGTCAGCCCCTTCCCACCAACACACTCATGTGACTCCACTTTGAAGTCTTCAGAAGTGGCACTTTTTGCTGCTCCAGAAGTGTTACTGCTGGACCGATGCCCATCTCCATGCACCGGATCAGCATTGTTGCCCTACTGACCGGACCAGCTACCACCCACCTCCCACGAAGGTCTTTCTCATGAACACCAGCACCTGGAAACATGAGGATCAGGATTAATGGGAGAAAACAGCAACACACTGAAGAAGAAAGTCATTCGAGGCCTGTCATATGATTCCAGTAACATTCCTGCAGAGTTGTCTCTGTATTAATATTTGAGAGGAAACTCATTTTCAGAAATTGTCTCAATGAAACTGCACGTTTAAACTCAGCTGCACAGCATCAAGCCCTGATTGTTAAACATCACAAACAGGAACATTCATGAATAAATGCTCTGACAAATTCTTTATGTTTTCATTCATTTATGATGCGATTTGCTCTTCTCCTGTGGTGCATTTGCACATTTTTCTGGTATGTCTTCTTCGTCCAGATCCTTTTGGACTGAATGAATATTTATATCCGTCAAACTGCTTCTACTTACCTTTCGAATGTAAAGTGCACGGATCACAAACTCTGTTTTCGCTGAGTGTGTGTCTCTCTGGTCTATTTTTAGAGGGTTAGAAGGACACTGTGAGAGTGAGATGTCAGGCTTTCTGATGTCTTCACTAATAATTCAGCTGTTTCGTGCAGCAGCAGGAATGAGAAGCAGCAGCCAGCTGTGCACATCTGCTCCAAACACATGTGTCTGTCTGTTGGAAATACTCTTATTAAAAAACTATATTTTGTGACCTCCTCCTGGCCTTTATTTGTTTTCCAGCTCTCTGTGGTTCCCTCAGGGTCTCTCAGCACTATGTGGAAATGAAAATAAATTAAACACGTTCCATAAAATCAGCATCATGTTTTTCTGTAAAACATGTTTTTATACTATTTTGTAAAACCATCAAAATAAAATGATAGATCTTTCACATATCAAGCACTAATTACTTTAATATTATTTATTTTTTGGATGAATGGGGATAAATTATTGGTGTGATGGCCTGTCAGTATGTATTGAATACAGGAAATATTTTATTTTAAGAATGAAAAGAATATAGCATGTTTATTGGATCGTGACAAAATCAATAACAAAAACTTAAGGAACTCTAGTGAACAGAGAATTAATTTAACGGAATCTGATTCAGTAAAAGAATATCGGAATGGTACATATAGATATAGATTGATTTAATATAAAATGTAGAAATAAAGTTTTAGAAATTGTTTAAAACTCAATCGGTAGAAAATAAATAAAAACAAATATGTGAAATTGGTGGTTCTTGTGAAAACTGCGCTGTGTATCCAAGATAAATCTGTTACATGGGAAAGATTAATAAGTTTTGCTGGTTTCATAGCTAATAATATACTTTCCTTTCTTGAAGTGGAATGTATAAATAAATTGGTATATCTATATAAATTTTTATCCTTAAAAAATGAAATAAAAATTATAATTTTTACAATTTGCAAACATAATATGATAAACATTAAATTGTCAAGACAAATTTTTGTTTTTAAAATTAATCGAAATTAAATATTAATTAATTGTTAATTTTTCAAAATTTAACAATAAAAGATAATTTAATCGTTACTAGCCCTAATTTTTATATATCCATATTGGCCCTTTTTTAACAGAAAAGTGTAGTAATTATTTAAATAATGGTCTTATGGTTGCTTTATAATTCATAAGAAATGTTGAATTCGTTCCATCAAAGAGACTTCATTTTATCCATATATATTTCAAAACGAAAAAATGAAAAAATTTTTAAATCATAATAGACATCGTAATCATTAATTTATAAAATTTAAAATGTTTGTTAATTTTTAATAAACTAAAATAATATTTTTAGTCACGTCTTAATCGTTTTATAAATTTTATTTAACCATTTATTATAAACACGCAAATAATATTTTTGTAAAATTTATATCTTTAGTTTATAAATTAACAAAATATAAATTATATTTTCTGCAAAATTGTTAATCTTGATAGAATTGAACCATCATTTTATCATTTTACTGTTTGTTTTTGAAATGTTTGATGAAACTAAATTAAAATAAATGAATTTAATTTTTGTTTCTATCCTCAAATTTGAGTCTGATTCAGCAGAATTGTGATAATTTTACTACTTTTTACTCTGTCTTATTCAATAAATTAAATTTTTATAAAAATATTTTTTTATCTCGACGAAGCTTTATTAATATCATAACAATAATGTCGATTCTTAATTCAAATGTCTGTAAAAAATAGAGTTTACATCCTTCAATTTAATCTTTGACTAAGTGACTCTTAATGAAAATATTGATAAATCTAATGATGATTTATTTTAAGAACAAAACCACGAATTAAGATGAATTCTATTCTC
>JBAMHV010000004.1:6272296-6288782 GCA_037177535.1 Pseudomugil gertrudae | reverse complement strand
TATATATATACAGTTTTTTTCCCATTGGATTTAATGGGAAAATGTGTCCAAACTTTTGACTGGTAGTGTATAAACACTGTCCCTGCTTTAACACATCTGATTTAAATTAAATGGATCCAACATCCTATGAGGTTCAACAAATAATTCATTAAGTTGAGTTGAATGTGTTGGAGAAGGATCATGATTAGGATTATAGCACTACGGGACCAAAGTTGACCACCCCTGCAACTTTTTTCTTGTTATAAGTCCCCCCTCCACCCCTAAATCACAGGATAAACTCTTACCCACCCTCTGACCACTTTTTATAAATAAGTCTAAACTTTTTTTCAGAATATCATCCTCAGAGAAACTCTGACTGTTTTGCTAAAATATTTGAATAATGTTCAAATTTGTAAGATTATCTTCTAATAAATTAAATTGGCAACCTGTGAACAAAATTATGTCAGGTTTGTTGTTCAATTGGCTTGCATGAAAGAAAAATGATACATGAAAATAACATCAGAAGTGTCTGTCAGTATGTCCAAAATATGTAGAAGTGGAGAAGTACATAGGCCTTAATTAAATAAAAAGTGACTTTTGAAAAGAAGCTTGTTTTTCAAGTTTAATTTCTTACATGGTAGCTAAACAACATGAACAACACTAAGATAGTCATTAGCTAGTTGAAATCTTCCTTATGCTGAGGTCTCAGTGTTGCACTTGTGTGTTAAGTTTCCCTTCCTTAATGCGTTGTAACTCAATCAAAATGTCGGTCATTTGCTTTGCTTGCAGCCTTGAAGGTTCCTTTAACTTCCATGCAGTCAAGAAGCAGTGCAGTTCACTTCCATGCAGAAGTGAAGCATCCCAAAGAAGCTTCTCCAGATGAGCTAAATGAATGAGCTTCTGGTCGTCAGCCTGTCAATATTAGTAGATACTTAATCATGACCTCCAGTCAGCTCTGTAAAGACGTTCTCATTCAGTAACCTACATACCACATCTGCATATTTAAAAAAATGTATTTGACCATTATTTTCTTCTTTTCCAGAATAATCCTCTTTGATATGGTAACTGTAACACATAACGCCCATCTGCAATGAATGGATGTAAGCTACAAACCCATTATGCAGTGAAAGCCACAAGAATCGCACGCTTAACCCCCAATAGTACGGCATCTTCTCACTCCTGCAACACACAGGCGCAAACATGTAATCCCCAGTACCCAGGAGGAATAATGCTTTTAATGAAAATGGATTTACTGTCAAATACTTGTTGCTGAAAGGATTTCTGTGAGATGTTTATAAAAACATTTATTTATTTTCAAGCCAAGAGAAAAGCAAGAAAACTGTCACAGCTATGATGAACCATGCGTGTTTCTCTATCACGTCCATGTGAAGATTCAATCATGTGCAACTTTACGGAGTTAATGACTACATTTCTGTTTTCTCAACTAGTTTCTGGCACACAAAATATCCTTTGTGTCCAAAATATTGTTTCTTAACTGGACTATGTGATATGATTTACTGATTAGTTAACTAAGATGGCCATTTTCCCTCCAGTCAGACGTTATGCTAAGCTAAGCTAAAATGTTTGGCTGATCGTTTACATGTAATGTTGAGCTTTGGTGATGAATTAACTTGTGTGTGTACGCTTGTGTGTGTGAGCATATGTGTGCAATGCATGTGTTAGGGTGGCCTTGATGTAAGTATGACTTTTTGTCCCTGTCCAGCCCCTTGTTGGCAGGCTGAATGACAGGACCTCCCAGCAAAGAGTACCAAGTTCTAGGACATGGGGATTTGGTGACATCATAGAAATGCTGGATGTATGAGTGTGTATGTGGTAAAATGAGGTGTTATATTCTAGAGCAAAGAAAACAATTCAATATAAAGGGAGGAAAAGAATGCCTCTTTTCCATATTGATATATAATTTTTTGGGCTTCCTGTTGGCATGGGTCTGATGGTAAAACACCAGAAGAAATCTAAGCAGGCGTGTGTTAGATTTAATTTCTTCAACATGATCAAACTCACTGGGTCACTCGCTGGCTCTTTAAGCACCCAGATGACAAAAAAAATCCCACAAAAACAATTTTAAAAACTGCTATAATTGAACCTTTATTGTACTTTATGCCAGTTTTTACTTAAAGGACATGCAGATAAACACCTCAGACCACGTCAGACTGTTTTATATACTGTAAAGAGATAGCATCTCAGCTCAGCACAAAGACCAGCCAGCTGTTCACAGATGCCTCGTTTCTCTGAATCCATACCATATTTTCTCCTGTTGAAATAGGTCTTTGAGAGTCCATATTTATCTGTCCCCTCGGGGACAGATAAAATCTGTATCCATGCAGACAAAACAGGCTGCATGTGCCACAGCTGAACAGGAATGGCACTACTCTCTTCATATAACGCTAGTTTTATGATTACGCTTGTACCAGTTTGAGATGCTAGATGACATTTGCTGTTTGCATGTTTATCAATAATGATTAAAAGAGCATTTTTTATTTTTTATATAACTCCAACAGCACAGGAGCTCCTGTACTTACTATCATGTAGTCTCCATTTCACACACTTAAACAGATATACACTGACGCTGTGACATAAATAAAGTCACAATGCATTGTGTCTGTGCGCCATTTATACACTTAGATTTGTCATTTTTAAAGTCTTTCTTAAAATGACCACAAATATTACAAAAAATAGGATTTTTTTTATATGGCAGATTTTTCTGTAGTTTTCATGAATAGTGCACTTTGGTATCATATCTTGTTAACAATTCAATTCAATTAAACTTTATTTGTATAGAGCCGCTTTGTGACAATGATTTGAAAGCATATTGAATCCATAACTTTTTTTTTTATCTCTGACAAATACGCAGGAACAAATCTGTTTTCGTTTTTTAATGTGCAGAAAAGAGCTTACATCACAGCGGTGTGAAAACTTATATATTTGCATGTGAGTGTTTAGTTCATCACATCTGTGATATGTGAAGGCCTCCACACAGTGATGATTTTCTACTTACAACAAAGCGAACAGATTATCTAATAATGTGCTTATTTACTGCACATATACATGTAGTAAAAGTGTGGCATCTCATTTTAACTCCCAATAAGAGCAAAAAAAACTACTATATAATAAGAAAAAATGAGCAAATGAGTAAAAGATCTTTTTTGTTGACTTCATTAAGGCTTCTTGAGTTTACAGGTCATTATTTATATAATTGACCTCAACATGAATCAATGTTTTAAAGTGAAAACAGCAGAATATAAACCCTCAATCTGCACTCCTTTCCTGCATCAGCATCTCAATCTGGAAACGCATCTTGTGTTTTTTTTTTAACTCTGTCAGCTTAAAAGCTTCTATGTTCACACTGGTCAGGGCATCTTTCACAGGAACAACCCTCAGGTACAAATTATTCATGTTTGTTTCTTTCAGGTATCGATGTGGGAAAATGTAGAGTGCATGCTGCAGCTGCCAAGGTGAGTGCTAATGTGAGTAACTTACATAATCTTATTTTCTAGAGATTCAGAGAAATCCAGACTAATAAATGTCTCAACATATGAGGGGAGAAGCTTTTTTACCTTTGGACACTGGAAAGCTTGAATCATTTGTGGTTTTACAGTAAAACAGTCGTCATCAGTTCAGCTGTTTGTTTAAGATTACTAATCTTGTGCCTAGAAAGGAAATCATTAAGAAAACATGAGTCCATGTGCTGCAGCTGACCGTGCAGATGATTTTTTACTTAAAGAAACGGAAAATGATGGAGTTGAATCTGCTCTCCTTATTTTTAATGCGTTTTCTGCTCCCTGACATGTGTGCACTTAAACATCTTATCAAGGCCCCGCATTTCCTGAAACTCCATATAGACTGAAACCTTTATTGGTTTTTTTTGTTTGTTTGTTTTTTTGTACATTTTTATCAGCTGAGAAGTCTTTTGTTCTGCAGGGTGTTACTAATTTGATGAGCACCTTGTATCAAGCCAAGCATAATTAGTATGATTCATTAAAAGCATCTGATAAATGACAGTAGAATTAAATAGAAATGTCATTTCAGTCTTTCACTTAGCTTATACTGATGCAAGCATTTTGATGGTTTGTAGCATCGAGTCAAAAAAAGCTTTCAGAAACAAGCTCAGATGAAAAAGTGAAAATTAAAAATAAAATAATTAAGAAAATTCAAGATTAAGCAACCAATATTCCCTATGACCTCCAGAGCCACTCCTTTCTACAACTGTCAAGTGTTATGGACATGTTACGAGATGTTGCCAAGATAGACGAAAGTCATAAACACAACCATCTATCCAATGACAAAAACACCTGATTTATCAAAGGTTTTATAGACTGGTGGCATGTAAGTGACCTAATAAAACAGACTAATCAGCGCGCCTCTGTGAGTCAAGTTGAATGAACGAGAGGTGAGGATGTGCTGGATCCATCCATCCCATCCTTCCATTTTCCATACTGCTTCATCCAATTCAGGGTTGTGGGTAGCTGGAGCTTAACCCAGCAATCATCAGGCGAGAGGGAGGGTACACCCTGGACAGGTCACCAGTTGCCAGTCCATCACAGCACACTGGATCCAGTAAGACTGATAACAGACTGAAAACTCTCCATCCTGCTGCAGTCAGTTCATGTTAAGTTCTTCGAGCAGGAATGAAGGAGGAAGTGTCAAATTTAACCCATAAGATCCCGGAAATATATAACATATATGACAAATTTACTTTCTCAGACATATTGCATTCTCAGATCAAGATCAGATTTTTATCTTCTCCCCCTCAATGGACACCAGAAAGCAGAAGATTACACAATAAGAATTTTGACATATCACATGGTAATAAATGTTAAATATCCCTAAAAAAAGTTTTATATAATTTTTTTATATATTTTGTTAAAGGGAGAAAAAAAAACTCATATTGAAAAAATATTGGACTTTCCCCCTGCTTGTTCATAGGTTGAGTCTTGAAGGGTTAAGAAGATCTCAAACTCAGTGCAAAGCGATGCTCCTTCACACGTGTCCCATATTAGAGCTGAATGATGATGTGATCCACTTTCTCATTTAATAATGATGTTGAACAGAATGGAAACACTCACTGACTCTATGAATGGAAAGTGACTGCAGACAGAGTAGATAGATAGAACTGTGAATAAAAAGCTGTCTTCTCAGATTTTCTTTGTTATTGCCTCATAATTTTAGTGAACCGTCAGGTAAAATGAGACATTTATGGTTTGAGCCTCTAGTTCTTCAAATTGACTGCAGATTACTTGGAAATGTTTTTTATCTGTACTTAACAAAAAAGTGTTTGTTTGGTTTATCTGTATGCTTTCCCGTGTTAATGGAACAAAGGCTCACACCCAGCCTGCTGAGGAGAACTGTGAGGTCATTCTTGAAGATTAAAAAATAAAAAATCAGTTTAACAAGCTTTTATAAATAAATCCTTTTTTCAGAGTGGCTCATTCACTATTTTTTCATTTTCTATACCACTTATTCCACTTCAGACTTTCAGGGAAGCTGGAACTGTGCCATAAATGAACAAGGGAAAGGCAGGGTACCAGAACTGGTCATAGGTCCATCACAGGGCCACAAAGAGACAATAGTCTCACACACATCCACTCCTAAGGACAATTTTCAAAAGACCACTTGACCTATGCATGTCTTTGGATGGTAGAAGGAAGCCAGAGTACCAGTAGAGAACCCTCACTAACTCCACCCAGAAAGGCCACAGTCTGCATGTGCCGAGGCTCAAACCAGCAAACTTCTCGCTGTGGTAACCACCACACCACCACGCAGACTCATCAGTTACCCCATACACCCAATAGATACGGCAAAGTCCACCCAGAAAGGCCACAGTTTTAATCTCTATTTGGTCAAAGTTCAAACAAGTGACCTTCAAGCTGCCACATGCAGCCCATGAACAACTCAGTTAGCCCGAGCGATGCGTTTCAGCCACAATAAACAGAGTTCTGCTTTGATGCTTTCATTCATGTTCTGTTTTAAATGAGCTTTGCAGAGCAGCATTTCTGGAAAAATACACATCATTTTTTAAAAAAATGTTCACAATTTGTTTAAAGAACCTTTAGCCATCTTTACATCTGAGGGTGAACCCTGACAAATGATTGCTGGGACAGACTCCAGCTTACCTGCTACCCTTAATTGGATTAAGCGGTTAAGAAGATGACTGATTGCATTATTTTACCAGAAATTACAGTCTTTTGCTTTTGCAGTTTGAGTGACTAATAGCTGATCTGGTGGCACACTTTACCTAAACACTGCAAAAGAAAATGGGACAGATGTTTTAAGAGTTATAGAAACCAAACATTTGTATTAAAAACAGCCCATCTTAACCACAAAAACATATTTCAGACTTACACAATAAGTTTTTATATGTGATTAATAAAAGTTGCTCAGTTTCACCTTTTATTTGACTAAGACTAAATGTATTTTACTTTCCTTAAGTTAAAGGTTTGGGGTTGAGTGTCATATAGAGGTACTGGGATGGACTCATGGCCTGTCCAGGGTCCTGCAGCATCTCCACGATCCTGAGTCGGAATGAGGAGTAGAAAAATGGATGTTATCCTGGACTGACTGAGCCTTTGTGTTGGCTAAATTTAAAGCTAAGCAATGTGTCTGTGATGCTGTTTATATGGGTATCTGCGTGAGTCTGTCTTTGTCGCATCTTTCCTCAGTGTCTGACACTTGGTCCAACGTGGCCCTTTTGTGATAAAACACAGTCACCGTGGTGTTCCCGCTGTCCTGGCTACCCCTGGTGTTCGTAGAGACGCTGAGCTTTGCTTTCTGTGGGCTGTCCCGCTTCGGGTTTCCCGTCTCGTTGCTCGCCATCATCGTCTCCACAGCTGCGCTAAACGCGGCCAAGAAGCCCCGTCCGCGGCAGCGCAACAGGCGCAAGAAGGCGTCCCTGAAGTCCGCGTTGAACGCGTAAATAACCGGGTTAAGAGACGAGTTGCTCCAGCCGATCCACACAAACACATCAAAGGTTTTTTCGCTCACACAGTAGGGGCCACGATGTGCTCTCGGGGCCCCCGGTCCGGGACAGAAAGGCAGTGCGCAGTTTAGGATGAAGAAAGGCAACCAGCAGCAGACAAAAACACCCATTATGATGCTCAAAGTTTTCAGCACTTTAGTCTCTTTCCTGATGGACACTTTAAGCTCGCGATGGGAGTACTGGGAATCCGGATGAACACCAACGTGGGACTGATAAGGGTTGCCACCCAGTTCCGTACAAACACGAGGAAATAATTCTGGGACGTGCGAGCGGCAGCTCTGCGCGTGCTCCGCCGCTCGCTCCAAGGAGGATATCACCCGGATCTGCATTTGGGCAATCCTGTAAATGCGGGTGTATGTGATAATCATAATAACAACTGGGATGTAGAAGCTGATGAGGGATGAGGATATGGCGTAAGTGCGACTGAGGCTGGAATCACAGCTTCCATGGTCGCGAGGCGTTAAATCCTGCCCGGTCAGGTCACTGATCTCCGCTCGGTGCCAATCCAGCTGCACGGGGACAAATGAGATCACTACGGACACGGTCCAGGTCACTCCGATCATAACGAAGGCTACTTTCTTGTTCATACTCCTCTCGTAGCGGAACGGACTGGAGATAGCCCAGTATCGGTCCACACTAATGACGCACAGGTGCAGGATGGAGGCCGTGGAGCACATGATGTCACAGGCCAGCCAGGTTTTACAGAATCCTCCGAATGGCCAAAAACCCGCAACTTCAGCCACAGCTTTCCACGGCATCACCAGCACGGCGACCAGGAGATCCGACAGAGCCAGTGACACGATGAAGATGTTGGTCACTTTAGCGCGCAGGTGGCGGTATCTGTAGACAGCGGCGCAAACCGTGAAGTTCCCCAAAAGCGTCCAAATGATGAGCAGCGCCAAGACGCAGCCGGTTAAGGCTCTGTGCGCCGGGATCTCTCCGTAGCCGCCAGCTCCAACCAGAGCTGAGGCGCTCGTGTTATTCATTGTTCTCACATGTCAGACTGAACGGACCGTAATCCGCCAGATGAGGAAGCTCACTCCCACGCTGAGTGGAGGTCGCGCGCGCTCAGGTCGGACTGATGTGCGCTGCCGCTCTGTGCGCACATTTAGCGACCGTGGGCACCAGCTGACTGCTGACAACTCAGTGGTGCAGAAAAAAGTTGATCACCTGAGGAAACATGAGTTAAAGAACCCGTTTATTTGTTTTTTTATGTAAGCACTTGTTACTTTCCTTCATCTTCATCCATCACTGCAAATGTATTCAGCAGTTATGGCTAATCTAAAGCTGCTGGACTTAATTTAAACTATTTTTCCTGAAATAAGAATGAAAATTGCACAGATGATCCGTTGCTGCATTAAATCATTCAATTGTACAGTTTGTCAAAAAATGTGACTTTTTATTTTGATGTGCAAAATATGGTTTTTACAAACATAAAACATAATAAATCAAGATAGTTAGAAATGAACATGCACTTTTTAAAAACCGTCCAAAAGTTACATTTTCTGCTCTGTTCTTGTTTGTTGGGACTAATGCAGCAATGGGGAAAAATATTGGGCATCTTTGGAGATTTTAGCCCTCAGATAATTTTCATTAAGATCTCAGACCTTTATTTAGTTTTTGCTTACAGACATCAGCTGATGCAAATGTCAAGACTAATAAGAAGGGTACCATTTCTGCACAAATAAATAGGTCAAAGGGAAAGTCAGAAGAAAATATTTTCTGTCTCACTTCAAATTTGAACCTTATGAGAGAAGTTTTTATGAATTAAAACAAGATTGAGTTTGTAAATATCTGTGATTGGCCAAAATAAGAATTTATCTTTAGGCTAATTCTCCATTTGTTAAACACGGGGGTGGTCTGATCATGCTTTGGACTTATAGCCGTTAGGCTGTTAGCTCTTAGTTAGATTCTTGTTTTGTGTCCTGCTCCATTTCTCTTTCCTTTTCTTTCTTCTAAATAATGTCCTGTTGTATTTGTTTATTTAATTGACTGATTACACATTTAAGATGGCCAGTGTATTGTGTTTAAAACTCAGGTGTAAAATGAAGCTTCCTGGGAAAAAAGCAGTGAAGTGATATTTCAGCAACAGCTGCATTTACATAACAGACCATGTGTCATTTAGTCAGAAACATATTTAAGGTCAGAAACTTATATAAATGTACTTTAAGTTGCAGAAAGTGGGATGTGGAACATTTTTCTGATAAAAGCAAAAGTAAATATTAATTCTGTACAGTGGTAAATATGAATATAATTCCATTTGAAGTATGAAGCAGGTGCTGACATAACTTCGTTATGCATGGCTGCTCTTTACACAGTGATTTTTATTATGTCCTCTCATGAAGAAGCAGTTTGTTTTGTTTTGCCTGGTTTATGGTGGCTTTCTTTCTTCTGCTCGCCAGTTAAAATGATTTTTCTAACATATATTTACTAAGATAATTTCAAAATGGTTGAAATTATTTCACTCATTTCAGCCTCACTGCTTCCAACCTGGAAGTGTCTAAAAATATCCATGAAGCCATGTGCAAAACTGAATCCAAACCTCATGCAAGGAGTGTAATATGTCATTGCACAGCTGTGTTTAGATCCTTATTCTCCTCTTTACCATGGTCGTCCCTTTTCATTCCCCCTCCCCTCAGCTTGATGTGCAGTTCATAATGTTCTACAAGATGTTTGGCTTTAAAACAGCCAATGACAGGGATGCGAATAGTAACAGCACAATAAGCTGCAGCTGAGCACAGGCTGGAGAGGCAGAACATGTTGTTAGCACCATCACGTGGACTGTAGACTCGGAGGAGTGATGCTTTCAGCCTTCAGATACCTCTCAATGTACATGTACTTTTATGTGTGTGGAGTCAAGCCTGCATTTTCCCTTCAGAAATCAAAAGTATCACTTGTTTAGCAATCAAAGGATGCTGGAAATGACAAGCATTTGCATGAACATCTATGCAAACACTTTTTTCTTATTAAGGCTGCTGAACTGCTCGCCTCATGAAAACAGCTGATGCCCCACGATCTCCAGTTCAGTTGTATTTCATCCCATTTCAGTTCTCCCCTCAACACGTAGCACCACTGTGAGCTAAGCAGTTTAACCTTTTTAATAATCAATTATATTATAAAATAAAAGTATATCTAGAAAGGTAATGCTGCAGATCAGACCAGCACAGACAGATGAGAAAAAAAAACTACGAGTTGAACAAGAAAATATTTTTACTGACATTTCATTCTGTGAACTGGATTAAAGAGTTTTCCTTTTCCTTCATGGAGCCTTCTCTCCTATATTAAAGACAATTTTGAAAGATAATGTTATAGTACAAAACATTTTTCCTGTAAAGAAATTGGTAAATAGAAATCTAATTAGCTCATTTTTACATATTATTGTGACTCAGTGGAAAAATAAAATACTCTATTGCTTTATTTTAGGGTAAATAACATGAAGATTCATGGTTTCTTCATCCTTTATTAACTTGTTATATATCTTCCCCTTTATTTATTTATTTATTTATTTATTTATTTATTTATTTATTTATTTATTTATTTATTTATTTATTTATTTATTTATGTGTTGTAAGGTTGTGTAAAGCACGTTTGAGCCTCTTTTCTGCTAATATTTGCAGAATTTTACTGATGCAGTGTCTTCTGAAAATGTCCAATTGCCCAACACTAATTTATCATCATCCACCAAAACAAAACACGACCTCTCATGACATCTCTTAGAATTTATATTTATTTTGTTCTTTAAAAAAAGAAGAAGGGCAAATGGTTATGATTGTATTAACAGATTAACATTTTGTTCCCACAACATGAGCTGCTCCCTCAAAGAAAACCCAATTAAAGAAACACTCAAACCCATTCGTGATGCAGCGGATAAAGCAGATTTTTTGCCTGGAACCACAACCAGATGGCACAGCTGAGGTCACGGCATCGGTAAGGAACACTGAAACGGAGCTGGAAAGCTATTTTTGCTCTTTATTAATGGCAACAGGGTTTTGCTTGATACAGATTTAGATGATGGGGACAGAGGCAGCCGTGTAGGGCAGAGGGAGGGAGGTAATAATCAGATTATCTCCATCATTTATGAGAGTTTGTGCATTTGCTGAATTAGGACACACACAGGAATTACATCCATTTGTTGGAATGAAATTGCTTTCACACGGGCATTAATTTCCTGTTTTTTTTACTATGAGTTAACGTTTAGCCCATAAAAAACAGTTTAAAGTAGAAAGTTATTATACTTTATAACCACTTTTCAGAAAAGTCACAACAGCTAATCGTAATTGCAAAACAATGAAAGACGGTTACAATGACTTATGTGAATAAGTTTGAGCTGTTATTGGATACAGCACGGACCTCCAAACTTTTCTAAAGCTACATTTAGCCCCAACAGTCCCATCTCCTGCACATATCCGGTAACATTTGCCACCATCCAGTGCTTTTCTGTTGACATCTTTCCAATCATCTCCGCACACTTCTTCCCACAAAGTTTCTTCAACATGGAGATTTCCTTATTGCACTTTTCCCTCTCTTTTCGCAGGCTGTGCTCTAGAACTCTCCTGAGGTTTTCTTCACTCATTTTTTGTTGCTCAACCTTGATTTTTAAGAGTTTCAACTCCTGTTTAAGGGCCTCGGTTCGCCGTTTCTCTGCTCTGACCTGCTCCATCTGTATCTCCATTTCTCTCTGAGTCTCCTCCCTCTCACGTCTGAGCCTGTTCTCCATTTGCTTTTTCTTCTCCTCGTCCTTCCTGCTCAGCTCCTCCAGACTCTGGATGAGTTTCTCAAACTCTTTCTGCAGAGCATCTCTCTCCATCTCTTCCCTCTGCTGTATGGTTTGCTCCATCCGGACCTGCTGGAGCTCCCTCGCTCGCTCTTTTCTTTCATTTTCCTCTTTCTCCTTTTGGATCTTCTCCTCCATTGATCGTCTCATTTGATCTTCCCGCTCAACTTGCTCCTCCAACATTTTAGTGACTTTGTCCAGTTTCTCCTGGAGCTCCTCTCTCTTTTTCCTCTCCTTCTCCATCAGTCTCATCACTTCTTGTGTCTTCCTCTCTTCCACCTCTCGTCTAACAGCCACCTCCCGGTCTTTTGCCAGCTCTTCCCCCTTCTCCCTCTCGTGCTCATGGTTTTTCTTCAGCTCCTCCAGCTCCATCTTGCTTTTCTGCTGAATCATCTCCAGATTTTTTTCATACCACTCTTTCACAGCTTCCTCCTGCCTCTTTTTATGCAGGTCATCCTTCTCGGTCAGTATCCTCCTCTCCTCATCCAGCTGATGAGCTAGGTCTTCCTCTGCTCTCTGGAGCATTTTGCTGGTGTAGTAGCTCTCTCTGTTGTCTTGCATCATGCCGTCTATCAAAGCAAACAGCGTTGACACCTGCTCCTTGTTCTTGGAGCTTCGGTTGTCAAATACACAGTACCTTCCACCACATGCGGCCACCAGCTCGCAGAGATCCTTGCAATCATCTATCAGGCATTTCTTCACAGACGTCCCCTCTTCTAGACGATCTCCATGAGTAAAAACCACCACAGAGAAGTTCAAAGCTTGCAGGCCTATTGCCTGTTTGATCTGGGACACCGCCTCTCTTTCATCCTGGGTGAACCTCCCAATCTGAATAACAATGAGGAAAACATGTGGCCCAGGAAAGAGGAGGCTAATACTCTTCCTCAGCTCCCTCTGCACCTCCTGTGGAGTCTGATGAGCATCCAGCACCCCGGTAGTGTCCAGGATCAGCATCTGTCGCCCACGAAATTCTCCACTGACCCTGCGGCAACGCTGCGTGCCCGAAGCACTGCTGACCTTCACATCCAAGACCTTACGGCCCAAGATGGAGTTGGCAGTTGAGCTTTTTCCACTGCCAGTTTTTCCTAGTAAAACCAGTCTGATGATAGTTGAGGAGGGGGGAGATGCCCTCTTGCCTGAGAAGAATAAAGTCAGGGGGACAAAAAAGGTCAAAATAAAGCAAAGGAGGAAATAAAACATGTTTTTTTTTATTTATTTGGATCGCATTAGCTAAAGTGCAATGCTATCAGCTAGTCTTCCTGGGGTCTATTATAAAAAAGACATTTCATAACATTACAAATATAAAAATACAATACATACACATACATGCATTTACAATAACAATGTATACATAATAAACATGCCTAATCTTCAAGTAATAATCATTTTAGTTTTAAAAATATGATTCTTTATTTTACTTTTGAATGAAAACTTATTCCTAAGCAGATAAATTTCAATGGGAATGTTATTCCATAGTGGGCTATGGCTCTGTAACAGTTTTCTCCATAAAACTGGTTCTAGGATGTTCTGCTGATAAATTACCATTAACTGCTATTCTGGTATTATAATTATGCAAGGCATTGTAATAAATAATTTGATTTAAAAGATAAACTGGCATTTTTAGAGTCAATATACTATATATCATTCTTTGGTTTAAATTGAGCTAGCAAAGACTTTGACACATTAGATCTCTACTGGTTCTCCTAGAACATCCTAGAACTAGTTTTGCAGCTTTATTTTGAGATGTCCAGTCTTACCTGCAAAACTGATGGAAGACAGCTGCTTAGTAATGGATGACATGTTGTTTCTCCTCATTTTCTTCCACACTAGGAGCAGATGAGCAACTTATAGATGCTTTTGTTGTGGGTGTGTCAGACCCCATGACATGCAAAAGCCTCTCTGAACTCTAACCGCCATAATCGTATCTGACTTAAGAGACGCTGGTCCAATAGTCTGTCTCTGAATCAATCAGCACAGCTGATTTCTGAGAACTCCAGCAAGACGTCACATTCCAAAAATCTTCTCATCAATATGTAAGAGTTTGTGTTGCGATCAAAGTCCGACAATGATTTGATTGTTGTGACTTTTCTTCTAAAAGTAAACGGAGTCGTTATCATGACGGAGCCAGACTTTCCGGTCCCGGATGGGTTCAGGTGGACAGAAGGTGGAGTGGAGGACATATTCAGGTAGACATAAAAAGAAAATTAAGATGAATAAGAGTCGGAGTCTGCTGATATTCTGACAGATCTGTAAATGTTACGCCACAAGAATTGCTGAAGTTAAAAACAAAGTTTGCTTAGTGACCATACATCTGATACTGCCAGAAAATCTATTGATTTCCTCTTTTAAATACTGTTTCATGATAAAGTTCCCAAATTTCCCCATTCTGCTACTGACTCTGGTTTGGTTTAGTGTCATTTATTGGATGATTTTAAAAAAAGCACATTGGCAGTTTAATAACTTCTTCCTTTGACAAACAGGGGAGGACCTGTACACAGCTACAACAGCTTGCTGTGGAGTTGAGTTTGTTTCAGACTGTGGAGAAACAGGATTCCCACTGGGTAAAGAATCTCATTTTAATACCTCTGCATTGAGATTGCCTCCAGTAATGACAGGCCTTGTTTTTGTAAGGCGGGAGATGCCACATTGTCATCTCGAAGCTGTTACCCTGTCGCTGCAGAACTCAGCGTAGAGTTACCCGAGAAAATTAGTCATTTTTTTTCATGACCGCAACCCACATACTCTGCTGCTCATCCCACAAAAGCATTTTTACTTACAAATGTGGCACAATTTTAAACTAGATTTCTAACTAGATAAGATTTATCACTATGTGTAACAACAGAGAAATATACACCACACAAATTTCCTTATTTTTTCTTTATATACCTAAACAGAAGCAACTATCCATTATTTGTGCCACATATTCCATTTCATTGTCGTAGATAGCTGGAGCCTATCCCCTGTAATCTGGCAAGAGGAAGGGTACCCCCTGAACAGGTGACCAATCCATCACATGGCCAACACAGAGAAACAAAACACCAGACACACGTGCACTCCTTAAGACAAAGGAGAACATGCATGTCTTTGGATGGTGGGAATACCCAGAGATAACCCACAGTAACACAGGGAGAACATGCAACCTCCACAAAGGAAAGCCATTGTCTGAGCCAAGGCTCAAACCAGTAACCTTCTTGCTATAAGGCTACGGCGCTAACCACTACACCACTGTGCAGCTCTACACAGACACAGGTGGTTAAAATCACATAGAAAAAGGATTATTTCATATTTATGCTGCCAAACTCTGATTTTTACTGTAATTAGTTTTATTTAAAAACAAAAGTCAACTTGATCAGTCAGACTGATTATTGACAGGTTTTCTCATGATGTGTTGACACATCCTGATGTCAATACAGCTGTGACATCGTTCAGAGACGGATTTCAGAAAAGTCAACTTTACAGTGATACCCTCTGTCTTCTATGATATTTGTACCTGGACAGGACTTTTCGAAATACTCCTGAAAGCTAATGAAAGACCTTCAGTGAATCTAGGAGGACAAGTTTTCTTGGAGTCTGAAATGGGGGCACTTATTTATAGAAATAATAATGAACTCCAGCTTGAGCCTAAAATATTCAGTTTGTCTGCTTCTTACATTAGAAATGATTGTGTGAGCTGTACAGTGTTTAATTGCATTACTGTTTTCTGTTTAATCAGTTATTCCATTTCATTAGGCTCCTGTTTAACCCGCAGAGTCATTGTTGGAGTCGAGCTCAAGTCATATGTGGGGGAATAAGTGTCTCTTGTTGATCTTCATTATGCAGAGATGACTGTAGAAGTAAAGCTGCAAAAGTCTTCTATTGCCTATTCTTTTAATTCCTCCATCTAAAAGACTGTAACAGTGCTGATAATAATTCACAGATTCCATCAATGATTTGGGATAATAAATATCTTGCAGATAAACTCCCTCATCCTGTATGTGTGTTCATATGGAAAGCCAGTAAATGAATCTTCTTCTGCCCTCTAGAGGCTGTTGCTGGGTTAAAACGTCCACGTTCCGGGTTTTAAGCTGGTCTGCCCTGTGCAGTGTCTAAACTGTTGGTTAAGCTTTGTTTGAGACACGTGCATGTGTGTTACATAACTGCAGTGATCATGTTTCAATATTCCTGTGGCTATAACAACAGAAATGCACAGGTTTGCAAAGCAGATACGTACATTGTGTCAAATACATCTGATTTAACCACAAAAAAATGCCAGAGAGGATGTTGAAACATTTTTCATAACACAATATCAAAGTTTCATTTTTGATTGAACCATTTTTCAACAATGTTAAGGTAATCAAAGCAGCAGAATTTGCATTTTCACCCTACAATTTTAAAACATACACTTTAAAATTAAGATCTGGGTATAGTATTGGAATTTTTTAAAGTATGAAAATGTAAACATCCAACTGTCCTTTAAAGTCTCATGTTCAAGTAATAATTACTGTTCTTACTCTTAAGCACTTTGCCCTAAATTTTCCAATAAATACTGTATCTTGAAAGTGACCATGCGTACATCTAGGTTGGATTATTGTAACTATCTACTAGCAGCGTGCCCTAAAAGTTTTTTAAAAGGTTTTCAGCTTGTCCAAAATGCAGCAGCTAAAGTATCAACAGGAGCTAAAAGGTTTCTAAAAGTACAGTTGGTGGTAGAGCCTTTAGTTACCAAGCTCCTGTTATATGGAATCAGCTTCCAGCTCATG
>JBAMHV010000004.1:6235125-6265333 GCA_037177535.1 Pseudomugil gertrudae | reverse complement strand
TATATATAATATAGCTAGATATAGATATTATCTATATAAATATAGATAGCATTATACTTATCAAACAGAACTGCTTGCTGCATGGCAATGGACATAAAACACCTTTAATGTACACACACTTCTGTACAAAACCCACATAACAACCACAGTACAGCAGCACCTCCAGCTTATCTTCACACAGCTCATGATGCTGAAGATCACTGAAGGTTCATTAATGTTGTAATTATTAATTACCATACCAATAGGTTAGATATAACTTCATTATCAAATTTACTTACAATGGTGGAAGACTGGAAATACTTCTGAGTAAGATGCAAACCAGAAGCGTTTGTGCATATGGTGTGTGTGTGTATGCGTGTGTGTGTTCAGGAAAGTGGGGGTATACGCTCAGTCTGTGCTTTTGATGTATGCTAAGTCAAAAAGTATACATTAAGGAGATAGTGATTGCTTATACTGAGAATAGTTATTATTACGATAGGATTACATAATGCCGAGTAGTCAATGATGATGATCATCATGTCCTTAGTGGTGTTGGATTAGACAAGCTAATGCTTCCACCAACTCCCTTTGAAAATTTAGTGTCTTTCTTTTATATATATATATTTGTTTTAATATTCTTTAATTGTGTACAAATAAATAAAAAAGGGTTTAGCAGCTGTAATGAACATTATCTTTATCTTTACTGCTTTATTCCAGTATATTATTTAAGACAGTCTCAGTGTTTCTTTCCCCTTTTTTCATTATTTTATTTTATTTTTTTGCACTTTAATTGGTAACGTTTCTTAACCCCTTTTTTAAACAATGTGTTTTTTGGCCAAACCTCAGTTAAAATCCATATTGTATTACATAAACAAGAGGATATCCAAAAGCTTTTCTTTATGGGTTCGACCGGTGATCATGTGTAAGGGAATGATACATGAGCATTTCCTCTGCACTCTACTCACCATATCTTTGATCTGTGACAGCGTGATCTGCAGCGAGACATTGAGGGCGCTGTCTGTGTCCTCCACAGGTCTCAGAGCATTGGAGTAATCCTCCATCAGGTCATTTAGAAGCTTGCGAGCATAAAGACCCTGAGCACAGTGGGACACTGTGGGATCGGGAGATGGAAGAGTGTATACATAAAAAAAAAAATAATAATAAAAGCTCACATAACACCAACAGATAAAACATTAAGTGAACCAACAGAAAATGCAAAGCAGACCTGGCTTTATAACACTGACTCATGTATCATTTATATATCACATATCACATGATCTATCGTGCAAAACTAACCTTGCACCAAAAGGCTGAGCCAAACCATCAGTGCCTCCCTCTTCATTTTTTGCCAGTCACAGGCCAAGTGTTGAATAATTCAGCAAAGCAGTCGCTGAGGTAGACAGAGCCCAGATCCAGGACATCACTCAATTCTGGTCTCCATTCTTAAGCCAGCAGAGACCAAAGAAAAGTGTTGAAGTCTAACATCCTGTCAGAAGCTCTCAGTGCTTCGCTGGTTGTTAGTTGTGGGTTTTGTTGTTGCTCTGGAACAGAACCTGAGGCTATCACACACACACACGAACTCAAACACAAGTACGCTGCATGGCAGTATCACGTAGCACAATGGCAATGTGATGGTGGAAATGTGATGCCTGCGGCCCAATCCACTCGTGTACTTGACCACAACCAGCTAAGTAAGACAAACACACATGCACACTGAGTCGTACTGCATTACACAGCATAGATGTACAATTAATCCTGTTTTGTTTGCCATTCAGCATGAAAACACACATCAGGACACACGTTTTACATGAGATGATGAAAGGATACACTGTCTATGGCCAGGAAAACATGGCTGCCTGCCTGTTATTGATTAGAACAGATTTCACTTTGTTTGCTATTTGTAAAAAAGGCAACTTGTTGATTTTTGCATGATGGTTTTTTTGCCTTTGCTTAGTAGGAATTTACTAAATAATACTCACTAATGCTGGTTTAATCCCCATTTCTGACCAGAACACATGTACTCAGTGAGCTCTTGTTCGTTTTTTTGTTTAATTTCCTGAATTTTGCTCACAAAAAAGCAAAACAAAAGGAATAAAATGCTTCAAAGAGCAAAGAGAAGAAAAATCCTAATCAGATTAATTACATTTACCGATTATAAATTGTGAGAAGACAAGGTTGCAAACATGCATATCCACACATTTCTACATTCCTCATCTAGAAAAATATAAATGCAAGAAGACTGAATACATGTTTTTTTAAGGTAAATTAATAATAATCATTTTAAAAAGGAATAATGCTGTTTTATATGTTTAAACCAAACATTAGATCTCCTATAAAACAGGCCTGCAGTTTTACTTTGTGCTCAACCTGTTGTCTCTTTAAGCAGCAATGGCTAAAAATGATCATCTCAGATAAGAAATAATAGATTAGAATATATTGTGTATATAGTCTGAATCTAATTGTTCTGATTAAATCAAGACTTTAACTTTTAGTCAAGGTTTCAGCAGTAGTTTGTATAACTGATTACTGTACAGTTTAAAGCCATATTTAACAGTTTTTGATTAATGAAACAATTAAGGTTGGGGAATATTTAATTTTTTATATACGAGGATGTATTTGATTTAAAAGTTATAATTACATGGAATTATAACTTATAAATCAACACTCTGGCTGAGAGGTAGTCTAGAGATTGTTTTTTGGGACTGTGTTCACTGTGTGCTTATAAAAGTTATAATATATGAGGATAACAATTGTGCTTTTTAATCATGTCTGTGTAAAATAAAATACTATTAAAGTCAAAGCCTCTTTTTAAAAAAAATAATTATCATATATATCAGTATTTAGGTTAATCGTAACACTGAATAACAAACAGACTTTAAAATTAATTTAAAATAAAATAAAGTTTTGTCTCAGGAAAACAATGTAAAAAGAAATGTCAGTGACTTTTGTGACTGAATCTGCAAAGAGCTGCGTCTTGTCATATGTTACTGTGTCACTCAGTTTCTGTGGTACTGAACTCACACAGGACAGGTGTTTCCTGTGTGTATGTGAGAATGTGTGTGTGTGTGTGTGTGTGTGTGTGTGTGTGTAAGGCAAAATGAGCTTCTGTAAACCATTTTTCTAATCTTCACTTCTGAGATAGTGCTGTGTAAAATGTACATAACATACAGGCAATTTCAGCAATTGGAAAGATTAGAATAACTTACGTTCTCACAAAGTACATCTAAGTGTCTAAGCTGTCTAAGTGCATTTGGCATGGTCTGCACACACACACACACACACACACACACACCCACACACACACACACACACACACACACACACACACACATATATATATAATGGGAGAGAGAGTCAGTATATAAGCAGTGCTGTTGAAATATTTAACAGGTCAACAGTGTTTTAAGCATGTAGATCTGGTTGGTGTGACAAGAAAGATGAATTTAGTGGTTTTAAGCATGAAAAAAACATAATAGAAGAAAAATGACAAAGACATTGTTTAAGGGGGTGGATGAAAACAAATGCTGGTGTCTAGAAATACATCAGTGAGTCTCATCATTGCAAACGCTTTGACTTTTGACTTGTCATGCACAGGTCGTATTTCCTGGTAGAGACTTTTTTCTCTCTTTGTTGTACAGCAGATATTTTGATTTGTCACGGGAACGTATGTATTCATTATTATTGCTGCAGGACGGCTTCCTGTTGCTTCACTGATTTACTGCGATACCTACTGCTCATCGGTTCGGCCTGTGCTTTGCTCATTCAGGCAGGTCAGAACATCTGCAATGAAAACAGTGCATCATGCTCACTTAATCACTGTCATGCTGACATGTTAGTCCCAACATTGTTTCTGCTGCTAAAACAAGCAAAGCCATCTACTAAGAAATATCTATTAGAGAACCCATATGTTTATTTAGAGGTTCATATAAGTTTTTGGAGGTCTTTAAGTTTAGCTTTTTACTATCAGAGTTGTCTGCTCAATTGATTTGATGTGTGTATATCCATCCATCCATCCATTATCTCTACCACTTGTTCTAATGAAGTGTCACAGGTAGCTGCAGTCTATCCCAACAAGCATCGGGCGAGAGAGGGTACACCCTGGACAGATCCCCAGTCCATCACAGGTTGTGTATAGCTTGTCTGTGGGTTGGAAACGTCATAGGAACAAGTTTGTTTGTGTGTGTTTGTTTGTGTTGTGACTAGATGAGTAAATCTGGAGAACATTGGACTGAAAATGTGACATTTTAGATAGCTCGGAAGTACTAACCACCCAATCCTAAAACCCCCTAAGTGTGCACTTTGAAAAGTAAAAAAAACAACATAGCAGCCACAGATACTGCGTGCACAAGAAAAGAGATTAAATAGAGGAATTACTTGCACATTTTTGCTTGTAATAGATTTATGTTTTACAGTATGTCGATTCTATTTATGAGAATTAGTTTTAGAAACTAAGAGAAAGCCTTCACAAACCAGTGCTACGTTTTGTGAAAAGCCAGTAAAAAAGACATATAGGTTCAAGGTTATTGTGCAAACTGGAGCCCTATTGTTACCATGGTTGCCAATCACCAGATTGTGTTGTAGGACAAACAAACAGCAAAAACATCAACCATGCCCTTTTTTCACATTTAGCTGCACATATGACTCGGTCCAGGAACAATCACTGAGAGGCAACAAAGATTTCTGTTACCGAAGCTGCTCCTGTGTTACATGTAAAATGTTTGCTATGCAAACAACCTACTTACCAGCCCCCTCTCTCTAATTTCACCGAGGCCCTTGAGATGTGAGCACACCAACTACCGCTAACTGTGAAGTGGCTCTACACATACAGTTCTGTATACCACTAGTATGTGTGTGTGCGTGTGTGTGTGCATGACAGAAAGAAAGAAACAGACACAGATAGAGGGGGACCAGGCATTGTGGTAGCTGTGGCAAAAAGCACAATGAGACATAAAAGACACAACCACAGCATTGAGTCAAACATGCTGAAAGCCTGAGCGTGTCTGTAAACTGCTGCTTAAAATCCATACAGACACAAACAGATGCTAACAGATGGATTCTAAAGGAAGATATACAGATTCATAAAAAATATTTTCTCAAGGTATTTGTAAATAAGCAGGCTGTGTCTTAGCTGTCAGCAAATATAAGATGATTTAAAGCAGCAGTTAAATAGAAAAGATGTAAAATATGACATTAAGAGACGTTTCAGTGGTTCAGTCACTGTGTTAGTATCTATTTTCTCTGTTTTAATGAATAAATCAACATGTGTGTATTCAGAAAGTGTGTGTGCATGTGTGGTGAACAGCAGGGTGGCTTAAAGCATGATTGTTAAAGTGTGCCTGCATAATGTAAGGTATATGTGTGTGTGTGGGGGGGTACTGGGATGTGGTTAGATGTTCTTCAGCATATCCTTGAAAAGTGTGCATGATGCCTCTCATCCTTAGCAGCTCTGAACACCACATGAGAAGGAGGTAAGTAGAGAAAGAGCGGGAGAAAGCGTGAGAGGGGAGGAACAGCGTCTCTGAACCTCTTTCCCAGGTTCATATAAATCATTAAACATTAACATTAAACACTAACAAATTTCTCCAAAGTCGTCTTATGAAATCACATAAAGCGACACCAGACACACTGGGGTGGAAATCAAATCCCATTTAAAACTGAATGAATTGTAAGATTTGGGAGGCTGTTACTCAAAAAAATGTCTTATAAAGATGGGCTGAAAACTCATTAAATAGGTGAGTTTAATGTCATATTGCTTATCTCATGTGTTCCTGTGTGAGCAAGTCTTTTATTTTATCAAACAGTTATACATATTTTCTCTTCTACAGTGAAACATTTATTCAATCAAAATCAGAATAATTTTTCTTTACGCCAAACAGACTCAAAATGACATTATACGCTACACATATATTTCTGCATGCCTCTGTCTGTTTCACCTAACCGTCGCTGCTTCAGAAGGAAAACTCTACAGGGTCACAGGTTTCACAGCGATGC
Source organism: Pseudomugil gertrudae (assembly GCA_037177535.1). NCBI lineage: Eukaryota > Metazoa > Chordata > Actinopteri > Atheriniformes > Pseudomugilidae > Pseudomugil > Pseudomugil gertrudae. Next base: position 6,259,363 of record JBAMHV010000004.1, on the reverse strand, counting down.
TACAAAATCTTATTTAAACCAGAAAAATGTCAAACTTCTGAGTTTTTTTGGGGAAAATCTGTATTAGAAACAAATTCATGTACAAAAACTCATTCAGACAGAACATGTATCGGATGCACAACAACATATTTATGCCAGAAAAGTTGTTTTACAAAGTTTTCATTATGATACAAAACAATAGGCAAAATATACACATGGTACGAATCTAAAAAAGTTATTATTTTTACAGAAAATGACTCAGTAAGGCTAACAATCAACCTGGAAAATAATCCATCTAAAAGAATTTACACACCCGCACATCTGAGTTAGTTGTCATATGAATTAAAAAGATTTAATAAAACAGCTAAGTAAAAAGACACAGGTAACAGCTGTGTATATCTGTCACAATTTAAATGGAGGTAAACAATTTAACAATTACAAATAATCACAATTTAAATCCCTTTACTGTAGAATTTTATATTAAACATTCATCAAATCAATAAATAATTTACTGTTTGTAATATTTTTTGACATTTTTCTGCATATTTTCCAGACAAATTTAGAAGTAAATTGTAAAAACACCTCGAAGGAGTTTGATGCATATTACAACAAATAAACACAAAAATCTGTCAAATAAGTACTTAATATTAAAATTTTTAATTCATCCAATAAAATTTCACTATAATGAAAGATTTCATGAAGAACTCATTAGAACCAAAAGCAACATGTTTCTGAGCCAAATGAGAAAAATAAGCCCAAATAAATGTTAACTCAATAAATGATTAAATACAAATTAAAGGAAATTCTTAATCTTTGATTTAGATAAATGTGCAACAATTCTATTAAACCATAAAAATAACTGTGTTGCATTGTTTCATCTGTGTTAGTTAATGTAATTATTTGCAGTATTTTAACCTTAATGTCATGATTTATCTCCAGCAGAGACACATAGTATGTCTTCCTCCTGTTAAAGCTTTAAGGCTTAAAGGAAAGCTTTGCATAAATTCTCTTTTCCATCAACAAACTCTAAATACGCCAAACTGAGCCCATGTGAACACTACAAAAACATCGTCTCTCCATTACGCAAACATAAAACGTCCATTTCCGTACACTTGCGTCAGGCTCTTTAGGTTTACATTTTAAAAACATATTCTCAGTTTCAAACATGTCTGAATTCAGGTGTTTCTGGAAGGTTTAGTGAAAAATATGTGAGAAATCCCTGTTTGGATGCTCGCACCTCTGGAGTTTGAACTGTAAAAAAAACACAGGCAGCAACCAAATGAAGGTCAAAAGGCATTGCACTGGTTCAGGCTGAACAGGCGCCTCCTGGCTTTTTTCTTGGCCTGATTAAAAACGGTCCGCACCGCGTACTCAAACACCTGCTGCACGCCGCGGTTGCTCAAAGAAGAGCACTCCAGGTAACCCTTAGCTTGGACTTCGCGAGCCATGCGTTTCCCTTCGGCCGGCGTGATGCACGTGCCTCGATGCACTCCCGCTTCCCTGAGGTCAGTCTGGGTCGCAACGACCAGAACTGGCACCTTCGGCAGGTTTTCCCGAACCTCGGCGATCCACTTGCGTTGGATGCTAGCTAGAGAGTTAGGGTTAGCCACGGAGTAGCAGATGAGGACAACGTCAGCTTGGTGGTATGATCTTGGTCGGATCTGCTTGAAGTTGTCATTGCCTGCCGTATCCCAGAGGCCCAAACTGATCTGAACGCCGTCCATGTACACTTCCACGCCTGTACTGTCAAACACTGTGGGCCTGTACATCTCTGGGAAGGTCTCAGAGGTGAAGCGGACCAGTAAGGCCGTCTTGCCAACCGCGTTGTCCCCGACAAGGACACACTTCACCGACATCTCCGTCATGCCGTTCATGATTGGATCTCACTCCTTGGGAGAAATTCTACTGTTAAGTTTTATTGTCAAGTTAGTGGGATAAAAACAAATCCCTGTGTTGTTTTTTGACAACAGATGGACGTTTTCAAAGCAGACGATTCGTAGATCTGCTTTGTGTGTGCTCCATAAATCAGAGATGCTGTCCAGTACAGGCACTTCGGTCTATGACTGACCTATATGAAAAGTTCCCTGAAATATTCCTCATACAGCAGGTGTGCAGTCAGCACGCTCCAGCAGACAGGCTTCACGTTATGCTCCACTTCCTAGTGCTTTAGGCCATTTTGGCTCATCTCGCTTCCGCTCGGTCTTAGCAGAATGGTAGGGCTCAAACGCTTCTCTTCAATCTCATCACAGATCACCATTATGTCCACTCAGGTCTAAACGTTCATCACCTAAAAAGGACATTTACAGAGGAAAAAGAGACAAGGGACATTATGTTAGTATGACGAAGCTTCTCTCTGCATCCACAACGGATAGAAACTGAAAGGTTTTGGAGTTTGCATCACCGAAGCCTTCGTTTATCCCTTTTCTTCGGGAGCTTTGCACTCCTGCAACTGACAGATTACAATCTAACAGAAGATGACAGCAGCTCGGCTCCTCTGCACTCAGCTTTAATCTGTAGCTATGTAGAGATTTTAAACACGGAAGTAAAGTCATGTATGTTCGGGTGTGACCCAGAATTCACAGCTTCATCCTGAGGACTTTAACAGGTGCTCATTGATAACACATCTATCTGAAGACATATCATTCATCTCACGTATGAGATCTTTCCGTCTCAGGCTGTTTTGTTGTACCTCTTTTACATCAAATCCCATCTGAGTGCTGCTGTTTACACTGCATCTGATATCTGACAACAGGTGTCGTTTCTAAAAGTGTTTTTAAAGCAACAGAAAATCACACTGATGGGTATTATCACAATAAACATAATGTGCTGTGGATGTCTATCATTTCTGAGCTGTTTCAAATCCTCTGGCATTTATGTGTATATACTTAAAACCTCAAAAACCACCTGCCATGACATACACTCAGTCAGAAATGGAAAGGCCAACTGTTACGTACATGGGACAAATAAATCAGCGGATTTTCCATAATTCAGTTAGATGCTTTCGCGAAATGAAACCTCAGTTTAATCGGCTACCAGTAAGAGAAATATTAGAAATAATAGAAGTAAAATTTTCCATTTTAAGAAAACTAAGAAACTAAGAAAACTATTAAACTGTTTGGAGAACTTAAAGAAGAAAAATACCAACTTGAGACATGAAAAAGTAACAAAAGTCGCGCTAGATTCACACAGTTTGCAGTTAGAATAAGTCATTAGATGGAGATGAGAAATAAAAGCGATGGTTGGGCCTACCATGTCGGTGTGAGTCTCTAACGGGCGGATGTAGCTGGCGCCTTTGCCTCCTCACAGTGCTGAACAAACACCTTCAAGCCCTGAAATATGGCTTTGCTTTCATTATGTGTAACTTAAAACGCTACGAACTTCTCCTGATGACGCATGGACGAAATGTTGCGGCATCTTTGGCTGCGTTTGGTCAGTAAGTCGAGCTGGAAGTCAGAATGTGCGAGAAAAGGCAAGTTAAACGCATCCGCTTGTTGGATTGCGGAGGTGTGACTTACTGAGTTTATACATCTCGCCTCCCCCACAGCAGCTGCGCTTTTTTTCTTCTTTTTACCGTCTTTCATCCGTTTCTTGCGTCTTTTACGCACAAGCAGAGCGCGGAGCTGCTGCTTATTAAAAGAAACTTTGAGTGCTTAAAAAAGCAGAAATAATCCCACTGATCATCCATCCATCCTGCCATTATCTGTAACGCTTATTCCAGTGAAGATCCCAGTAATCACTGGGCGGGATCCACCTTGGACAGGTCACCAGTCCATCACTGCGCACTGAGGCACAGTGTGAACTCCAGTCGGGAATTGATGGATAATTGGATAAATGGATTAAACGGAAGCAAAATCTGAATCTTGAAATTGCCTTAATATTCTGGAGAAGCTTCCTGCTGCAGCTCACTTTTAAATCCCCTAAATTTATGTGTCTTTGTCCAATAAATCAATATTTGATAAACACATAGTGTCAGGAGCTTGACAGGTGAAAGGGGCTATTTTGGTGGCTTTTTAGCTGCTTTTTGCTTCTCTTTTGATGAAATCCTTAAATGCTTCAGGTAAATTTAGTAACTCTTTTACAAGCAGCATTTAGATGAAGACGTTTTGTCCTTACTGCTGGTTTGATAAGCTTCAGAAACTGATTCAAACACAAGATTAGGGAGTTCAACACTTCACATTATTTTATCAAACATTAATTTTTGTTTCTATCAACCTAATGTTGCTCACATTTCATATGAAAATGGTCAAATATGAAACTATGATGGGTAACTTAAGTGTTGGCTTTGAAACCTGCACTTTTAGCAGGAAGGATGTTTGTATCTCTAAATAATCTCGTTCTGGTTCTTTGCTCTCATAGAATTTCAAAACAACTTATAATCATCCCATTTTGTACTTCATGGATACATATAAAGCTGAATGAGGAGTCATGTGATATGTTTCACTTTTCTTTGTGTTTTTATTATTGTATTTTATTATATTTTATTGTGAGCCTTGTTAATCATTAAAGTGCAGAAAACGCAGTAGGAAACTACTAAATACTCAGATCAGCTATTCCACAGATGCATTTTCTTTCAACGTGGTGCCATTTAAAAGGGAAATAAACAACTTTTCTAACAGTATTAGATCTTATTACTGTTACATTATCCACCAAATAAAAACCCCTTTTCTTATTACGCATATTCTAACTTACCAAGCTGGAATAATAAGTTAATATAACATTTGTTTAAGCACCTTTCACAGATAAAACCACACGTTTTACAATAAAAACAATACATTAAATCATAAAATTAATCAAAGATGTAAAAAATAATTTAAAATAATGAATACAAGGCCACAAACTCATAAAAATTTGCATAGTCTGAGTTTTTAAAAAAATAAACATAGTCTAAGTAAAGTATCTGTTGACCTGATGCAGGTGAGTGGAGATAAATAAGGTCAGAGATGTAAAGCCTGACCATGCAGAGCCCCAAAAACCAGAATTTCATGATGAATTCTGGAAGGCATAACCAGTGTGGACATGCTAAAACCAGTAATATGTGCTCGCTTTTGAGTGCAAGAAACAGCTTTGCAGATGCATTCTGTACAACCTGGAGTTATTTAAACAAGCCTGTAAAACCTAAACTTAAAGTAATAAAAGCATGAATCATGTTTTTACATTCAGCTCCTGACGCCTGAGTTTTCAGCTTTTTATGGTTTCTGACAGCTTCTGTGAGACTGCATCCTTTGCCTGAAGCATCAGAGTATTTATCAAACGTTTGTAGTTTCAGTGCTGCAGATCTGTTGTTGTTTGACCAAACGAAGTCATTTCATTCAACATGAACAGACTGTGTATCAGTCCCCTTGTATTAATAAAATAACCAGTCCTGAAGGAACTGAGAGCGATGCAGGTGGATAGCTTTGAGTAAACTTAAGAAGTCATATCTTTACATGCAGAGAGAGCAGGGTCAGATTTACTCAATGAATCTGTTTTTTAATTTATTTGTGTTGCCCATTTTTAGATTAACTTAATGTGCAACAAGTTTTTCAGAGTAAAGGACATTGCAAACAATAAAGAGAACAAATTTCCCAGTCCCCGACCGTACTCGCTTATCCCAGTTTCAACTTACCTCCAAACCAAAAGCTCATTGTGGGACATCAGGATGCAAACTGGGTGAAAACCACCAAGTTCATTATAAAAGCTGGTAACATGATTCAGTGCAAGAAAACAGTAAAATGAGCTAAACTTTGAGCCGTTGGATATATGTAGAAAGTATTTTGTCTTATTCTTACAGCTTTAATAAGAACTTAGCAAACAAAACAATTCTATAGATTTAAAAAGCAAATTGTGATCCGTTACCATCCGATGCAGGAAATAAGTTATGCAATAAATAAGAATTTTTTTCTTAATTAAAAACTTCTTCATGTCTATATGCTTTACACCATCTCTGGTAAATAGCATAAATCCCTTTAAAGAGAAAAAAGCAGTGATGGTGTTAAGATGTGTGATCTGTGCACCAATCTGGAGTTTGAGTTGAAAATTGAACACATTAATATTTTAAATGGCAAATTTTATATATATATATATAATCATGCCCACATAAGTCCACCATTTATTGTTTATGTCAGCAGAATAATAATAGCAGTAAAATGATCAAAGAAAACCAAATAATTAAAAGTAAAAAACAATAAAGAGTTAAAAAAAACAGTGATGTGGCTTCGCTAATCTGTGGTGGCAAAGAGTTCGATAGTTGTGGTGCAGCGACCACGAAGGCTCCGACGCCCCTCTGAGCGTCTGTCTGGACCTCGGTACCTCCAGGAGGAGCCGATCAGCTGATCTGAGGCACCAGACTGGCGAGTACGAGGAAAGCAGCTTAAAGATGTACATAAGAGCCAAGCCATGTAAGGATTCATATGAGTTCTAATAGTTTCCTACATAATTAGCATCATTTATATTATAACCACTTAAAAAGCCACGTTAAGCCTCAGAAATACACCCACAAATGACAAGAAATATAAACTGTAAAAAAATTTATTTGACAATATAACAACCTCTGTAAAAATACAATCACTTCTTCAAATTTAATGAGCAATAAACAGTGCAGCAAACCCTTATTACAAATGTAAAAAACTAATGATGCTGCCATTGGAGGACAACTACTACATCATTTGGCAGTGGTTTTTTTTTCTTAAAAAAGAAAAACAACAACCAGGAATGTGCTGGAAATCACCAACTGGCCTTAAAAACACTTAACACTAGTTGTCACCAGAGTTTGAATATTTATATTTTAGCAGCTTCACTCTGTCTGTGCTCTCTCACACACACAGAAAAAGGTAAATGTTAATAAAAGTATTTTGCTACAAAGAACAGAGCGTTTGCTGCAGAAGTCACAGCAAAGTTGCTCAATCCATTTAATGAGGTTGCTCAACCTTTTAGACGGTTCTTTGATCATCTTTAACTTTTCAGGCTCACAGCAGCATTAAAATCGAGAGGTTAAAGCACCTCTTATCTTTTCTGACATCACGTCTCAAAAAGCACTTTTTAAAACTATGGTAGCAGAGTAACCTCCAAGCAGACAGCATGTGGTTATGATTAGAAAAAAAAATCAGATAAAATTACATACATTATATCCGTTTGTATTCACACAGCCTGCTGAACACTCTAAAACACATAAGGTAAATACACTACATATAAAACCTACTAATAAAATATAAATGCATTAATAAAGCTTTTTAGATGCATAAAAATACCTTATCTGTGCTTGATATCAATGTAGTAATTTTCCATAGGAAGAAAAAGTCCTTTACACTGGACAAAGATTCACAGTAATGTGAGTGTGAGCAGTTTATGGTGGCTGCACTGCATAAACACATGGAGACTGAGAGACTACACAAGAATTAAAGAGTACCAAAACTGTAGTGCCATTAAACTTAAAAAGTTGAACTTATTAACAAAGTAACGAGTAGGAACATTTCCTCCACAGCAACAAAAACGGGGTCTTTTCACCTCAAAGAGACCAACACGAGCCCCGGCTTTGGCTCCGTAAACCTGTGAGATGCAGAGATAGAAGGAAAGGTGGGTGAAGATGAGCACATCTGGCTGGGTTTTTCGCCTGCATGTGTCTGTGTGTGAAAGTGTGTGTGTGTGCGTTTACCTGTAATGTTTGTTAGTGAGGTAGTCTATAACAGCAGGGCGGATGCGGGCCACTCCTCCCTGACTGTGGTTCCCTCTTCCTGTGATGACAGAGAGCTGAGGTTGACAGAGACCCTGTTCGCAATCTGCACACAAAGAGGCCAAAGCGGTACAAAACACACAGAATAGAGTTAACAACAGCACGTATTACTGATGATGTGTCATTAAAGGTGCTCAAGAAGCTGATTTAATGTCCTTATTCCTGCTTTCCTTCTGCAGCATTTATACATTTATGTCTTTTCAGCAGCGTTGTTGTCTGTCTGGTAGCAACATAACTCACGAAGTAATGGATGGATTTGATTAAATTTTCAGGGAATCTCAAAAATGGAAGTTATTAGATTTCATTAGTGATCCGGATCATTGTCTAGATTCTAATTTATTTTAAAAGGATTCTTTAGAGATGTAAACATCTGGGAAGATCAGCTAACTTTGTCACATCTGGGTTTTACTTAAAAACAAAAACTGGCTAAAATGCTAACATCATCAGATTTTCTAATAGTTTTATTTAAATATTAACTAATCAATAAATATTTATTATTAAAGCACTTTTCATACAACAAAAACTGTAGCACAAAGTTATTTACATTAACTAATTCACAGCCAGTCCTGTGCTTTCAGACACCGTGTAGTAATGCCGTGTTCTGGGACTGCAGATGTAGTGTGCTGATTTGACTGGGTTTGTGTGTCGGGGCGCACTCAGAGCACATTCACGTGTTGGGTGTGCAATCAGAGAGCGCATTTTGGGGAAGTTTTGACTTGCGAACAAGCCATATCAGCTTTCCATCTACAGAAGCTGCTGTCAAAGTCTGTTGCAATGAATGTTTAGATTTAGAAAGACATCAAAAGACGTTGATGGAGGCCAATGACCACAAAATGATGGTTTTTATGGATCATTTTCTATTAGAACAAACTGCACAATTAAAAACAGAAGCTGATAAGATGCAGGGTTTGTTTTCACTAACAAGGTCTATAAAGTCATGTGAACACCGGGTTGTGATGTAGGTCTGCACCTGTCCATAGGGAGACAGGGATCCATTTGCCATTAGAGCTACTGAATAACAAATAAATGCCAATAATCTTCAGCAAAAAGTCAGTGATTTTAATTCCATTTAGTTTAGACTTATATTGCTATTAAATTGGACAAAATAATAATAATAATTACATTAGATAGCAATGTTTCATAGCCCTGGGAGCAGTTGCAGATTAAGGACCTTGTTCATAGTTAACCACAGTTTCATGTCCGGTGACTTGAGACTGCCTCCGCCCTCTGCCTTTGTAACCACAGAAATCTAAGCCACTGTGCTGGTTAACCATTAAAAGGCCAACACTGAGTGATGTGTGTCTAAAAGAGGCCATTTGAAGAATATGCAGCACCTGCAGTTTTGTCTTGTAAGACCTGAGCCAGATGCTCCAGGGCCTCGTCTACATGAAGCCCGTGGAGGTCCAGGATGTTTTTGGGCAGAAGGGATGAGTTGACCTTGTTAAAAATCTGAACCGCCGCACGATGATTTGCTTCACGCATCTGCTGGCCATGCAGGTGTCCCTGAAACAAGACAAAAAGGGAGAATTGAAATAAAGTAAAGAAATAAAACCTGAGACACACTGTCTTTAAATCAGTTGGCCAGCTAATTAAAATTAAGTATATTAAATTAAAATAATTCCTCTTTATGCATTTACCTGCTGTGCATAATATGAGGCCACTTCTTTCCGTCCCTGTTTGTAGGCTTCAGCAGCTTTTTCAAAACTCTCGATCTGTCGCTTCCTCTGAAGGGTAGCCTCAGCCCTGAAGTCTTCATACTCTGGGTCTTCTGTATCCTGATAGTTGGTTGCATCTAATTCAAGGGGTTTCTGCCTCTGATGAAATAAAACAACATGCAGACAATTAGGAGAGATGGAATTGATCACCTCCATAGGAGATGTGTATAGAGTATAAAACTGATGTACAAAACAGATTCTACTATCAAACTCAAGATGTGAATAAACATCCCAGATGTTTGTTTCATCCACTGCTTATTTTGCTTATACCTTTTCTCTTTCCTTGCTGGCTGTTCTGTGGTGGTCAGTCCGAGGAGCCTCTGGAGCAATGACCGTCCTCACAGGTTCCTCGACCAAGACTGAGCGAAGAAACAACTCTGTCTGGGTCAGGCTATAACTACGCAAAGATAATACCCAGATTTACAACACAGATCAGGCAAAGAGAATAAACAGAAGTACTGCAAGGTTTTCCAGCTGTTCAGTCAGAAAACAGGGACTATACTTTCATTTTTTCTGATCCATATAGTAAGTATTAATGTGTAATTCATTGTAGTTCATTTTACTGTAAAAAAGCATACATGTTACTCACTGCAACAGTGTTTGTTTTTTAAAGAAGGTTAATCAAAGAGTGTATGAACATTTTTATTTCTGGAAATAGATTTTTTTGTGGTGTTCTGCACACCTAACACGTCCTGCTATGTAACCATTGTGCAGCTGCAGAGGTGGCAATGTTGTAACTGCAATCAAACAGATTAAGTTTACATCCACTGGCACAGTTTCACCGTGGAAACGGGTTTGTTTTCGCATTGCTACGTGATGATGATCACCATCCAAGCAAAGCGCAGCTGTTCTCTTACTTGTGGTCTCTGAAGATGTCCTGGAGAAAATGTCTGTCGATGGTGGGAAAGAGGGCGAACAGTTGGTTCTCTTTCAGCAGTGTGGCTCCATCCCGCCGGTCCAGGTCAACGCGGCTTTGTCTGGTCTGAAAGACAGTAAGCGGGCCATATGTTAGGATACACAAGGGGAGAACAAACAGCAGATGATGTGACAGAAAATACCAACATTTTTCTCCAAGGTGTGGGCTTACTTTCTGTACTTTCTCCTGCAAGGCTTGTTCTTCCTTTATAATATCCCTAAGAGAGACCTGTGGATGGGACACGTTCCAGTGGTCCATAAATGGCATCAAACCAGAAGCCTCTGCCTGGCTAGCTGGTTGCATGATACCATCTTTACTGGTCTGGAGATTTGCTGGTTGCGTCCAGTCTCGTGACCTATATTTGGCTACTTGTGAATCCTCCTGCTGAGCTGAACCTAAAACATTCAGACAATGTTTCAATGTTTTTATGTATTATATAGCGATGTGTCCTTTACATATTACACTATAAGCACTGAGAAACAGGTTGGTTTGAGTGTACCTTGAACATACACTAGTCACATACAGAGCAAATGTATGGCTGCTGCACATGGATTTCTACTGGGATTGTGTGTGTGTGTGTGTGTGTAGGTGGGTGTGCGTGTGTGTGTGTGTGTGTGTGTCTTACTACTTACTTTCCTGGAGCAAGTGAAAAGAAAGAGCTGCCTGTCTCTGCCTTTCCTGAAACACACATTAATATCCAGGTGAACACACACAGACTCTTCTTAACACAAGTAAACACAGCATCACTGGGTAGAACTGATGCCGATATCTGTGACAGATTACCTGGATTGTTTCCTTCCACTTCTGGTGGAGCAGTTTAGCCAGACTGAGGTCCATCTGCACCGTGAAGTCATCGGTGGAGCATGTACCTGAGTATAAGGCAGGACAGATATCTTCAATGCAGTGAAACAGGGAAAACCACTTGGTGCTGACAGACTTGATTGGATTTTAATGAATATGTCTTGTAATGGGCTTGAATATACTTTTTGAGGTGTAATATTTTTGTTAGTTACCTGGGTCGACTCCGACAGGACCAAACAGCTCGGCTAACTGCAGTGCCAGCTCTGTGGGTAGCTTCAGCTCCACGGTCTGAATATCAACATGTCGGCTCTTCATCTTCTTCTTCCTCTGCTCTTCCTCATCCTCCATTTCCTTCAGTTCCGCCTGCAGAAGCCGATTGATCTCATCCATGCTGGCCATATCGTCCTGAAACTCGATCCTTGACTCCTCGATTATGACTTCATTATCAGAGTTGCCACTCCAGGCTCCGCCTCCAGGCTGTGACGCGCCTTTGTGCTCCTGATGGTCACGTTGCTCTAATTTCCCTGCTTTAGGCAGGCAGATTCCTGTTTGAAGAAACTTTTCTACGGCTACAGTTGCATTTGATTGGTTCTCGTTTGTAACCGGAACAGATGCAACACCCTCATTAACTGTCCCATGTGTTGAATTCTGGGCTCCCTCCTCCACCCTGCTTTGCTCTCCTATTGGCCAGTTTTTCTGTTGATGTTCATCTAAAGCATCAGGAGTTTTGCTGCTTTCTGCAGCCGTCTCTAAATCTCCAAGCAGACCAAATATATGGCCTATATTGGCTGCACCGATCTCCTCAACATCTTCATCTCTGAAGAACCTCTCTCCAGAATCCAGTAGCAGATTGGTGGTCCATTCCAAGTCCTGATGACACTTGTCATACAGATCCTCTAAGGTATCGAAACTAACTAGCTTAAAATGACAGCTGAGAATGCGAAGACTCTCAACTCGGTCTTGAGTTACGTCAAGCTCTTTCTCCTCCACATGTGTGCCTTTTTCATGCACCACATGGTAAGGTACATCTAGGTTGCCAGACTGGTCAAAAGCAACAACAGCGGAGGAGGGCTCTGGCACAAATCGAGAGGACTCGCCATGCAACACCGTGATGTCACCAGAGACATTTGCATCTTCAGAGTTGTTCTGATGGTTGAGACGCCAAAGAAGGGCAAAGTCCTGAGGTTCTGTCTGAGTGAAACAGCCAGTTTCCACAAGAGCAGCAGGAGTGGGCAGCAGGTGTGCTTCAGAAGTGGACTCTGTAGATGGGTCAGAGTCTGGTTTAAGCTCTAAATTAGTGTCACAACTGGGATTAAAGACAGATGTGCCATCCGAGGTAACGCTGCTTTCAGTGATGTCAGTAGAACTTGAACAGTCCAGATTATTGGATGAAGAAGCAGGGCAGTTTTGAGTGAAGGTGAGAGCCAGCTTGCACAGCTTCCCGGATCTACGACCCTGATGGTGCTTCCTTTCCTGACTACCTCCCCCACTTTCTGTTTCCACCAAGATCTCAGAGGCTGGACTCTGAGACGTTTCGTTACTGACACTCCTGTTTGCCTCTTTGACATTTTCTGAGCTGCAATCCAAATCCACACCAGACCCAACTTTCTCTCTAATATCAAAGCTTTCGACTACATCAGAGGTTACAGTAGAAGAGTTCAAGTCTTTAGACAAAGGTTCTTGTCCAGTTTCTGACAAAGTAGCATCTCCTGCAGCGGCACAGTTTGCTTTGTTTTCATTTTTAATTTCCACCAAAAAACCAGCTGTTAGTTCTCCGACTAGAGAAGAGTCTGCTGCCTTCCAGTTCAACACGCAGTCAGGTAACTCTCCTTTATTGCTGTTTACGCTTTTGGGATGTTTTTCCTCACTGCTAGATTCCTCCAACATGCTACCTGCCTCATGCTCCCTCACAGATTCTTCACCTGAGCTTGGAGTAACTGGGTCGGAAAAGCTGGTCTTACCTGGGGCTGCACCAGTCTCAATAAGATCGAGAAGCTTCTGAAATTCATTAACATCAGGACCCGACAGCCCACGCTTTGTATTTTCCTCATCACTGATTCTTTTCTCAGTTTCTCTGGGCTTTTCTCTTTTCCTCACCTGCCGCTGCTTGAGAGACCCTTCTGAAGGCCAGTCACCCACAAAATGTAGCATCTTTGAAGCTTCCTCATCACTGCACCTCACCATCTCAGCTGCTTCTGCTTCTTCATCCTTTGGCTTTTCTTTGTCAGGCTGATTCGCGTCTTTCACCAGATCTGCAGGCTCCACTTTGTCAAAACCAGATGTTCTGCTTGGTCTTTCTCTCCTCACTCTTTGTCTAATAGAGTCAGAATAATCCACGTTAATTTCCTCCCCAGACTGATCTTCATTTATCACAGATTCCACAACGCAGTCTGGGATTCTCTGGTCTTCTATTTGGTGGTTTAGCGCCAACTGGTTGTCCAGCTCAGAATCTAGTTCACCTAAATAAATATCCTCATCTAAATCAGAAATATCAGGGTTGCTAGCATGACTCTCTGTGAATGGAAGTTTAAGCAGGTCGGTGGATTTGTGAGCATCGTCTTCTTGCATTGCATCCTCTCCAGAGCAACCGACAGATGACACATCAGGAAGGGAGGAAAAACGCTGAGGATGGGATTTTTCACATGCCTCGGTCAATCCCGGCTGATACACGAGGTCAGGACCTGGTGTTTCAGAAGACCTACAGAACAAGAAAAACATTATTGGAGCCTGAAACAAATTTATCTGCTGCACAAAATAAAACTGATAAGTCAGTTTTGGATCATTTATGTTCACCGGGTGAGCATAAAGGTACTTAATTTAACCAAATTGTTATAAAACACAAGTAATAATGTCTATGTTTTGACTCAAAGGTAATATGGCAATAAACACACATCTCTTGTATAAAGACATTTAGATGTGTGCCAAATTAGAGGTAATAAATGCAAGAACTACTGACATCTACTGGTAAGGATGAGTATTACACATTTTAAATGGATGGTGGCCCTCATGCCCAAAATTCTTCCAGACAAATAAACAAACATGTTTTTAATCTTTGGGGTGAGCTAATTGTTTCATATGCAGAAATAACTGCACTACAAGTTATTACTTCAAAATTATGCAGTCTTCTTCTCAAAGTAATGGTGGCATAAATATGGTAGCTGCTATGTATGTGGTCCAATGATGTGTACATTCAGCAGACATTAATGACTCATTGTAAGGGAATAACATAACAGTTACTATGGTAAAGTGGTTAAATACAGAGAGACCTAGTATGTAATTATATATTTTTTCTGTCATCCAACTTTGTTTTTGTTACACACTGCACCTTTAAATGTTGCCTCTTATTTTATGACAAAAAAAGACTAAAACAGACACTGTGTACTTGTAAAACTTATATACAGTACAAGTAAAATACTGTAAAACTGCCGTATGATGTGATCAAACAATATATTGTGATGTCTAATTCTCCCTTAATTGTATGGTTAGGTGTTAAAATATGTATATTGTATTTGTACTGTGTGTTTTGTGCTGTCTTTACAGCTTTCTAGATATATTTCATGGTCTTACTATGTTTCTGCTTTTTAATATCACGGCCAGAAAACTACAGGTTAAAACCAGCCATTTGGCTAATTATTAAAACCATGTGTAATCATGTGTTTTATGAAATTACATTATCCCCTTTTAAATAAACTAAACCTAAAACTTAACCAGCAAGGCCTTGGCAAGAAAAAGACATATCAAATGTTAAAAGTAAGACATTTTGCTGTTTAATAAACATAAAAGTTTAATACTGAACTTTGCAGCAAAAAAATTGTAAGCATTTGTGAACCGTGGAGACCAGCTGTTTAAATTTAGGGGGAGTTTTCTGATCTAGGACTCCAACTGTTAATCAGACCAAGGTCCTTTGTGTTTTTTATGATTAGTTTTCTGTGTAATTACCTTCTAATATGAAGCCAATACGTTGTAATAGATGTTGGCATTGAAATCAGCAAGGCCCTCCCTGAAGGAGGTATTTCAGCTAGAAGAATATGTCAAATCTGAATATAACTTCCTTATGACACAGTAAACTGTCTTCATGGACATTTATTTTTGGGAATGTCCCTCAGATCATGCTGTGATGTAGAGTTTAGTTTACTCACAAACACATAACTTTAATCAATATGAACTACAGCATATATTTAATTATTTGAGATATTAAATGACTCGCTATAATAACATCCAGGGTTGTGTTTTTATTCCAATACATTGACAAAAGTTTCTAGACAATGTTTACAACAAAACTCACCGTGAGCTCTTGTTCTCCAGAAGAAGAAGCTGTTTAAACTCTGGCATGTGTGACCCCATGATGGATTGGACTGTGACAAAGCGCTCGTATCCATTCAGCATGCGGCGGATTTTTTCCAGCGGTATGTTATGTGTGCTGCGTCTGCACAGGAACATATATTCACAAGTGAGATACAGATGGAACTATCCTTTTTTCTACTTTTGTACAAAGACATAATCTAATAAACAAAAGGGTAACACCGTGTTATTCCTCTGTCTCTCTCACCTCTCCAGTTCTCTGGGCTTATTCTTCCACCATGTATCCGGCTCTTTGAAAAGCACCTTGTACCCATGTTTCAGCGCCTAAAACATATATGGACTTGGCCTTTAGATACAGTTCATGACCATGAAGTGGTCTTCACCACTTTTATCATACTTCATGTGCTCCTGTTGAGTTAACCGACCTGAGCCACATAGGGTTTCATCTCCCAGCCCTGCATGTTGGTGTTATCAATGATGATGGGATTGGCACACCTGTTGAAAGCCTCCTTCGCTGTGAGATGGAGTTGGCATGACAGGAACAGGAAATGATTAAAAAAGTGATAAATGATCAACTATTAAAGTAAAACAATGATTACAGACACAAAAAAATATCTTGAGGAGGTCACAGGTAACTTCACTTTGTTACTGTTGTCCAGTTACATATAAGCTTTGTGTTGTTAACCTCGTTTATGGTTCCACTCATGAGCCTCTCCAAGCAGCGTCGGGTCAAACTCGTACTTTCCGTTGCGGGTGAAATAGTCGTCAGTGCTCAGTATAACCCCACCTGGGTTCTGCTCCAACAAGGCTCTGCACACACACACACACACACACATAATTTAGTTGTACACCTGTAGTTAATTCATTTCATATTTAGACAATGTGATCCTGTAGGGTGGAGATCCACTCACCGCTTTGTTTTGTCATAATATTATAATTTAATATCATACATATATACACATTTTCTCCTTATCTACTATATAAGAAGCTCTGACAATAAATAGCATTTTACCTTGCCAAAGTCGACTTGCCAGATCCTGGAGCACCACGAAGCAACACGAGCACCTTCCCTTGCAAGCGTAGTTTGCTGGAGTAGACAGGAAGCTGTGGAGTTGTTGGCAAAGCCCAAGACTTGGGAATAACTGCAGAGGGCTTGAGGGGCGCCTGGCCAACAGGGGAAGGGTTGAGCCAGGGAGAAGCATGTCTGGGCTGGCTGAACCAACTGAAGGGTGTTTGAGCTACAGGTGTGATAAAGGCTGGTCCCTGGTTTCCATGGATATGAGGAGAAAACACCGGTGCCCCCAAGTTCCAGGATGATGCCACATGACCATGTAGATTGCCATTTTGGGAGTTCACTTTAGATCTTGTCCCACCAACTTCTGGATTAGTCTGCAGGGACTGAGTCCTGTCTGAGAGAGTTTGGGAGGAATCCTGCTTTTTATATACCTGGAAAGCCGAGGGACGTCCTGAAGCTACCAGGTCCAAAGGAAGTTTAGGCTTTTCCGCAGAAGATTCTGTCACCAGGTGTGTAAAATCAAGTACCTCTCCCTGTTCTTCAGGAAGCTCATGATTCCAGGTGCTGAGCTGGTCGAGTGGAGAGGAAGCTCCAGACGAAAGCGCCGCCAAGCCTCCAGATGATGACTGCTGAGCAATAAAACCCTCTCCAGATGGAGCTTCTAAGCTGCTCTGAAGCAGCTCTGGAAGTGCCTGCTGAGGAACAACTGGTGGAGGGAACAAAGAAAGAGGTGCAACATCAGATACTGACGTGCTGCTTTGCTGCTCCCCCTTAACGTCTTCCTGTGCGATTAGCGTCTCCAGCTCTTGATCAATGAGCAGGTCCAGCTCTTCTGTCAGCAGCTCGGCAGACGGAGGAGAGCAGGGCTGATGTGAGGCTGTGAACGACTGTGTGTCCGGTGTAAGCTCAGAAAAGTGATGAGGGCTAAGCAAGGCTGCAGCGGTGCGCTCAAAGCCAGAAACAGGAGTCGGGTTTGGGACTGTAACTTCAGCAGCCAGCTCCAGGAGGGAGTCCATTGCATTATCAACTATGAGACAAAAAAACACAGAAAGATACAGGTAAAAAGCAGGGAATAAAAACTAAGTTTCACGCCAGACATTAATACTTCATCACTATTTTAGTTGTGTTGATGGTACTCATAAAGAAAACCTCACACAGGTGAAAGTAAATAGTCATCAACATGAGTCATAACAAAGAAAAACGTGATTACGTCATAACGTCCACGACGAACTAAAAGTTAGCCTCGTGTTAATGTTTCTGCTTGGTAAAAACACAAACATTACAGGTGGAATTTGATCTTTTATGAGGCTCATTTGAATGTCATTGATCTGTTAAACAAACTATCTGTTCATTTCCACAGTGCTCATCTGAGGCAACAGGTGGAAGAGGAGGCGTGGGCTTGTGGATTCAAATGGGGGGAAGCTTCAGTTTTAATGTAGCTAGTCAGGAATAATGGTGGCAAACAACTATCATGGGACGTTCACTATAGAGTAACCTTTGGCTTCAGTCACAACACAAGCACAGGACATGATATATAGCCAAACCACTACTCGGCTAACTGGTTAGCAAAGCTGCATTCTGGTTTCCCCACACTTGTTTAGCAGGTTAAACACCCGGGCCTTGGTTTGTTTTGGTACCTTTAAAGTCACACTCGGAGAGGACGATGTGTATAACTTCTGGCTCCAGGTGGGAGAACATTTCCTGCATGCTTTTAATCATTTTCTCCCTGACAGTGCTGCGGGGCACCGCGGCGCTAAGCGGGACGTCACTCGCCATAACTGGATCATAACCGAAGCTTCGTCCGTCCGCTGGCCCGCTTGTGTGCCTGGCCGGGCTCTGGCCAGCTTTCCTTCTTCGGGGCATGTTCTGGCCAAGGTGACGGTTCTCATTAACCGCTAGCTGCTAGCTGGTGAGTTGGAGAATGGTGGAAGAAAACCGAGAACATGCTACAGCGATTCCCAGCTGAGGAAAGTACAACCGCAACTCCGAGGTATGGCGCCCAACAGCGCTCCAAGTGGCGCAAAATACAAGTTTTCAGCTCTGCAACCTCACATTAATATAATATTCTCTTTAATTTTTTAAAAACATTTTATATCATTATTTGTTATGGTTTTTAATTACATATATACAGTACGTCAATATAATTAAATGCAATAGTTTCCCGGTAAGACTGTGTGTACTGTTTATCTATATTACATAGCTATATACAATATGTATGTCTATACTAAAACTGATTTAAACACTGGATATTTTAAGGAATGTCATGAACAATTCGTCAGACCCATAATGATAGTGAAGTTAGCATTGTGCTGTTTCCGAATCCCGCCATGAATTTGGAGCTGCAGTACTCATGTGAGACCGAGGGGGGCGCTCCGCACCCAGCCTTCACACAGACAGCATTGACTGAACGGACAGAGAGCTTTGTGCCGAAAACTAAGCTCAACCTGAGTCAGACTAATGAATTAAAACGGCCCATTTAAGAGGTAAATACTAGAAAGGAAGCGCTTGGCAAATATCCAGGGTTTTAGGTTGTAGCTGTTTGTTTACAAATATATTTAATAGGCATTTGTTAGGGTGTTCAAAACCATCCGTGGGGCAAGTTGTTGGTGAGAGGAGGGCTCACGGCGACGGTAGTAGCAGCCTCGCCTGCAAACTAGCGGCTGTACGGAGAGATGCTTGGAAGTTGAAAAAAGGATCGTAACAAGTAAATTAGCTTATTTTTAAAACTTCTTAAAGTAGTTGCCTTAGTTATAAATCACAGGAACTGACCACGAGCATGGCTATTTGAAGTAAAGATGATAGGATACTTCACTTCCTTTGATTGTAGACGAGATGTGATGGGTACCTGGATAGTTTGCGGCCTAAGCTAGCGACATAGGCTAACCAGTATGCTAACGTGTATTAGCCGCTTTCTGCTAACATTACTTCCCGCAAAATGCTAGCCAATGTTGTTTGCAGAGCAAATAGCAAGCTAGCTAATTTGATAACCTGTATGACAGTCTGTATACACCGGCTGCCTTCGTTTGGTGTGATAAGTACTTTTCAAACAGCATTGCAGCCTAAATGTTTATAATGTTGGCGAAGTGTTAGTTAAACACGCTTGTGTATATACAATGTTTCTTGTGAAAATTTTACGTTAAATATACAGCTGATGTTTAGCTGGGGTAATTTAGCATGCAAGCTAATAAGATGCGCGATGCTCGCCCAAGTGATGGTTTCCCGTCCAAGAAGTGTACTGGACTAAAATATAGTTGAATATACAGGTCTGATTTTCAGTGATTCAGCAGGCGAAAGTGATGTTTCGCACACGAGAATGATGCTTAAAGCGAGGTTTTGTTAAGTGCGGTAGCATGGTTGTGTTGAACTTTTGTTTTCTGACCCATAGAGGCCAGTAGAAGACCGTGTGGACCATACATCTGCAAGCATGGAGTTCCCGCAACAGCAGAAAGCGGCGGGGGATGGAAAGATCGTCTATCCTCCTGGAGTTAAAGAGATCACTGATAAAATCAGCAACGATGAGGTTGTCAAAAGACTGAAGGTATGTGGTTGATGCTATCTGCTGTCCATAACGAAATTATACAAAAGGATAAATGTATCCAGCTTTTGACACAATGCCCAAACCCTCTAAACTAATTAACTGTTGCATATTAAGATATCACTTACCCTTTCTCAGTAAGTTGCTTTCATTTTATTTGTAATATGCTCGTGAGCTCACCTTGAAGTTTAGAAGACCAGTGTGCAAAAATGAGACTGATTTTATTCAGAATTTCTGGCTGGTATTTGGACTTTTATTGTTTTCTCTGATTAGTGTACTCTGCTTTAGCAGCAGCTTTATGATAGGCTCACAAAAAGGAAACTAATCAGCAGCTCGTCCTCTGTTTCCATTCTGGTGCAGAGCAGTGAATATGTGAAATAATGTATCCCAGAGGACAGTAAGCTCCTGCAGAAACATTATCCATGAGATATGCTCCTGGCTGGCTGTAGTTTGGATATAGAGAAGAGTTTGGGCTTTATGTGCGCAGAAGTAAAGATGGGTGGATTTGCAACGTGTCAGCTACATGATGATCAGAGTGCAGGTGAGGTGTTGACCTGAGGGTTCACGTAGAAAGGGTGATTTTTTTTATTCTGATTAACATTAGTTCCAGTGTTTTGTCAGACATCTAGTCACTATAACCAGGACTGTTTTCAGATGTTTCAGAGTAGATCTGACATTAGATAGTAAATATTTGCCTACATTGTTATCTTTGATTGATATTGTAATAAATAAATACACTTGTGTACTGTTTTAGCTTATAAACATTTATTAATTTGATATATTTAAACATCTATTCCTTACACAATACCTCAAATGAACATATAATATATTTAATTTCAGAATCAAAATAAAAACAATAAATGTTCACTTAACATGTAAATGATCGGACAGTTGTGTATTTGCAGCTGATAGTTTGTAGACTTGCAGTTTTATTTATTTATGGCTTCATGCACATTTATGATCAGTAGTTTTATAAAAGTTATTTATATATGTTCAGCAGATTGTGAAGTGATTAATAATGAGTATTTTGTATTTTAACAACTCTTCACCTCTTTTATGAGCTTATTGAGGTTCCTTCAATTTTATTTCTCTTCAGTGTGTTTTTTAACATTGTTTACTATTTAGAGACCTTACAGTATAGACGTAAACAATAGCTGGAGGCCACTAAAATGGCATAGAAAGCCCTGGTAATGTCACATGCACGTTCTCTGTTTCTTGCAGTTGCTTGTTTACAGCCTGGTCTTCAGTTTTTGGAGGATAAATGTGGTTAAATTATAGTTACACATTATAGACACATTATTAGTCCAACTCTTTTTGGGTCTGATTGCATCCAACCAAACCTCTGAATGATCATAATTTCTAAATGTGCCATTGTGTGTATATTTTGGGTTTAATGGTGGGCAGGAATTACGCTGTGGGATTTGGATACTCTTTGCTAATAGCGCTTGAATGTTGTGGCTGGGAGATTGTGTTATTTTACTGCATTTCTGACTGATTGCACGTGAAAAATAAAAGCATTATGCTGATGCAATTCCAGTCCTGAGACCTGGACTACGAAGCTGGATTTTATCATATTGGGGTAACTTCAGGATTAACTCTGGCTTTTCTGGACTACAACGCTGGTTCATTTTTAACCGAGCTGTATCACCGCAGCAACAGATGCTGAACGGCTAACCTGTTCCGGAGCAGGCCATGTTCTGGATAAGAGATCAGCGAAAACCAGTCAGATCTCATGGGAAAATGGCCCGCACATTTTTAGAAGATCTTGTTGATGTTTGTGTGAAAGGAGTGCTTAAGAGAGAAAGTGTCTTTAGGGACAGATCCAGATTTTCCTGATGACTAGGCTAACAAAAGTACAGTTTTCCAGCAAATGAGCTGAGATACATGTGTCTGCTGTTGGAGCATCTGTAGATAATTTATGCTCCATTCATCCATACAACAGATACAGTAATAGAGCCTTGTCACTAACCACTCTGAATTATGTTTGATATTTGTTCTTAACTTGCTCCTTTTAGCTCCACTGGGTTTGCTTCTGAGATGGAGGTTAATAATAGTGATGATTCTTTTGTACACACGGCATCAGTACAGAACCACTGAGTTATGGAGCGCACACCTATCCGTGCATTCATGGTGTAGTATTAGATATTCCTACATGCTCACGTGGAAGCTGATCCTTTGAAGAATCAGAAATATGTAAATAAAGCGTTCCCAGAAATGTTTGTGCTGTAATACAGGGATCTGAGTGCTGTCAGTTTATACTGTCCCATCGGATAATCTGACAAAGTTACGCATTAATGGAGTCAGAAATTTACTGCCAGCATTACGTCCTGGCTTTTAGCCTGAATTATATTTTTAAATTCTTAGTATATTTGAGGAAGAATAGTTTGCTCCTCCATGGTAAAATGCGCTGCTCTGCAGGGTTGGCATGTTTTGCGATTGGTCAGGGCCTCTAAACACTACCCGTTTTTCATGTGAACACACACTAATCTTAATGGCAAAACCCTGGGTTGAGTTAGCAAGTTGATAACCAGCTTCATAGTACAACTTATGCAGATCCTGAATGTCTGGTTAGGTTCATCCAGGGAACGGAGGTAAATCCAGGCTGTACTATTCACACTTTGTAATACAGACATTTCCATTTAGAATTAAAACACTGTGACACAGGACTGTGAACATAAGCATCACGGTTTCACTCCTGGTTTTAGGAACTATGACAACTTCAGTTTGTTTAACCATTATTAATATTTACCCCTGTCTTCCACACATTTTAAAAACCTCTTTACATCACATTCTGATATCCTCTCTGTCCTACTGCTCTCTTATTCTTATGTTTACTGGGATCCTGTATCACATTTGACTCTTCACTACCTGATTTTTCATCTTAATTCTGCTTGTGGAATTTAACAGAACAGAAAGTAAACAGCCCAAAACGTGGCAGAAATGTGCCGAATGACAGGTTGTTGTTGAAGACAGATCTTTATGGATCACTTTGTGTGTAGCAAAGAGTCCAAAAACTGACATGAATTGCACGTGCTGGAGCCTAAGTAGCCATTTATTTGAAGAGTAAAGTAGTAGTAAATTTATTTTATCGCGATCTATCAGTCGACATTCTCAGATGTACAGTCACTCAAACAGCCCTTGAAACTAAATACTGTATCATGTGAAAATAAAATGAATCTTTAAAAAAGAAAGAAAGATAGCAGAATGCAGCCGATTGAACACAATCCCTGCTGATTGTATTGATCAGTCCTATTTGGTTAGTTCTTTTGAAAACAATTTCCCAGTAAATTGTTATACGCCTTCTCTTTTATGGGGAGGATTGTCACCGTTATGTCAGCTTAACTATATTTTAGTTGCAAAGTATAGTTGGAAGACATTAAAATGTATCAGTGTCTTGTTGCCTGTGGTTCTCTCTGAATCCGTCAGTTGTTGTTGTGATAGTTGCTACTTTTGTTTTTACCATAATTTTTACTTTTGTTTGTCCTATAGAGCTATAGAGTGGAGTTACAAAGTCTCATCTGTATGAGACCCATGCATTTATAGGACCGCTGAGATTTGTGATCAGTTGGCTTAATTTGTTTGTCTTTTAATGTCTTATATTCATTGAAAAGGGGAGGTGAGGAGGGTTAATATGGTTTCTCATAAGATATAATCTCTGCTTTAAAGTATGAAAACATGAAATGTGAGTGAAGCTTGTTTAACCTTGGTATATATTAATGTCTCCCTGATAAGTTTAGTTTGTTATCAATCTGCACGTATCCTGCTGTTGGTTCATCTACACATAGCAGATGAATTACAAATTAGACTTGGAGTCTGCCATACACAAAATCATCAATAATATTGATGATAGTACTTAGTTTAAGCAGGTAATAGTAATAGCAGTAATAAGGTGATAGTGATGTTGTGAAATTAATGACTCAGCAATTTTCCAGTTCCAGTTAAACTCTCTTTATCGTGTGTAATGACAGCTGCATTGTTGCGTCTTTATGCTTTTTGTTGCTCCAGTTGTGCTAACCTAGCTAGAGACTCGTCAACAGTATACAGTGCCACGCACTGATACTAAGTGTGATCTGTGTGTGGTGCGGTGAGTTTGATCATACACGCTATGGTTCAATTGGTAATTTAAAAAATGACTCCTCACCATAAGTGATTAGTTTGTACCATCGAGCCAGCCTTCCCTTATACACAGTCTTCTGTTAACAAGACCTTTACGCTGTCTTTTAGCAATAACAGGTGTTACGGTGTGTGTATGTGTATGTGTGTATAT
>JBAMHV010000004.1:6145560-6223792 GCA_037177535.1 Pseudomugil gertrudae | reverse complement strand
TTATGTACATTTTGGATTTATATGTCTTTTTTGCACTGAGGTGGGACAGTATTTTAATTTCGTTGTACTTTTGTACAAAGTATGATTGTGCAATGACAATAAAGATTTATCTTATCTTATCTTATTATAGTTTTTGTATTTAATATTTGAGTTCCAGCTTCTGATTAGTGCAGAACTGATTCACCTTGGTGCAATACACAGACACACACTTGCATGCACAGGTGCGCACACTCCAACCAGCAGAGAGAATGCAGCTTCATCGTGTGGTGAAGATGGAGCTACTCTTGTTATGCTGAGAACTTAATGTTCACGTAGATGAAGCTGAACAAGCTGAATTTTCCATTGTGGGAATTTTTAAGGCAGATTTTAACTTTATGGATAGCAAATATTCATCAAAGGCTTTTTTAGCATCAACAAGTTGTCTGAGATCTGAATTAAGAATATTTAGGATTACTCCACTCAGTAAAACTCTTTATTCATGTCATTAGTCGGTAACGAATAGTAACGAATAACTCCTCGTGTTTTGTATGTAACAGATGGTGGTGAAAACCTATATGGACATGGATCAAGACTCAGAAGAGGAGAAGCAGCAGTATCTCGGCTTGGCGCTTCATCTTGCCTCAGAATTCTTCCTTAGGAATCCAAATAAAGATGTACGATTACTGGTGGCTTGCTGTCTAGCTGACATCTTCAGGATCTACGCTCCTGAGGCTCCTTACACCTCCCATGACAAACTCAAGGTGATGTTTTGAACCTTGACAGGTGTCCTTTTGCAGAAGTTGTAAAAACCTTCATCATTATTTAAGTTGAATTGACCTCTGTCTGTAGAATTATGAAGTTATTAAACTCTTGACTGGTGCTTTGCTAATATACAGTTTTTTGTGGTAATTAAGTGTGCATACCTGATAAGTAATGGATTTGTAAAGCTTACTGTAGTTTGCTCCCATAAAAAATATGCTACAAGCTGGACTAGAGACCTTATCCCGATGCAGATGGATGTACACTTACCTCTTAATTTTCTCTTTACTCCAGGACATTTTCCTGTTCATCACCAGACAATTAAAGGGACTAGAAGACACCAAGAGTCCTCAGTTCAACCGATATTTCTACCTGTTGGAGGTTGGTTCTTCTTTTATAGAAACAAAAAAAAAATTGGGTTTCATTTACTCTGCAGGAAAAGTTTAGCAACTTTTTTGCCCTTATGTTATCTTTTTCCTTGTAAACACAGTCACATCTTCCTCTATGCATTCAAATTTACTTCAATACCGTGTACAATTCACATTGAAGTGATTATGGTTGCTTGTTAATGATTAACCACTCTTTCTGCCAAAAGATTGGATTTGAGCATCAAGACCTGCAGTGTTAATGTAGCCTTAGATACATATGCATCAGATGAATAAAAAACCTGATTGACTGCAGTTGGTTGTCATAAAAAAGTATTTTACTTTCACTATCAGTCAATGTTAAGAAGCTCCAGTCTGTGTGAAATGACAGAAATGTGCTTTAGAGAAAAGTCTTGGTTGAACTGGTTGTTAAGGATGCGTTTCTTTTTGTGCGCTTTGAGCTGTCCTGTACATGAAAGGCGCTATATAAATAAACTTGCCTTGCCTTGCCTCTTTACAGAATCTTGCTTGGGTAAAGTCGTACAATATTTGCTTTGAACTGGAGGACTGCAACGAGATCTTTATCCAGCTTTTCAAAACACTCTTCTCCGTCATCAAGTAAGATCTTTGTTGTCGATTGTATCTCTTGACTTTTTTCATCATGTTCGTTTTTTACTAAACTTAAACATTCAGACTTATTGACACCAACATGTTTGTAATTCAAGTCAAAGTCAAAGAGGTTTATTTGTCACATGCACAGTTATACATACGGTAGCATAATTGTACAGTGAAATGTGTATTCTGTACCTGCATCCTTTAATAAGAGAATAGAATAAAAGGATAAATGTTGAGTTTTAAATAAGATAATAAAAATAGCAGCATACTGGTGTATATTTGCATACATATTTACATGTGCAAAATAGAAATGGGAAGTGGCTTTTTTTTTATTTAGTGTTCAGAGTTGAGCAAGCAAACAGCCAGGGGGAAGAAACTCTTCTTCTAGGTATAATGAAAAGCCTGCATCTCAGTATTTACCTTTTCTCCTTTCTTGTTTGTTCTCAGTAACAGCCATAACCAGAAGGTGCAGATGCACATGATGGACCTGATGAGTTCTATCATCCTGGAAGGAGACGGAGTCACACAGGAGTTGTTGGACACTATCCTAATCAACCTCATCCCTGCACACAAGGTTACACTCGCATAGAATCAGTTTACACCATAAATCTTTGTCACTTTGTAAGAGTTGTTTTTAGAAATGGTTATTAGTTAGTATTGCCATTATTGTGAGATGTCTTTAACACTCTACAAACTATAATATCTATGCAGATCAAGTTTGTTTGTTTGTTTAGAATCGTCTTGTTTTAACTTATGGTTGATCTTCCATGCAACAGAACCTAAATAAACAGGCATATGATCTAGCAAAGACACTGCTGAAGAGGACTGTCCAGACCATTGAGACATGCATCGCAAATGTAAGAATGAACCTATATAAACTGTTTTCTCTCCACACAATATTTATTTATCCTACTTGCCTCTGTTTAGCTTACGTTCCTTTCCATAAAAAAAGCAACTTTTCATCATTAGTGCTGAACATCTCCCTGATGTTTTTTTTCCTTCCAGTTCTTCAATCAGGTTTTAGTGATGGGGAAGTCTTCAGTCAGTGATCTCTCAGAGCATGTCTTCGACCTCATCCAGGAACTTTTTACCATCGATCCTTTGCTGCTCACTTCTGTCATGCCGCAACTGGAGTTTAAACTAAAGGTCAACATGACGCACACTGACTCACACAAATGATTATAATGAACCATTAAACACTATCCATTCCTCACTGTCAAACGTTGTCCTTTTGAGATGCACTTTTGAGTTAATGGTAATAATCATCTATTACTTCCAGTCTTCATCATTCACATGAATAAAGGATTTAGTGTAAATAAACTTCTGATGTGGTCTCGGTTGAAGTATAAACTTCAAACTTGTGCATAGTCAAATGCATTGATGACGGCTGCTGCAGTAGAGATTATTTGGTTTTGTGTCTTTGCCTACAACAGGCAGCTTTTTATGGCTGGTTAGACTGTTTTTCTGTTTGTGTGCCGCTGCCGCCCACAACCTATCCCTTGCTGTGTAGCAGTAGTGGGAATGTGGGTTATCAGTGTTTTTCAGTCAAGTAGCTTAACATTTAGGCATCAGTGAGGTTAAATGTGGTATTTTTCTGTTCTGCACTCACTTAATTTGAAGAAATTCTGTAGCATGTGCCCTGTCTGCAACAAATAAAATTAGATTAGTTTAAATAGGAAAAAGATGTATTAATCCCCAAAGGGAATTTATTACAATGTCACAAAAATAGACAAATAACAAGAAGCCAGCTGCAGCCTCCTATGAACAGTAGTGGTCTCACAAACCTTAGGTGTTCTGTCGCTCTTAGGTGCATTAAGTGCATTTAATTATATGCATTAAATTAAATTTGTTTTCAAGTCTCAGCACAAGCTAATTATTAAAGCACACTCGGCCCCTTCACAGTGTCCCATCCCCATGTGTTGACGTTTTTTATTGTGAATACATTTTAAAAAGTATATTAGTTTGAAGAAAACTTACATTTTCTTGCCTTGCTTAATTCACAGAGCAACGATGGTGAGGAGCGTCTGGCTGTTGTACGGTTGCTAGCAAAGCTGTTTGGGGCCAAAGACTCTGAGCTGGCCTCACAGAACAGACCATTATGGCAGTGCTTTCTAGGACGGTGAGTCTCTTCAGATTAGATGCGTTAATGGTTTGATTGTTATGGTTGTGTTATTTTATAGCTCGTCTACCTGCAGTAAGTAAAGGAAAGAAACAGACGTTTTAGATGAGGGTACTTTCATGTGCTTTCTCTGTATGCATCATGTGTCTCAGAGTGTGATGCATGACATTTAATTGATGTTTTTCTTTAGGTTTAACGACATCCACGTACCAGTCAGGCTAGAGTGTGTAAAGTTTGCGAGCCACTGCCTCATGAACCACCCAGACCTGGCAAAAGACCTGACAGGTGTGTGTTTTATCTTGAATTTGTGGTCTGTTGTACCAACGCTTGTTTGGATTATCATCTTCTGTGCCTCCTCTAGCTGAAACCACATGGTGCTGTTGTTCCAGATAAAAGGCGAGCTCCATGTCTCTAACAGAAACATAGTTTAATGTTTTTTCCCTCTTTTATTCAGAATATTTGAAAGTGCGGTCTCATGACCCAGAGGAAGCCATCCGCCATGACGTCATTGTCACCATCATCAATGCCGGGAAGAAAGACCTCAACTTGGTGAATGACCAGCTGCTTGGCTTTGTGCGGGAAAGGACGCTTGACAAGCGGGTAAAAGAGGTTTTTGTTATGATGGAGAAACTTCTCACAAAAAAAATCATTGTAGAAGAACTGCAGCTTATTGTTCTGTCATTTATTCAAGTTTTATAGCAGCTTTGTTTGTTTTCATTAATTTCTATTACGACTAACATCTGCTTTTCCAAATTCAACAAAACGTTAAGCTTACAATCTTCCTCATCTGTTATCATCTCTTGTCCCTTTTCCTGTAGTGGCGTGTACGTAAGGAGGCCATGATGGGTCTGGCTCAGCTATACAAGAAGTACTGTCTGCACCATGAGGCAGGAAAGGAGTCGGCCTTGAAGATCAGCTGGATCAAAGACAAGCTGCTGCACATCTACTATCAGAACAGCATTGATGACAAGTGAGAACACACATTGCATTTAATGATTTTAAGAAAATAACTAGTAAACTTTATAAATCCCATTAAGGACGGTGGTTAACGGCATCAGTCCCGTAGGGAACCATTTTCAGAACAAACAAAGCCTCTGCACATCATCCGTTTCTTTTTGCTCATGGTTTTTCTGTACATAAGTTTCGTGACAAAAGTCTGTAGGAACAGAAAGCTTTCATGCTGAGTCTGATGCATTTCCATAAATCCCGTCTATGTCTGTGCTCCTAAGATGAAGTCAAGCAATTTAGATGATTTGTAGTTCTCTCACTTCTTCACAGGAGAGAATCTAAATAATGGGTACAGAGTTTATCCACATCCTATTTCATTGTCATGCTGGGAAGGAAGAGCAGATCCACTCTTTACAACATATTTCTCTACTATTCAATTCAAAAATGTTGGATAAGGGGAAAAACTATCAAGACTTTCAGTCCAGATTAATAGGGTTTTTTTTTCCATTTAACTGCAATTAATCACAAGTTAATAAACCCTCAGCCTGCATGTAGATGAATCTCCTTCCTGGAGGATGCTTCCTGTTAAATGGGAGATTTCCCTCCCACATCACCTGCCAGTTGGGCCATGCTCAAGAGGAGGGATTGAAGAAAAGAATCAAAGCAGACACTCGGTTTTCTCTGCAAGTCTGCTTTGTATGAATTGGCTTCACGTGAACAGTTTTAATAAAATGGGTTAATGCATTATTTATACGATTTAACGGATTGTATTTAATTAGATTATATGTTTTAAAGTCTTTGATGGACTGGCAATATGTCCAGAGTGTACCCTGCCTCTTGCCTGCTAATTATTGGCTTAGGCTTCATGACCCCGAAATTGGATTAGGAGGTATAGAAAATGAAAGAATGAATGTTTAAAAGTGACTTGCGGGGACTTTTCCCCCTAATTGATTCAGTACAGGTCAAACAGAGAAGAATTGTATTTAAAAATGTCTTTAATAATCCATTAAAAATGAACCCATGCTTTTTTGTTTGCTTTGTTTTACCTGGATCCAAACAGCTGTTATTCCAGATAACAGATAAACACCTAGCACCCAAATAATTTGTTTCAATTTGCTTTATTTGATAAACTTTGTTTTTGCAGGTTATTGGTAGAGAAGATTTTTGCCCAGTACATGGTCCCTCACAATCTTGATACAGAGGAGAAGATGAAATGCCTGTACTACCTTTATGCCTGCCTGGACACAAATGCTGTCAAGTTAGTAAACCTGAAACTCTCTGCAACCATTTTATGTCTTATATACTGACATGAAGTTTTAAAGCAAATATATTACACAAAGATACAATCCTTATTCTGCATCTTCTCCAGCAAGAAAACATTTTAATGTTGCAACAATTGCAGAAGCATGTGTACATACTGGTTTGTTGCTTATGTGCTTTGATATAAATATGTTTAATTTTAGGGCCTTGAATGAGATGTGGAAGTGTCAGAACATGCTCAGAGGTCTCGTCAAAGAGCTCCTCGATCTCCACAAGCTGCCCGTGGTGAGACCCACAACTTTAAACGTACAGATGGCGATATCCAAATGAGATTTTTAATATTTTTTTCTCTCCTTTGGTAGTCCGAAGCCAATAACACAGCAATGTTTGGGAAGCTTATGAGCATTGCCAGTAAGTTGGAAGCAAACACACATGTTTTATACCATAATAAATTTGTGTTTGCTCTAATTGTCAATTTTAAAGCCAAATTCAAACTTTCTAACAACCTGATCTGACTTCAGAGAACCTACCAGATGCTGGAAAAGCCCAAGACTTCATGAAGAAATTCAACCAGGTCCTAGGTGAAGACGAGAAGCTCAGAATCCAGCTGGAGATGCTCATCAGTCCAACCTGCTCCTGCAAGCAGGCGGAGATCTGTGTGGTAAGGCAACAATTTTACAATTTAACCAACAACACCTTTTCTTTCACTTAATAAACAGTCGTTGCAAACACAAGAATAAATGCTCAGACAGCTTATTAAAAACAAAACCTGTACTTTCAATCAGTTCTGGACTTCAGACCAAAGCAGTGGGAGGGAATAAAAGACTGATGAACCTTTCCAAGTCTGACCAGACAAGAAAACTGTTTAATGAGTTACACTTTGGGGTTCTGAAAGAGTATTTTGTGTAAATGTGTGAATGTATTAATTGTGTTTGCAGAGGGAAATCACTCGGAAATTAACATTCCCAAAACAGCCAACCAATCCCTTCCTGGAGATGGTGAAGTTCCTGCTGGAGCGGATCGCCCCTGTTCACATCGACTCTGAGGCCATTAGGTCAGACATTTACTATGTTCATCTTCCTATGAAGGAGTATGGTTTGTGTGAAAGGATTCAGATTGGTTTGTAAATTCTGTTTAATTGGTTTATGGTGTGTTTTTGTTCTGAGTATTAAAATGGAAACGGTCACATGACACAGCATGAGTCTTTTCTACTTTTCCAGTCAAATAGCTGCATGTGCTGTCTGTCATTGTGTAACACTCAACCCCCAACAGGCTTGTCTCATTCATTGAGCCACCTTGTGGTGATGACGTGTAACTGCAGGGCTCCATCTGAGTTCCAGTTTAACCCTTTCTGTACTTTGGAAATCTGTGTTAAAAGTATTAATAATTAGTAATATGTGTTAAAAGGCTTCTTCCACTCAGGAGATGCAGTGTTTTTGTTGTGATTCAAGTTTAATCTACTAATGCCCTAAACTCATGGAAAGTGTAACAAAACTGAAGTATTTCACGATATAAGGATGGTAATAATTATTTTTTGCTTTAGTTCTCTTGTAAAGCTCCTGAACAAGTCCATTGAAGGCACAGCAGATGACGATGAGGAAGGTGTAACCCCTGATACAGCCATCCGCTCTGGACTGGAGCTGCTTAAGGTACAAGAAGCTCGATTGTGCAAAATATGCACGTTTTGTGCTTACTTTCCATATTCTTATAAGATAAATGATAGTTTCTGTTCTGCTTTTAGGTCTTGTCGTTCACACACCCCACAGCATTCCACTCAGCCGAAACATACGAGTCTCTTCTCCAGTGTCTGAAGATGGAGGATGACAAAGTGGCAGAGGCAGCCATCCAGATTTTCAGAAACACTGGGCAGAAGATTGAGACAGAGTTACAACAGATAAGATCGTAAGTAATGGATGGATAATGATGTTATCCTTGTATTACACATTTTTTAGAAGCAGTTTATGTCTGATGTAAATCGGTCTAAAATTGATTCTTTTTCTGGTGATTAGATCAACTCTGAAATAAAAGAAATGCTAATGTTTCTTCCTGTGATGTGCTTTTAGGACGCTGATTCCGATCCTGCACCAGAAAGCCAAACGGGGCACACCTCATCAGGCCAAACAGGCTGTGCACTGTATACATGCTATCTTTAACAACAAAGAAGTGCAGCTGGCACAGATATTTGAGGTAGTGTAGATTTAATGATCTGCTTTGTGATTTAATGGATAAATCTGATTTTCTTTTCATCAGTTTGCACTTTGTCTTTGTGTCTGCAGCTGAACATGATGCTGTGTTGTTACACTCATGCTGTTTCTTCTTTTATCCGCAGCCTCTATCACGTAGTCTCAATGCAGATGTCCCAGAGCAGCTCATCACTCCACTTGTGTCCCTGGGGCATATATCCATGCTGGCCCCAGATCAGTTTGCCTCACCAATGAAATCCATTGTGGCTAACTTCATTGTAAAAGACCTGCTTATGAATGACAGGGTGTGTAAACCATATACAGTCTTATTAAAGCTAGCCATGAATATGTGAACCAATCAAATGCCTTTTTTTTGTCCAGTCGGTGGGAAACAAGAATGGAAAGCTGTGGACCACTGATGAAGAAGTTTCACCTGAGGTTCTAGCAAAGGTGAGGTAGCCTACAAAGCAATGTTTTCATGTTTTGATTCAAGGATTCTTAAATTCTGTTTCTTCGTTTCCTCAGGTGCAGGCCATCAAGCTGTTGGTTCGTTGGTTACTGGGGATGAAGAACAATCAGTCCAAGTCGGCAAACTCCACGCTACGCCTGCTGTCGGCCATGCTGGTCAGCGAGGGAGATCTCACAGAGCAGAAGAAAATCAGGTAACTGACTGAGTCACAAATCTTTCCTTTACTCTGAAACATGGAGCCTTAGGATTTATCAGAAGGTACCAGCTTGATCAAAAATGACTCTTTTTCTGCTTTTTGTCATTACAGTAAATCGGACATGTCTCGTCTGAGGCTGGCTGCAGGTGGAGCTATTATGAAGCTAGCACAAGAGCCATGTTACCACGACATCATCACACCTGAGCAGTTTCAGCTCTGCGGCCTCGTTATCAATGTCAGTTTTACATTTTATCACAGATTTATGACTTTGTTTGATTTAAATGTAGCATAAAATATGAGACTATTAAACTGTTAAATCACGTATGAATTATGTTTATCGGACATTCGGTAGTATTGTACACACAGTTAATCTTGTATCATTAATATTTCTAGATGTGAAAGAAGCCTACAGTTATATGCACAAGAAGGATTTATCCCATTCTTGTCTTTGCACAGGATGAATGCTACCAGGTTCGCCAAATTTTTGCACAGAAGTTGCACTTGGCTCTCGTTAAGCTGCTGTTGCCACTGGAATACCTGGCTGTATTCGCTCTGTGTGCTAAGGATCCAGTGAAGGAGCGCCGCGCTCATGCCCGACAGTGCCTCCTTAAAAATATCTCCGTCCGCAGAGAGTACATCAAACAAAACCCTCTCGCTCAGGGTAGGTTCAGACTTTAAAAGGTTACACACTGAGTACTTGAAGGGTGACATTATTACCATAGACTGGATATTTAAAAAGTGGGCGGAGCCTCTGTGACTTCACCTGTTTGTTTACAAAGTGCTGGATTGTTCTTGGTGGTTGGTTCCTAACCTTGCAGTTTTGGCAACGTCATGTGTGCCATTGCTCCCGGAAAATACAAAAATGGGCTAAAACGTAAAAAGAGGAAGGGTCCGTGAGCAGATGATTGATATCCTATCAATTCTGAGCTCTCTGTAGCTAATAGCTAACGAAGCTAACTTTAGTGGGAGCGCTAACGGAGATAGGTGGGCTAAAGCTGACGGTGCTGTTAGCTAGCTAAAAGCCATGGTTGTGCTACACTCTGGCTTCTCGCTGGCAGATATCAAATGTATGTCTATCAAAAGGACACACTCCACATTATGCAGAGTTTAAAGGTGAAATAACATCTAAACACATGAGTTATAAAACAAATCGACCTGGCTAATAGTTGTCATGAAGGAAAACTTGATCGATTAAACCTAAAAGGGTTTTTATAACCATGCTGTAAACATGTGTATTTCTGCTGTTTAACCTGGGAGTCGATGGGGATTGATTCCTTTTTGCAGTCACTCCTTATTGATGAGACAGTTTCTGGCACTTCAGGATTTGCTTCACTTTTAACCACCGGATGTTGCTGCTGGATTATTACTTATGGCAGTTCATGTTTTAAAGGGATCAGAGAACAGCACAACATACATGATCACTTAAAAATAAATCTATAGTACATTTTTGAAACCATGCAAATTGTAGTAACTCTTTATTACATACAAATAAACATTAGTTTTCCATACATGAGTGTTTTACCTTCAGTTGTTGTAGCTGTCATGTGTCATCATGGATACTATGATAGTAGCAGAAATTAATTAACTTAAAAGTTCCTTGTTTGCTCATGATGTATGCATGTATGGATGCAGTCAAAACTAGCCAAACAGCACCATATGCTAACAGAGTTTATTACTGGTTATTATCTGTGTGCAACTGTTTTCTTTTTTAGCCCCATTTTACTCTCAAAGCATCTTATTTTAGACATATTTAAAGTTTTATGTTCACATGAACATGATGAGAGTCCTCCACCATTATTCACACGTCACTCAGAGTACGATGTCATTTCACCATTTCAGAGATGGAGTGAAGAGTAAGAATAAAGTAGACTGCTGGGTGGATATTAAGACAGAAAATATTTAGTGTTTTTAATTTGTTAGAGGAAAATCAGGATGATCACTGTGCAAAAATGTGATGTTTGCATCTGCAACCATTTTGTATCCACGAAGTAAAATCTGATATATTGTATAATTAGCTTGTTTGGGTTTGTGCTACTGTATTGAAGATGATCTTTACACTTTTTAATAAATCCTGCCTGTAATGGTATTTGTGCGACTAAAATGAGTCGTGTTCTCTCTCATCAGAAAAACTCGTCTCTCTTGTTCCTGAGTATGTTGTTCCCTATATGATCCACCTGCTGGCCCACGATCCAGACTTTACAAAACCACATGAATACGAGCAACTCAAAGACATCAAAGAGTAAGTCTAGTCCTCACCGCCCCTTCTACATGGTCAAGTTCATTTCTACTAATCTGGTTTTTATAAAACACCAAGTCCCAGCAGAAACTATTTAAAGTCCCATTTCCTCAAGTTCATGCTGTGATCATGAAAAACCAGACGATCTTAAATGTATCTGATTTATACGACATCATAGCTGCTTGCTCCTGATTTGTAAACGTATAGACGTGCATGACCACAGGTCAAGTTGGTCAACAACATGTTTAACCTTTCCTATGGAGGTGAAGATGGAAGCATTTAGGCTCCAGCAAGGAGCAGCGAGAGTTTTCTCCTTCCCTGGTTTTACGCTGAGAACTTCACACACAGCTCAACAAGCTGAATCTAATACCAGTGTAGTCATTTCTAAGCCATCTTACACCTAAAATAGATCTATTAGTCCAAGAATAACATCAACCCATTCTGAACTTGGAGAATATTTAGAGCTATTCTAGTGAAATGCTTATTAGTGATGATGATGCAACATTTACAGCTAACCATAGCCTTCAGATAATTATTAAATTATTTTGTTACCATCTGTCATATAAACGCTGCAATGTTGTCTTGCTACAAAGTTCATATTTACATCCTGTTTGTATATTAAACCTATAAAAATAACACTGAAGAGTCCAAACAGCCATGTCACAGAGCGCATCAGTCATCCATTCACCCCACCCTCACACTGTGAGCCAGGGAACAGTCACCAGACTTGTGAAATAAATCATGATTTGTGTGTGTGTGTGTGTGTGTGTGTGTGTGTGTGTTAATGTTCCCAGGTGCCTGTGGTTCATGTTGGAAGTGCTGATGACCAAGAATGAGAACAACAGTCATGCCTTTCTAAGGAAGATGGTTGAGAACATTAAACAAACAAAGGATGCTCAGTGCCCTGAGGATGCAAAGGCCAATGAGGTACACACACACACACACACACACATCGGTTAAAAACAAATATAAATAGCCTTTTTTTCTTTAGCTTTAACTTTAGGAGAGTTTACTAAGAATTTTTATTATTAATCAAAGTGATAACAATTTCTGTTTTTTTTATGTAAAGGTAGTGTGAAATAGCTAACAGTGTATTTTCTGTCGTCATGGTTACAGAAACTGTATGTCGTCTGTGATGTTGCTCTATTTGTGATTGCCAACAAGAGCACAGCATGTCACCTGGATAGTCCGAAAGAGCCCGTGCTGCCCTCCAAGTTCTTTCTTGTTCAAGACAAGGCAATATATATGCACACACACACACACACACCAGTCATCTCGCAGACAAATTGATGTTTAACTTTTCTTATGATGAAAAAGATTTTTATAAGATTTGAAACTTATAGTTTAAAATGTCATATCTAACTACATTTTGTTGTATTGATAAATATGTAAATGTGCACTGTATGAAGACAAACAGCAGGACATTTGTAGTGATATTTGTGATTTCCCAGGTAATTCTACACATAATCTTGTAAAATAATTTCCCTCAGGACTTCAAAAATGATAAAGAATACTTGACGACAGAGATGAGACAAATGCTTCTGACTGGGAAGGTAAACACACGTTGCTATGCTGTGACTGTTTTATAAATCCTATTTGCTGCTGATGCATAGATGTTTTAATATGAAGTAATAAAAAAAAGGTTTTGTACATTTTAAAGCATGCAGGAAATGTGTGTAACTATCATTAAGAAGCAGAACAATATGATTCATTTAGAAAGTACACACACACACACACATATCATATTGTTTTGCTTTTGTCATGCAGCCTAAACCAGCTCCAGTGTTGGCAACAGTCAACAAACCTCTTACAGTACCAGGACGCAGGATCTTCACTAAGACCACCACAGCTTCAGATACCAGTAATACCAGCACCAACTCACCTCTGAGCACAACGATGAACAAGAACAGGTAACTGCGTACCGCTGTTATCACAGTTGGAATCAGAAAATACATGTTTACACGTGTGTTTTTTGTTTTTTACAGCAACAACATGGCGGCTACCGACTCATCGGAGAGCCGAGCGCAGGAAAACAACGAGAACCCGGTCATCAAGAACGACGAGATGAAGAAGGTGAGCTCACGTGGGATGGAGGTGTTTCCCAGCGTAACATGCTGTTCTCTTTACTCTGCTTCTCAACGTCTTTCAGGAGGAGCCCAGTCAGAAAGCGGCTCCTGAAACCAGGACAGAAGCGTCGCCCGTCAAGCGCCGCGGACGCCCTCCTAAATCAGCCGCTGCTGCTCCGGCGGCGGCTGAAAAAGAAGCAGCGCCGGCAGCAGGAGGTGGAGGTAGCAGAGGCAGGAAGAGAGCGGCCGACTCCAACTCATCAGCAGAGTCGATCAACATCAAGGTGTCAAAACAGCAGCAGAACGATGAAGGGACAAAGAGACAGATTGACCTGCAGAGGTAAGAAATGTGGCGAGAAGTTGTTCACGTCTCTGTACGATAGTTTTACCTAAAGGGTTGTCACATTGTTGTATCATTGGCTCTGTGCTTTGTCCTTGTCTTGTGATGAGTGTATTGGGTCGTAGCTGGTTCTACCTACAGGATGTTTAGCCTGACTAAAATCCTGACTCTCGGTTGTTGAAGAGTTTTTCCACAGGGCGTAATCTCCTGATGATGATGTAGCATGCCGGGAAAAAAGAGTTGGATTGAGAAAGGGGATTTAACAGAGCTTCTGGTGTGCTGCTCACTTTTCACTCGTTTTTAGCATCAGGTTTTTAATATTTTTGTCTCAGCAGGTGGGCGTTTGTGACCAAAGCAAGTCCAAAATAATCCTTAAAAGGAAACGGAGCAAGCCGTAGGGCGAGTTTTTCCTAGACGGGGCTTTGCTGAGATAAGAGAACTCTGTACAGAGCGTGCCACAGCTCTGTAGAAAGATCAACCTCGTATATAACCAATAAGATGTCAGGTTTGTGAGGAGAGCTCCCGGTAATGAGTTGGTTAGAACAGTCTGAACAGCTAAGTGAACTTCCACTGCTCAGCAGCTTTAAAATCCATCCATGCAAACCGACTTCAACGGCCAACATTGTGGGACATGTTTGTTGTTGATCTTCTGCACATTTCAGTCACTTCAGGGCTGTAATTACTCCAAACAGCCAAAACCAACAAATAGCATTCGAGCACTAACATTTGAGCCGTGTGTACTACATGTATGTGTGGACAGGATTTCTCCTGAAGAGAAAAATGGAGATTAAAAAGGAAGTTGACCACTTGCACAATGATTCATTACGTTTTAAGTCAGAATGTTTGCTGTAAACAACGTCTTTGATCCGGGAGATCGTAGGAAGCTTGATATATTTTCCTGCCTGATAAACTTGAGATAAATATTTTGAGTTGACACTGATGTTGAACTTTGCTGTTTTTCAGGTAAAGCGGAGACGTTCAGGGCAGAATCCTGACTGTAGAGGATGAGCCAGATCTTCCTCGCACCTACCCAACCCTACGTACATACTCCTCTCAACTATTAAAGCTTTCCTGGAGACGTTATGGACCTTTTTAAAACGCTGAATATAAAAACACACACACACACTCACTGACTTCCTAGGAGGTTTTAAACACCTTGTAGTCATAAATCAAAGCTCGCTGTATGTAGATCTTACACAGAAACATATTTTTCCTTTGTGTTTGTTGCTCTTCGCTTCTTTTATGGAGCCATTTTTAAGAAAAAAAACAGGATGGACATTTTACAAACGTTTTAATCTGATTGATTGTTGCCTATTAAATTTCCTGGGATCTTTCCTGCCCTGTTGACTCTTTGACTTCTTCCTTCTCGGCATCTGTGCTGCACAATATTTAGATTTTCAAACTCACCACTTTTGCAATAGTTTGTAAATATTTGTGTGCAACTATCAAGACTTTTCCAATATTGAACTGTTTGATTGCAGCAAATAACATTTTGGGAAGGTCACCGCTTGAATAGATTTTAACCTTTGCTATGTGAGGTGCTGGATTATAGCACCGCGATTCCAGACACCTGGGTGTTGTCTTAGCTGCCACCTGGCATGCTTCTTACGGCCTTTTAATTCATTTCTAATGTGTTTATGAAACATTTATGAATACTTCCCGGCTGTTTGCTACCGTGCGGGTTGTCTTAATGACACGTTTTTTTATGTAGTAAAAAGTATGCCTATTCTCATATTTAATTTTCCCCCCAAAATAATAAATGCTTTTAGATGTTCCTGTGCAGTGAATTTGTTTTGATCCCTGTCGTAAACTAGTTTTAAGAAACACGAGCAAACTTTTTTTTTTTCCCCACTTTTTTAATCAAAGAAACATGACACTGTCACAATAAATAACCATGCTTTTCGTACTGCTGACGCTTGCTTCCAGGAAAAACGGAGAAACCGGTTCAACAGCCTCCAGCCCCCTTTTTTTGTCCTCTTGTTTAAGCTTTATCGTGCAATACTGTACATAATGAGAACACCAGGAAGACTTGAGTGGAAGGGGACATGTCTGTAGATCCAGCCATGAACGGTGCACCCCCACTGACTACAACATTGCACAGAAACTGTTTGCAAAGAGATTGTGTGCATGTCTTGCTGCAAAGGCAGCAGAGAGGCTTGGACTGTAACTTTCATTTTGTGAATGCAACAAAGAGGCAAACTGCACCCCCATATAGATGCACCCTACTTTGTAATCTTAATATACAGTCCATGTACTAATTCCAGTTTTTTAATACTCAAAACACAAGCTGAAGTTTGGCTGTGTAGTAAAGCAAATTTGGGGATTCAGGAACCTTTATGCTGATAAACGTGGGCAAAATCTTGATCGAATGCTATTTTTATTCTAGAGTTTGATCTGATGATTAAATGGGGCAGATTATTGATCTTTAAAGAAAAACCAGAGCGCTGCAAATCTAAATCCTCAGTGACATTTCTTAACCAGGAACAAATCTGTTCATAGCAAAGTGAAATCATTCCAGCAATATGTGCTTTAAAAAAAAAGAGATGCTCTGGTAGCCCACACATAAAACTGGGTTTGCTTAGCAGCTTTCTGAGTAGGTGTTTAAAAATCCTGACATTTGTTAAAACAAACGCACCACCACATCGTTTGGCCAAATAAAGGCAACAAAACGTGCAAGAATAAGGACTAGAAAAGATTGTTGTGGTGTTGCAGAAACTGTGGCACGTATGGCCTGCACATACCCCTCTGTATCATTAGGGCCAAGGTTTTGGCGGTGCCACCCCTATAAAATGAGCAAAGTGAGAGGAGGAAGAAGAAAAAGACATTCAGAGGGATTTCTCGTGGATCATAGAAGCATAAAAAGATATCTCTTCATATACTGTAAACTAGGCATAATTTATATTTAAAATATTTTTACAATGCCATCCATGTAAGGAAAAAAAATCCCCGTTATAACCTAAAAAGTAACATTATTTACAGATAACTTTGTTTTCTTTCTGTGCATGTGTGCAGATGTAGGAGGATGTGCGATACAAAATGAAAAACTTTATACATACATCTGTAATGGATTGCAATATCTATGACAGAAACTAGTACGTGGCCCATGCACAGCACTATCCAGTCAAGTAAATTTAATCCAGCAAGACTTTAAAGTCCACACAGGAGAAAGACACACAGCTCAACTCGCTGCAGCGGGAACAAATGTGTGCAGGACTCCCCTGAATTTTACCCTGCAAAACCCACCAGAGAGCAGCAGCTGTTTGCACAAAGTGATGAAGCACAAGAAAGAAAAAGTCTCAAATCAAAAGGGAAGACGAGATGCATGGTTTAAGGCTGGAGCTTATTACAAGAGCATACATTTCAAGTTGAGAGGAAGGACTCAGGAAGAATGAGTTGATGAGATCAGACAGGCAACAGGGTGGTGCACATGTTGGCAACGGTGATGAATTTGTAGCTAAATGTGTGCTAAAGGAAGGCTCAGACTGCTGTTAACATAGGGAGGGTGTCCGCTTAACAGAAGGCAATGGTGGAATGGTGCCAGAGAGGAGCTGATGCTATGATGTCTGTAGTTTTTTCCTGGTATCCTCACACCTGGATGGGCTTCAGTTGCTGAGGAGCAGCTCCGTCGCCGTTTCCACATCCCAGGATTTTGAAGACAAGGCCGCTATTACTGCATTCTGAACCAAATCAGGTAATCATATCAATACAAGTCTAAAGCAGTTCAATAAACACTAAATTTATCAAAGCAAAGTATAAAAACCGTACCTTATCGAAGCCCATGGCGCAGAGTTTGTCTATTTTTCGTGTGTAGTCTGGACTGGAGACGGTAGCGCCTGCATAGACGTGCGACCACAGCCGTGCAGTCTGCTTGAACATTTCTGGATTCTGCTTATACTGAGGAATCAATCAGAAAGTTCAAGCTTTAAATAACCTCCAGACCAACAATTACCAAAAAAAAAACACAGTCTGCCCAACCTGGTTTGCTACAACTGCATCCTGCGGGTCGTCTGGTTCTGCTGCAGCCAGAAGAGCCTGTAGAGACAACAGCACCGTCCGCAGGGTCATAGCAGCTGCCCTGGGTGAGACAGATTAAACGGGTGAGACAGATTAAACGGGTGAGACAGATTAAACGTTGCAGCATGTCCAGCTGAACACATTTTTTTAGATATGCATCACTTACCACTGGTCTTTTAAAATATCCAGACATATTGCACCCGTCACAGAACTGATGTTAGGATGCCAGATCTTGGTGATGAAGCGCACCTAAAGAAAGTAAAGCATTTCATACGGTTAATATTCTTTAACATGCACGTCTCGATGATCACTATCTGACTTGTCTCATCTCTTAAGAGTCGTACAATCCACCAAGCAACCGTTTGTGCAAGTTTTCTGGACACAAAACAAGTAGTGATATTCTGTTAGGAGTATTTTAGAGTAAATATTTAAGTAGCCAACAGTGTCGAAATGTCCATGCGCTTCTTTGGCAACAACAGATGTATTCAATATGCCCGGAAATGTCTCCAGATGATGCAGCAAAGGTTCTGATAAACAGTTTTATCCTCACTTCATTGGCTTCCTGTTAATTTCAGCATTTTTCTCCTCATGTATAAGCTCCATTGTTTGTCAAATATCTCATAGTCCCATAAATATCCCTAATAGAGCTCTTTGCTCCCAGACAGCAGGGTAAATAGTGATTTCCAGAGTCTGCTGTCCTGGTTAAAGGGAGTTTTCCTTTCCACTGTCACCTCATGTACACTCAGAAAGGAGACTGGATCGAAATCATGATTCGATGCAATCTGTTGTCTTTCCTTAGCTAGGCTATTGATTATGAACTGGCTCAAATAGATTTGTCTAGAAAGTGTCCTGAGATGATGTCATGTAATAGCGCTACTCAAATAAAGCTGAAT
Organism: Pseudomugil gertrudae; assembly: GCA_037177535.1. Lineage (NCBI taxonomy): Eukaryota > Metazoa > Chordata > Actinopteri > Atheriniformes > Pseudomugilidae > Pseudomugil > Pseudomugil gertrudae. The sequence continues at coordinate 6,205,350 of JBAMHV010000004.1, read as the reverse complement.
TAAAAACTAAACCTATAGATAGAAATATTATCATTTCTAAGAAGCTGCTCTGTTTAATTATAGAGAGATGTACATTACAGACCCACAATCACCAAATCTGCTTCCTGTAAGGGTCAAAGGTTATGTATTTCCTTTAGTTTGCCACATATCAGTATTCAAATTCATATCACAAGCAAAAAACAAACAATCCCTCATTTCTTGAAGACCAGATGGACACATACCTTTGGTGGATTAAATGGGTATGTTTCTGGGATTTTTATTTCAAGCTGATATCTGCCACCTTGGAGAGAAATTATAATAAAACTATTTAAGCAACACAAATCATAACATTTCCAGACTGTCATTAACATGCAGCTGTATGACAGTACCTTCATATGGTGTATCCGGAGGACCTGCTATCTCACCCCTCAGCTCTGTGAAGTTTTCATCCACCAAATCAACTTTAATCTGGTTTTTGCTTGTCTGCGAGTTGAGACAAATAAAATATGATCATAAAAACCAAATCAATCTGTAGTAGAATCAAAGCTGTTAGTGTCAAGTATTTAATCCAGTTTCAGCTTCTAATTGTGAAGGTATGGGCATGCAGATGGTATCAGAAACAGTTTATATAATTTCCTAAATAAATTATAAGTCAGTAGGAGTTTCAGAGGGAGCATATTAGCAAAACATAGCTAGCTAGTGTAGCTGGACAAGCCAAAGTTAACCACTAATGTTGATAACTTGTACTGCCTGGTAGAAAGACTATATAAATCTTATAAATAAACGCAGCCCTTCCACATTGAACACAACCAACCGATAAGTTTGTTTAGTGTTTTGGACCTTAGACCATAACACGACATGCTAATGCTAACTAAAAATAAAATGTCAAAATAACATTTTCTTAAGCTATAAATTGACATATTAAAGTGACATGAATGAATGTGGTGATAACGGTTGTAAATAGGGCGTAAGCGACAGCTCATTCAATGTAGGTTAATTTTAGCCAGGTATTCAGTCAAAAGGTATGCGGGAAACAGGGGGCCAAAGCAGCATCCCCGGTGTTTCCTGAACACACACACCTGAGCTTCTACAACAGATGAAGCTAAAGCTAGCTAAACTTCTCCTGTTCGGCCCTCTAATATCGGACCGGGACTTCTCTGGGTAATTTTCTACAATGTTAAACAACTTAATGACACCACACATGTCAAAGAAGTGAAAACAAAGAACAAGGACGGAACTGGGCAGAAGCAGCCAGAAAGGTGAACGCACCTCTTCGCTTTTAAGAACTTCTTTGAACTCTCGCTTGATCCGTTGGACCGCGATGTTAGCCATGGTTGTGCCTTTTCACGAGCTGCTGCTGCTGGTTTGAAGGTTGACCCGGGGCCTCTCTCCCGGTTTTGGTCTGATTGTAGAGACTGCTATCTGGCTGCTTTTCTCTGTGACGGAGCTCCTTTCACTTTGACCGTCTTGCGCTTCCTCTCACCTCAGAGGGAGCCTGCCTGCCAGCCTGCCTGCCTGCCTGCCTGCCCGCGCGCCTGCCTGCATGCCTGCCCGCGCGCAGCGTCAGTCAGTCCAGAACATGCACACAGAGCAGCTGCAGCATGGAGCACAAACTGGAACTTTCATTAAAACATGGCTTAATGGTCTTTACAAACCTTCGGGGCATTTCTCATCATGGTGTTTGGGGAAAAAAGCTAACTAAGTTGTTCTCTTATATTATGAAAAAAAAGGATCAGATACTTAGTTATTTTAAATGACCTTAAATGTTAATTTGATTTCATCCAGATAATAGTTGGGATATATTGGATCTACATATTTGACACTTTGGGGCAAATCATACAATTCAATCAACCTTTTCTGGGACTTCTTACATATTTGGTGAAATTTGACATGGACAGCTGAATTTGAGTATTTCCATGTGAGGCAGATTTTGTTTTAGATCTTAACATAAAGATCAATCTCCTCTTTATGCTGTGACCACATTAAAATTCTCCATCCCAGTTCATTTGTTTTAGATAGTAGACTTTTACACATTTCACTGTTTCTTAATAGTGCTGTACCACTTTTTGAGATAGTCTTAATAAGTCACTTATTAAATAAAATGTTTATTGTTGAGTAAATCCTTTAAAAATCCATTAAAAACTATTTTTCCCTTTCAGATAATTCTCACCATTGCAACGCATAACACACTTTTACATTTTTTATGTTACCTTGTATGATAGTGGAGAATAGTCATGTCATGTCATCTCATTCATAAATCTATTAGTCATAAATAGGTGCAATAAAAAATTAGTATCCAGTAGAATGGCTGATCTTAGCATTAAACAAATAACATATTATGCAAATAAATATGAAATATTTAATATGCTTCTCTGACGACAGAGTCAGATATGTTGCTATATATTTGGTTATACAGTTGAACAAATGAAATGAATCTGCCTTTGTATGCTGGCAAGCAGCTGGACTGTTTGTTTACTTTCCAGACGTGCGTTCGTTCTTTACTGTGATTGAACAGAAGACCTGTCAATCAAATATCTGACCCAATAGGAACCGCTTAAATCGTACACCCCGTGAGGACCCGGATGTGTGTCGTAAAGAATAGGTGGTTTGCTCACGTGTACTAAACAAAACAGACGGATGGTTGACAAGTCGTCGGAGTGAACAGCGGTGCAGTAGCAGCTCCGTAGGCCCGCTAAAGGCACTTATCATTTCTGAAGGTTCAAAAGCTTAAGTAAGTCGCGTTTTTATTCTCCCCCATCTCTTTTTTTGTCACATATATGTCCAATCATGAACACTGCCACAAAGAAAAAAAATAGCTGGGAGTTTTCCCTCTTTGCTAGATTAGCAAGAAGCTAGTTATGCTAAATGAGTTCGGCACCAGAGTTACGTTAATGTTTAACCGAAGTGTAGGTCAATAAGAGATTGTTGCGGCAGCTTTTCAGCTGGGTCAAAATAAACCAACCACTTCGTCTGTTTGTCTTTTTACAGGTGCGCAAAATATCAAATTTACAGGTACTAATGGTAGTAAAACTTAACAGCCTTGAATTTCACCGCCATGACAGCCACGGTGTTTAGATTTAATTTAACTTCAACACTATCTGGTGTCGTTTAATAAAGTTACTATCTGCCGGTACTTCACAGTTTCTTTATTTTACATTACTTTTATACAATAATCTCCATTTGTTTTCACTTTCTAAAGTAATATTTTTAGTTTCATTGGGTTTGACTTAAAAATTCCCCAAATTTAGCTGAACAAATGTGTCTTTTTTTCTCTTATTGTTCATTTTAATTGATAAGTGTTGCTCATTATCATTGACTGTAATTTATGTTTTTAGGTGATGTGTCTATTTATTTTGTCCACTTCAACAAAACAGGAAATAAAACATCCCTGTCAAAAACAGAGAACAAATAAGCCCACTAGATGCTCCATCGGCCTGTTATGCTTGTCCAAAAAAGAGTGGTTAGATTTATAGTTTACAAGCCTTTTCAGAGACAACTGTCTACTAGGTAGATACTTGCATAACTACATCCTCCTGAAATTCTCACAGTATCTTGTGATGCACACTGTTTCTACACTATGCTACCACAGACCACCATTGTTATTTCCCCATTATGAGCAGTTTTAGCCTTGTTTCCATAGATCGAGTGGCTTGTTTCCATCACGAGCTTTGTCATTGTTCAGTGCAGAAAGGCTGCAGTAAAAAAAAGATACCTTAGCAGGCAAAAAGCTCTTTGTTTTGTAATTAAGGCTTTGGATAGATGCTAAGAACATTGCAGATGTGCACATTGATTTAATCTCATTACTCAGACTATGCACTGCACTGTGTCGTCAATGTTATAAATTCATGTATGCATTAACTCCAATATCCTTAGATATTTTAAGAAAAATAAGCAACTAAACAGAGAAGGACAGTACAAGAAGAACAAGTTCAGTGATGGACATGGCAACAAAACAGACAAGCATGCAAACCAAACAAACATTTGCATGCTGCTGTTGCATAAAATGGAAGAGTCATCACACTGTGATTGGCTAAGAGGTGACAGGATAGAAGAACTTAGAATAGAAGAACTTTATTCATCCTTCATGAGGTTTGTAGTTGTAGAGGACCATTACAGAGAAAAGAGTCAAATTAAGGCTTTTTTTCAGTTGCACGAGGATCTGTATAATTTCCCTCAGCCACTAAGACCAGTGGTGGATTTCCAATTCATGCTACCAGTGTGACGAATTTGATACATTTCAGTTTGGTTCTAGAAAGATTTTTATTATTATTTTCCACTGTGCCAAAATATAAATATCATGGGATCTGGCTGATCGACTGTTTCAAAAACGTCTGATTGTGTGTTGAAAGTGGAGCTCCAATATGTGTGCAGATGAGAAGAAAGCTCGTATGAGCTCATTTAAGCATTATAATTAGAATATTACTTTTATTATCTGTATTGCTGCGTATGTTAATATAGCCATGTGTATTTCTGATCTTCCTTTTGTCCTCAAAGCTTCATCATTTTATTTTCCCAGGCTCTCACATTTCCTATGACGGTAGAAGGAAGAAAAGGTTTAAAGTTCCCTTGCATTGTGTGTGTTTTGCCCCTGTCCTACATCTTGGACATCCTCCCTCAGTTTGACTAGACGGATCTTGGGCTCTGGAAACAGGAGTCTTATAAAACAACACATCATTCAAACTAGCTCTTCTAGTAATCACAGTATTACTTGTTTGTGAAACATCCTTAAAATCAAGTCCTGAAGACATATTTGTATACAGAAGTATTTAATTAGCAGAAATTTTACAGAGGAGCACTGTGGCCTCACAGAAAGAAGGTTGCTGGTTCGAGCCTTGGTTGGGGCTGGGATCAAACTGGGAATCTTTCTGTGTGGAGTTTGCATGTTCTCTCTGTGTTAGTGTGGGTTCTCTCCAGGTTTCCAGCTTCCTCCCACAATCTAAAGACTTTCCTCTTGGGGATAGGCTGACTGGAGACTCTAAATTACCCATAGGAGTGTGTGTGTGTGTGTGTGTGTGTGTGTGTGTGTGTGTGTGGTTGTTTGTCTGTGTGTGTTGGCCCTGTGATGGACTGGCGACCTGTCCAGGGTGTACCCCACCTCTTGCCTGATGTCCGCCGCGACTCCGTTCAGGGAATAAGTGGTAGAAAATGGATGGATGGATGAAATCTTACAAAGTTTACATTGTCTCTGCATCATTACGATACATTACAGGGTTAAGACGTGGTCCCTGATTTGTTTTTGTGAATGATGACCTACTTCTCTTATTGTAAAGACCAGTTTTGCATCACAGTTGTGACAGTAATGCAGGCAGAATTTGCAGCTGACAGATTCAGCCGTTTCATAGCTATTTTTTTGTCCTGAGTTTGTGTTACTTAATTACTCTCCTTTTTATATCCTCATTTTGGTCTGAGTTTGTCCCGAGGTCATATAAACCTGCATAGATGTGGTGGAGCTTTACTGATTGCACAGTTTACCCAGTTAATCAGCCAGTATGATGGAATATATTTACAAGTGGTGGAATTTTTTTCTGTTTTGGCCTTCCCTGTGATTAGATGTACTGCAAAGTTGCTCCTATCATTTATGCTTGGCTGTAGTTTCCATGGTATCAGACATTTAAATCATTATCAGCTGACCTTTTAATTCAGTTTGATACTCAAAAGCAGCTCTAATCAGGAAGGTTAGGCTAAACGTTGTTGTTAGGCTTTCATAATGAACACAATAAAGATTTGGGACACCATTGTTATACATTTCTTATTTTCCTTGACTCGGTAACAACTAGAAAAAACAAGTGGAGTAAGAAAAATCCTCTATAATTTAAGCGTTGCGTGTTAATTGTGTTTTGAATATATGATGACTGTGCTTAACAGAGCAGTCTCCTCCCCCTGTCTGCGGTACAACAATACAACACAGCACTAACAACCAGCAGTGTTAGAGTTGGCTCACTTGTTGATGTGCTTCTTTAAAGGTGGATACCGTCTGGTGAGACATGGCAGAGGGAGGCTTTGACCCTTGTGAGTGCATCTGCACCCAGGAGTACGCCATGAGGCGCCTCATTAACCTGGTAAGCAACAAAACTTTTAAAGTCACTCGAAATGGGCACGGCTGATTCAGCAGTGTTGTACTTCAGTGCAGGGGCAGGTTGGGCAGGTTGAGGTATTTCAGGAATGTAATATGAATAATTACCGAAGGAAGCAAAGATGTACGTCTCGCCAGTAAATGAGAGGCTTTCAGAAAGACGGAGAAGGAAACGAAAGAGTGACACTGAGCCACCACATCCTGGTTCCTGCTCCATGTTTGTGTTAAGATCCTATCAGCGCTGTCCTGGAAAGATGGCTCTTTCTGCTTCACTGTGTATGGTATAGCTTTCCGAAAATAGGCTCAGATTTATGATAAACCATTCAGGCTTTAGTCCTTTGTTACATTTTCTAGATAACCTCTGCTTTTTGTGCAGAAGTAAAACTTGCATGGCAGATTGTGGTTGGCTGAGAGGCTGAAACCAGTCTGACCTCTCTGATTTGCTTAACACATTGCTGAGACATTGTCAGATTAACAAAAAAATATAATGCATCCTTTTCCAGTCAGATTAGCATGGTGTACTTTAAAAACAGATTGTATAATGAGGAAAGCCTTGTGCTGTATAATGCAAAGTTATAAGTACCTGTTTGGGCTTGAGCCCTCTTTTCCCAGAAGAGGTCACTAATGAGTTAATAATTCTTGTATTTGTTCCTTCTATTATCTTTTCTCCAGCTCAGGCAATCTCAGTCCTACTGCACAGACACAGAGTGCCCTCAGGAGTGTACGTAAACTCTTTATTAGACACATTGTAATGTTTTCATGTCGGGGTGGAAATGGCAGCAATCATTTTCTCAAATGAGGAATATTAGAATACATGTGTGAAAGTTGTGTGTTTCTGCACAGTGCCAGGACCCAGTGGGACAATGGGTGGTGGGGACCTGACCTTCCCCATGGTTCTGATGGGGTGGGTTGTGCTGGCTTTGGTCCTCTTTCTATTACGACCATCAAGTCTCAGGGGACCCCGTCCTACAGGCAAACCAACTGGACCCCATAATGTGAGTACTTACTTTTATATATTCATACATTAGTTAAAGGGTTCCCAAGTCTGATCCTCGAGATATACCATCTTACAACTTTTAGATGCGCCCCATCTCCAACACACCTGAATCCAATGAGTCATCACCAGGGCTCTGCAGAGCTGCACGACATGTGCATGATGGAATTATGCTGTTTGGTTCATGTGTATTGTAGAAGAGGATGTATCTAAAAGTTGCAGGACAGAGATCCAGAGAACCAGATCTGCTTCTCCACCCTTCAACAATACAACATCATCCAGGTTTCTGGCATATTGCATTTTATGACTTTTTTTCATACTGCGATCGATGCTACTTTTTAGCCAAATCGGTAAATTCACCTACTATCATTGGTTGTTTACTTCTTATTGTCTGATTATACTTCAGGATGCTTCTGTTCATTTTATTTTTGCAGCGTGATCGAAGGGAGCCCCCAGCACCACCTGTTGACTAACAGTGGGACCAGACCATCAACAATATTCCACCCACTCTGATATGGACCAGCACAGTTAGCTGTAACTGACCAGGACATCGGCATCTCCCCATCAGCATTTTTTTTCTCTCTAAAAATCTTGTTACAGTATTGTCTTTGCTTTTTTGGGTTATAATAACATTTTTTTCTTATAAGCCAGGATTGTCTTATTAAAACGGACATGTTGATGTATCGGTTTGGCTCCACTAGCTACTTCATCCTGTCATAAATCAGGCTGTGGGGCAGTATGTGGAGTTAGTTCCTGATCCCAGCTCTGCGGCTCACTGATATGCAGAATCAAAATGAAGGAAAGTGTGACATAAGGGAAGAGTGAGGGTTCATGTTGATTTCCTCTGAGGTTACAGTTTACCCTGGTATAGGTGTTGCTTTCTGAGGGGTTGGTGGCGAGATCTCGTGTCTCTTGCAGTGCCAGTAAAGATGTCATTATATCAGGTGCATTTTCAAACCAGCAGAATGATAGAATTTGTTAGATTTGATTACTTTCTGAGTTGGGATTTAATTTACAGTAGCAATCAATATTTTTTTTATAAAATGACTTAGTCTTCTGTGTTTACTGTCGGGCCTTGGATCATGTGCTTAACCCAAACCAGTAAAGAATCAGGTTTATTATAGCCCTGTCCCTTTAAATATTCATTTGGTTACTGTGGTGTCAGTGTGTGACAGAGCTTAGCTGTGTAAAATCTCTAAAATACTACATGAACTACTCGGTATGATTTGGGGACCATAAATTCAACACAAACTAAATCTTTTAAACATTAAATGGTTTTGTTTGTACTGTAATTTGTTTTGCCATTAAACAAAACAAACTAATTGTGACCAAAAAAAGCTTATCGGTATGAGCTTCTTTTTCCTTACTGGAGTCTGAAGTGCAGATTCAGCTGTGTACATGATGTGATCAATCCAAAGTTTCTACTTCAACTCCTGTATCGTAAAAAGACACGTTAAACTCTTATACGGATGTATGTTTAGATGGTGCCAATGTAAGTTTGTTCTTGAATTTAGAGCACTTTTGCAAACGGATGTATTGCGTATAAAGTTATGGAAAAGATTAAATGTATGTTCTGCAGTAGCCTTTCAGGATTTCTTTGTTCATGTGTACTTAGTGGGTCTTTAGTCAGTGGTGCAAACTTATTTGTAATACAAAAAAAATCCTTCTGTTTTATCCAACTTAAATGACACATTCAACTCTGAGCCACCAGCCGGTAAAGCACACGGCATCCTGCAGCCAGGAGATTCGTTTCATGGTCTGTATTTGTGAACATCTGTCTTGTAATTACTTGTTGAAAGTTCATCAGGACTTGTGGTGTGTCTGTGATGTCAGAAAATTAATTAGTTACTTTGTGGATCAAAGGGTACTCAGCTGTAACATATTTGATTAATGAAATATTAATACTGCCACTTTCTATATCAGCATATATACCATTTTGTACTGAAACATTATAGTTGTTTTGGGGGATGGAAGATAAAGCATATAAAATCAATCACAAGCTGATGTGTTTAAATGAAGGGGTTAACCCATGGTATCACAAGAGACTCCAAATTACACTGTTTCTAAGGGTCAAAGGGCTTAAACTATGCACTTTTGCTATAACAACAAAAAAATAAAGACTTAAAATTCTGCTGCTTAGCTGTGTTTTTATTATTGCTTGCTTACAATTATGTGTCTATACTTTTTCTTTCAGAAATGCTTCGTTTTTTTCTTTTCTCTGAGTTCAATTCAAATTTGTTATAGTACGTTAAAAGAAATAATTTTTTAATAAATAAGTATCATCATTAGTTATATGCATGTAGGTTAAAATAAAGATAAATTCCAATTAAATTCTTATTTATTTTCTGTTGAAATTGGTTATGATGAGATAACTTTTGGATTCAGGCTCTTAGTTGGGGAAAAAGCATGAGTGATGATGCTTTTGGGCTAATTTAAAACAAATTTAGGTATTTTATAAAGTAGTCTGTGAATCAGTGGGAAATAATCTGTAAGAAAAATGTTTCCCTGCAGCCTGAAATGTATCCGGGTTTCATTTTAATCAATAACAGCAAGACTTGGTTTTCCGTGAATGCATCAGAAATTGTAATTTGCCAAATTAGATTGTCTTGGGTATAACTGATACATTTTTACGTAAGCATTTTAATAACAAACTTCATTTTCTATTCGGTTACTAGTCATATTGTGAGCATGCGCAGTATTTACCGGAAATCGACTGCCCGTCTCCCGGGGTTACAATCAACAACATCACGTCATCAATGCTTGTTTTACTCTTTGTGTACAACATATATTTTAGCTATATGATTAGGTGCAGAAACAAGAGACAGTTGCGCCAAAATCAAAGTTTGCATAATGGTAATGTTAATTAGCTGGAGTTGTAGTCTTTACTTTGTTAGCTTAGCTGCTAATTACGTTTAGCAGACACAAGCTAGCATGGTGATTACAGTGTGTTCAACCAAAGTAATTTGTAGTTTTCATGATGACAAATGAAGAAGTAACAACACTGGCGTACAGAACTACGCCAAAAACATCGAAAAGAACAACATTTCAGGTGAGAGCTTTATTTCATGCCCTGTGGTTGGATTATAAAAGACATATAGCTTCACGAAACGGTGAAACTATGTTGTTGCAGGATGAACTTCAGGCTGCTGTGACTGCCAGGGCAAGTAAAACCAAACCACAACCATACTCCTACTCTGATGACTTTGATGATGAAGAAGATGGTAAATTGCCAGAGCATTAAAACGTTCAAATTGCAGGGGCTTTTTTGTCATTTTTTCCTTTCTTTTTCTTTTTTCTTTTATGTCCTGTATTTTAGATTTTTTGAACGAGCTTCTTAAATCAAGGAAAAAGAAGATTGATGCATTCAAGGCTGGGAAAAGTAAAGCCAAACTTATCAGCTTTGACCTTTCAGATGATGAAGACAAGCAAAGTAGGCCAAAGAAAGTTTCCTTCCTGAAGACTCAACGAAAAAGCTTTTCTCCAAACGAAACAACAGCATCAGAGGGACAAGAAAACGAGCCGGCAGGATCCTCTGTTGATGAACAGGCCAAATATAACGGCACTCTTCCCCCACAGGTCCCCACACATTTCAGTGTTGATAACAGTCAGTTTGAAAATGGAGGTTTGGAGTCTGCTGATCCTGAGATCACTAGAGGATACTCAAGTCTATCATATCTAACATCAGATGATACTTTATCGTTGCCCTTACCATCTGACGGCAGTGTTGTAAACACTCCTGGTCCTGAGGAAAATAAGAAGATGGGAGAAAGCTCAGAGACTCTACAAGTGTCATCGCCTCATGCCAACTACACTAATTCTCCTGGTTTGTATTAGTTTAGTGTACAGTTATGCAGAGTTATGTGTTTAACTTGTGTTTATACTTGATGGTGTTATTCAGATAAGGTTACAGAGAGGGAGCCACCTAGACCCAAACCCCGACAGCGAACTTTTGGATTGAAGTTTCAAGCTACAGAAAAGCCCATGGAGGACAATGAGTCTCAGGATTTGAGCAGGCCCCAGACATCTTCCACATCAATCCCCCTTTCAACTGCTACATCCAGTAATATTACTGTAAGAGCTGCAGTCAACATTTTTATTGTTAGGTATTCGGCTGTAAAGTCAACATTTGTTGTGTTGTGTCATGTTAGTGTGCAGATGAAGATGCTCCAGCTTTATATAACCTCAGCAAATCCTCTTCAAGTAAGAGCCAACAGTCACTACTTCTCACCAAGTCCACGCTTGATTCTGGTTCCAGAGGTAAGAACAGATTTTTTCAGCATATTTTCAGTCATCAATGCTCCTGATATTTGATTTCTGATTTTAGATGGTTTTATAACTGATGATGGCAAAGAACCAGAGGCGAACTACACTTCAACGTTTGAAGAATTTAATGTAAGTCATATTGGACATCATGTAAAAAGATAGTAATGTTAAGTTTTGTCATAAAAATAATCAATCTTCTCATCTAACTATTTTTTTTGTTTAGGAAAGCCCAGAAAATCAGGTTCCTCACACCCCTGAAAAGTTGTTGGAGACCAGGTCAGTGTTCAAGTTGCATAATCTGAGCTGGCTGTATGAAACAAGAACACTTACAATCAGGACCACTAACTGAGAATTACTTTATAGCTCATGTCAATTATTCAAATTTAGTTAGCTGTGAGGGATAAAAATAAAATCATACTGAAATAATTGCTAATTAATCATAATCGAGGTAACCTGTTCAATCAATCATAATATTGATTTAAGGTTGTAGCCCTACTGACAATCCTATTATTTTACTGGATTTAGGACATCAAGCTTGCGTTCCAAGACCCCTGAAAGGAGCGTGTTTTCCAAAAAGGTTGAATCAAAGTATTTGGGGACTCTCAAAGTTCTGGACCGTAAAGTTTCTCTACAAGAGTCTCAACTACCAGCAGCGGATTCCCTCAGAGCTGCCGTTTACCAGGTCAGTGTGAAGCCTTCTGGAAAGTGTCCACATTGCATCTAGACCAGGCAAGCAGGGGTAGGCAACTCGTCTTTGAGTGCCACAGACCTGCAGGTGTTGTGAGTTTTCCTGCTGTAAGAGACCTGACATACATCAGAGACATTTGCAGAGCTTGATGTCAAACTCGACACATGTTTGCTAATTATCCAATGATTTGAGTCAGGTTTATTTCTTATTATTTAAGTATTTTCAACAATGCAAAGGACAAAACACCTCAGCAATATCTTCATTTTGTAAAAAATATATACACACACACACACATATATATACATATATATATATATATATGGCAAAAGATCCACTGTGATTGTTTCTCTTCTCTTCTTTTTCCAGGTATAATTAGTTAGTTTATTGTCCCATATGGGTAATTTGTTTCCACAGAAACTGTACAGTTATATTACGCTTTCAACAACAACAAAGCAGCAGGTCCTGATACTGTATGTTCATGTGTGGTTCAGTGCAGTTATGGCTGAGGGGATGAAACTGGTTTTGAAGCTCTATTGAATCTCAGAGTTCTGTATCTGCGTCCAGATGGTAGTAATGTGAAATACTGATGAAGTGGGTGAGTGTGATCCTGTGATATTGTGTTTGTGATGCGTGTGATGGCTTTAGAGTTTAACTGAGTGAGGTTAGTGGTTTGAAGGCCGATAACCTTAGAGGCAATATTGGTTGTTTTGGTGAGCCTGGTCTGATTTTTGAGTGTTAAAATATTATAAAAACATGTAGAGCAGTATGTCAGAATGGGCTGAACAGTACTTGTAAACAGCAGGAGGAGGAGATGAGGTGAAACCGTGTTTAGGATCATAATGTGCTTCAAACTTGAAGAAAAAAATCTATATATATGTGTGTATGTATATATATATATTTTTTTTTAAGACAAGGCATCAGAGATCCACATTACATTCATCATAAAACCCCTCTCGGTTCTCTTTACAGGAATGGCTTCAAAAGAAGAAAGAAAAGTCAAGAGAGAAGATGGAGCAGCAGAAGAAGAAAGAGGAGCTTCTAAAAGAAGAAGAGAAAAAGGTTATTTGCAAGCTTCTATAAAGTTTACAATAAGTACACAATCATTGAGCAGATAAATACTGATTTCAGTCTTTCTGTCAACAAACAGAAAAAAGAGGCTAAAATGGAAGATGCCGTTGCATCGTATGAAGCCTGGAAAGAAAAGAAGGCAGAAAGCCTCAAAGAGAAAGTCAAAGAACAGAAAGATATGGTTAGAAAAGAGCAAAGAGAAACTGAAGAGAAGCAAGAAAAAAGGCAGTCTGCTAAACAGGTAGCCTGCTTGTTTTTTATAGGAAATACTCACATCGTTTTGTTTCTTTTTAAATAAATGTCTTTCTTTTCATAAGGTGTTTGAAAAATGGAAGCGTGAGCATGATGATCTGCTTAAAGAGAAGTACAGAAAACAGAGAGAGGCAGAAAACAAGCTTAAACAACACAAACAAGAGCAAGAAGATGAAAGAAAGAGAGACAGTACTTCTGCTTTCTCTGACTGGTGAGTGTAAATCAGCATTATTTCTATCCTCTAGGACAGACTCACAGCTGTTGAACCGGTACAGGTAAAATAATCACAACTCCTCCTTTTCTAAAGGTGGATGGTGTCAACCAGTAGAGGGCAGTAACAGCCTACCTTGTTTTTTTTACCTGTCTTATTAAACTTCATTAAGGTGTGAGAAGAAGAAGCATGGTCTACATGAAAAGCTTGCAGAGGAACGCAAAAACATCCAAACTAAAGTGGAGGAGGAGCAATATATGAAAGAAGAGAGAGATAAAATGTCTTTAGAGATGTATGAACACTGGCTGGTAAGTCAAGCTGAAGCAGATGTGCTGGTAGTTTGTTTCTGAAACATGTTCTGAGACCTGGTAATCACCACCTTAGAAAATAATGACAGTTTTAGGATCCTCAGTGGAAAATCATCGCTACTTGCTCTTTTTTAGACTTTATGTTGTTCAGTTTTCCATTTTACAGAACAAGAGAACAAAATTTTAGGGTGGACAAAAAGCATGAGACTTTGCAGAAATGACGCAGTGAGGTGTGAATCAGTGGATATCAGGAGTTTATTTAACCAACATTCACACACAGACAGATCCACCCATCTTCACATCCATCCATCATTATAAACATCCCAGAGGGAGGCTGTAGCTCAGGAGGAAGAGCAGTCATCTGCTAACCTCATAGCTGGTGGCTCATAGGCTTCCTCTGAGTACACGATGAAGAGTCCTAGGACACTGAACCCTATTTCCCAGTCACTTTGGAGAAAAGCGTCTGCTAAATAACTGTAGAGTAGCAACAAAAAAATCAGCTCAAATCATCTCGTTTAAATTTATTTTGCATAAATTTACACAAACAAACCCCAAATCCAAACACACATAAACTTGTTATTGATCAATAATTAATTTTTATAGCACTTATTCCAATTCAGAGATGCAAGGAGGCTGGATCGTATCTCTAAAGTTATAAGTAAGAAGCAGTGTTTGGTTTTGATCATGTAGCTTATTGTTTAAAGCGAAACAGCACATCATTTCCCTTCAGTCATAGCACGATGGAACAGGTTGCTTCCGTCCTCCCAGCATGTGCTACACATTGCTTCACCTCCCAAAAGGCAGAGGTTTAGTAGGGATGTTCGATATCGCCTTTATACCGATATACCGGTTTAGTCCAGCTTTAACTATAAACTATATACATGACATCGTAGCTGAAGAGTTTGATGTTTAAAAGTTGTCATTAAAAAAAAACAGTAAAAACCGAAGCAGATATTTAACGATATCTCGAAGATATCTGAAGACTGTTTGCCTAAGATAACAGATCTGCTAATTAAACTTTTACTTTTATTATTAATAATTATTTTCTTTTTCCAACAGACAAGAAAAGATCTGGAACTGAAGAGACAAAAAGAGGAACGACGTATTAAATCAATAATTCGGGATAGTCCGCCTCCACCGTGGAGTCCTCCAAATAAAACCGTACCGTTTAGAAAATGATCCCTGAAACATCCTTTCTGTAGCAACCAGCACATTTATATTTGTTTCTACACGATTCCTATCTGTTTAAGGGAACACCCTTTTTTTAAATAAATGTTATTACTGTGTTATTACTACGAATTATGCACTTTCATTGCCTGAAATGAAACCATGATTCAGCTTGTCCATCCATCCATTATCTGTACTGCTCATTCTAATGAAGGGTCGCGGTGTAGCCAGCCTATTCCAGCAATCATTAGGTGAGAAGCGGTGCATCCTGGTTGTATTCAGCTTATTAGTTTATTTATCTAACTGACAGTGTTACCTGAAACCTCTCATGATATACAAACTAATCTAATTCGAAGTATTTGTACATTTCTTTATTTATTTAAATGATTTTTCTTTTTGTTAGTGTGTTTTTTAAACTGGCAGTTTACTTCATAATGACCAGCATCAGCATAGATAAACCTGTGGTCATTCCTCATTAAGTTGCGTTGTTGAAACACCAACGAATCCGTCATGTGATCGCTTTTTAAATGTGAAGCTCTTCTTAAGTTTAACTGAAACAATTAAAAATGTTGACCACCAAGGTAATTATGCATTAAAAGCAAACCTATGTACTTCAAAATTGTGCAACCATGTGTAAATATGATGTTCATAATTTTTATTTGAACTAAAACTGAAGTCCAGGTGGCCTCATACTGAATAATATTATAACCTAAGCACCAAAATAGCAAGCACACTGGTGATGCTGAAGATGCTCTGAGAGGATGCTACAGACTGGGATGTCCTCTATGAATCATGGAGACGACATCCACACCATGACCTGGAATTTCCTTCTGGGATTAATAAAGTATTTTTATTTCATTTGATTTGATTTAATATATATATATATATATATATATTAGAAAAATGGGAGCAGGGGAATTAAGACAGAATAAGTCCTCAAGGGCTGCTGTTCTGCAGGTTTTCCATGCATCCCTGCTCCAGAGACCACACCAGACTCAAATTAAATGGCTCCATTAGCCCATCAGGTTCTGCACAATAACTACTGTGATTGTTGGAGCAGGGTCAATATTGGCCCTGTGATAGACTGGTGACCTGTACAGGGTGAATGATCTTACCTCTCCCGCAACCCTAAATTGGATTTTTAAAAAAATTAATGCGTTAGAGCAGCTTTGTGACCCTCGGGGAACAGAGATGGACACCCCTTTTTTAGCACCTCCACCCAAAAACCAAAACTTTGTCTCGTTCTCCGCCAGATTAATTCATTGTGTGCCTTTATTTTGAAGTAACAGCGCCGGAAGTAGATGTACGTAAGCTCGGCGTCGTAAAGCCTGGTGGGTGGACAGAAGTAGCTCCGTTAAATTAAAGATTGCCCCCGAAAAGTTACCAGAGGAACGGTGTGAGTTTATCCGTCCATCACTGGTTTTCACCAGTAAGCTCTTACACTGCCGTGGCTCCGGAGTTTTCTCCTTTTTAAACCGTAAGAAACCTTTTAACGGAGAAATCAGCCTTATCTACGAATTCCTGAAGTTTGGACACTGTTAAGCTGGAAAAGGTAACGTAACGTTAGCTAACATCTGCTAGCTAGCAAGCCATTCATTTACAGTTTTCTTATTTAATTTCAGTTTACTCTGCCTGTTTTTAGAAAGAAGAGGTAAATTAGTTAATCAGTAATCTGTTTTGTGTACGTGCTGCCTGGTTATTCTCTCTGTGAGGTAGCGGAAAGGTTTGGGGGATAAAGGACTCATTTTTCTTCTCTGCCAGAGTCAAAATTATGAAAGGCTCTTTATTTTCTACTTGGCTGTAACGGTACGACTGGTAAGCATCACTGTGGTGCTGCTGGCAGACTGGTGGAGCAGGACATGGAGGTTTTTTTTGCTTATAAGACAGAGAAGAAACCAGAGACTGTGAAGTAAACATGTTTGTGGAGTTTAGACCTTTTAATAGTGATGGTTAGAAATAAACTTCCTCGTGAAAGACTACACTAATCATTAAGAGAACTTAATTAAGAGAATAGTTGTCTTTTTTTCACCATTATGAGACACTAACAGTAAACCACACAGCAAGGACTGATTCATTTGGCTGGTTATTGTTAGATAAATACAGACTATAATCTAAGTTTGTGTAAATTTTTCTGTGTTGTGCTTTTTCTTTTAACAGATGTTTCAAATTAAACGGATCTGCTGCATTGGAGCTGGATATGTAGGAGGCCCAACCTGCAGTGTCATCGCCCAGATGTGTCCAGAGATCACGGTGACTGTTGTGGATGTTAATGAGTCCCGCATCAAAGCCTGGAACTCTGACACATTACCCATTTATGAGGTAGTTTATCAGGCTTATTATTAATAAAACAACAGCCTCCAGGCTGTAGGTCACTGTTTATCAGGCGTGATAATTGCTCTGTGTTCTTCTATGCACTTTCACCTTTGACCTCCAGTTGCAAGGTGTGGATATTAGCTTGTGATATCATGGCTGGTTTGACTTAATGAAGTCTGGTCTCGTTATTTAGAAGCCCCTCCTTGTGTCCGTGATGAGGTAAAATGTTTTGCTAAGCAACCACTCCAACTATTATTGTTTAACTCGTGGAATAAATGAGACGTAAATTAGTTCCAGACTGTTTTGCAACTTCTCTACGTCAACCCCAACCACAATGTATGACATCATCATGACTAGTGCTGGTCATTCTGAGTTTCTTTTCTCCTGACACACATTCACTTCGTCTTGTTACAGCCAGGACTGAAAGAAGTGGTTGAATCATGCAGAGGGAAAAATTTATTTTATTCTACAGACATAGACTCAGCCATTAGAGACGCTGACCTGGTTTTCATCTCTGTGAGTACCTCAGTTTGTGTTGCACTCTCCCAATTTTTCTGCTGCTCAGATGGCTAAATATCACCTTAACCATTACTTATGACGCAGGTGAACACCCCGACCAAGACCTATGGGATGGGGAAAGGTCGCGCGGCTGACCTGAAGTTCATCGAGGCGTGTGCTCGGCGGATTGTGGAGGTGTCGGACGGCTACAAAATTGTCACGGAGAAGAGCACGGTCCCTGTGCGAGCTGCTGAAAGTATCAGGCGGATATTTGACGCCAACACAAAACCCAGCCTCAACCTGCAGGTGCGTGCTGCTAAACTTCAAACCCTCACAGATAGCTGTTCCTGTTTCTAAAACCACACCGCTGTTGTAGGTGT
The DNA here is from genome assembly GCA_037177535.1 of Pseudomugil gertrudae. Taxonomy (NCBI): domain Eukaryota; kingdom Metazoa; phylum Chordata; class Actinopteri; order Atheriniformes; family Pseudomugilidae; genus Pseudomugil; species Pseudomugil gertrudae. Next base: position 6,187,156 of record JBAMHV010000004.1, on the reverse strand, counting down.
TGTCCAACCCTGAGTTCCTCGCTGAAGGGACGGCAGTGCGTGACCTGAAGGAGCCAGACCGCGTCCTGATTGGTGGAGATGAAACAGCTGAAGGCCAAAAGGCAATCAAAGCACTCTGTGCTGTGTACGAACACTGGGTCCCCAAAACACGCATCATCACCACCAACACTTGGTCATCTGAGCTTTCCAAACTGGTGAGTCAGCAGAGTACAAATCTAGATTTATATAGACCTGTTTTCACTTAGATTCCTAAAATAATACCAATTAATTCATTTATAGATGTGTACCAGTAAGATACTGTTTTATTTTAGACCGATAAACCTTCACGTTTTCTCAGGATATAATTATTTTTATCAGGCAAACAGTACCACATAAGTAGGTTAATCATTTTTATATTTTTAAAATAAAAATAAAAGTGATGACACAATGTGTGTGTGTTATTTAGGCAGCCAATGCTTTCCTGGCTCAGCGAATCAGCAGCATTAACAGCATCAGTGCTCTGTGCGAGGCCACAGGAGCTGACGTGGAGGAGGTTGCCAAGGCGATTGGGATGGATCAGCGAATAGGCAGCAAGTTCCTTAAAGCCAGCGTTGGTAAGAAACATCTCCCACAAAATATTTAAAGGTGACACCCGGTGGCATAATGCAGATTACAGTGTGTAAAAGAACATTTAGTAGTTTGAGCATATTTAGATAGAAGTAGTTTACTGTGATAAAATTAGCATGTGATATATGTGAATATTTCATCTTATTTCTGCTGAAAGATTTTGTAACATTAAAGCGAGATGAATGAATTTAGTCACACCTGATCTCACAAACATTTTTGATGCACTGACCAGGTTTTGGTGGGAGCTGCTTCCAGAAAGATGTACTTAACCTGGTGTATCTGTGCGAGGCCCTGAACCTGCCTGAGGTGGCTTCTTACTGGCAGCAGGTGAGAAATGTATAGATTTCACCTGCTTGGAGGGCATAGCTCTTTGTATTTACCACCTTCTCCACATCTGCTTCTCCTCAGGTGATTGACATGAACGAATATCAAAGACGCCGCTTTGCCTGCAGGATTATCGACTGTCTCTTTAACACTGTAACTGGAAAAAAGATTGCTCTACTGGGCTTTTCCTTTAAAAAAGACACGGGGGACACAAGGTTAGTGTCTTCAGTCATACTTGCTGTATTATTTGTTATTGTGTCAAACTGAACTCGAGCAGGATAATGTTTAAAAGCAAAAGACGTGTCAAACTGCTGAATGTAACCTTTGCACAAGCATGCTGAGTCACAGCTAATTACTTTACTCTAGTTGAATTCATGCCAGAGCGTATCATTGTGAACTGTAACCCTGCACAGAGTTGATGCTTTTGTATGTGTGTGTGTGTTTCGCAACTTCAGGGAGTCATCCAGTATTTACATATCTAAGTACCTGATGGATGAGGGAGCCAAGCTGTTCATCTATGACCCCAAAGTTTTAAAAGAGCAAATCATTCACGACCTCTCCCAGCCCAGCATTTCGGAGGACAACCCAGAAAGAGGTGTGGAGCTTTTACAGAGCTATGTCACTGAACTGAAAGCAAGTCCAACTATCTATGACTTGTGTTTTTAAGCAAACTCATGATGAAACCATTCAAACTTTAGATGTTGTTTTAAGAAAACTTTTGAAGACTTTCGACTTGCATAAAGGCTTCTTTTATCAGCTGTTAAAGAAACTACATGAACAAAAAGAAAAAAAACTATTTTTAGGGCGGGAAAATTCAATTTTTGTATTTAAAAAAGAAATAATCATTCAATTATTTGCAAATGATTTTTATGAACATGAAAATTAGTCCAGTTCTGGAAATCATTGTAAATGTATGGAGACTGGACATTTATTTCCTCACAGTTTGTTTGATAAGATCAGGTTAAATTATGGCTCCAGAGCTCAGACAATGGTTTACTCACCCTGTGAAGCTGATTGATGCTTGGTAGTATCTCCCATTCAGGAAAATATCAACCACTTTATAGGATATTAAGTCAGTAATGTTTCTCTCTTCCGTTCATCATGCTAAATACTTTAAAACCCACAAAGCTGCTATCCTGGTTCTGACATAACCTTTCCATTAAATCCACTTTACTATAGATGGACCTGCAGAATAATTAAAACTCAAAGTCTTGGGTAAAGTGATAAATGAATTGTGTTATTAGCTGTTCCTGATGTTTATGCATCTGCACTGGACTGTTCAAGCCTGATGATGATGATGATGGTTTTAGTCTACACTGAGATCAGCAATGTTAAATACATCGCCTCACTGACTTTGGATAAATGACACTTTTTAGTTTGTACTTGATGTTGTTCCTCATCTCACTCCCTAAAACCAGTTTTTTTCCTGATCAGCTGTATTGGTTTTTACCTTGATCAGAAGCTCCTCTCTCATTGTCTTGTCTCAAACCGACACCCTCATATGGTTGATCACACAGTCCAGTAAAATGATATATACAAGCTCATTTCCAGTAAACTAGAGGATCAGATGTCCATATTATAGTTTAGTAAGGTTCCTCTTAAGGTTCATAAACCATTAAGCTGAACTGGTTATTTACCAGCATGATAAACACATGATGGCAGGTAACATCAGTGATATGGTGAAGGCATATTGGTGGTTTCCAGCATTTTTTTTAACATTGAATTCATCATTTTGCTCCCACAGACACTGGTTGATGTTCTGAATTGGAGACTTTCATTGTTTTTCTGTGATGATCCCCAGAATGGATGAAATTCCTTTCCTGACACTGACTTTTGTTTACATCGTAGTGTCTGAGCTGGTGACTGTGACCTCGGACCTCTATGAGGCTTGCCAGAGTGCACACGCATTGGTCATCTGCACTGAGTGGGACATGTTTAAGGTCGCAATCATCCATCCAATCATGTTGCCTTTTGAGATGATCTGTAAACATACATTTTACACCTGTACTTACTACAATACTACCACAGGAACTGGACTATGAGAAGATCTACAAGAAGATGCTGAAGCCGGCCTTCATATTTGATGGTCGCAGACTTCTAGATCACCTCCACGATCAGCTCCAGTGCATCGGCTTTCATGTGAGAATACCAAGGGTTGGCCAAGAAACCCTTCATATGCAGGGCAAATATATAGAGTTTTAACGTGCTTCTCTCCGCTTGCAGATTGAGACCATCGGCAAGAAAGTGACGGCAGCGCGAATCCCCTACACCCCAGCAGCCACTTGTCCTCGCATCGCCGCCAGTGAACCTGCCACTAAGAAGGCAAAAGTCTAAAGCGGATTCTTCTCCTACATGACATGCAACACATTCCTCTCTCAGCCTTTTAATGTCAACAGCAGGGGGGAGGAACTGGTACACGGTTTCCTGCCTCCTCTCTTAAAGTCTTTGTGATCAGGAGGGTTGAACTCGCTGCTCCCTGCAGTTAGCTGGAAATGGGTAAAATCTTGAATTAAGTATTATGTGAATATTTAATGAAGTTCTTTAAACTATTCCAGATGCACACCTTACTTTATACATGCAGAATAACATTTAGTAAACATTCCCACTGTATTCATTTTAAGGAACACTATCAAAAGGCTTTCTTACATCATGTACTATATAATCATAAAGGATGGTAAATTTTTATACACTTTTTAAAAGAATATTTTTATAAATCATCTTACTGTATGTCAGTCTGCGTGTTTACCAGAAGGGCAAATGCAATAAAGTGTGATGTGTTCCTGATCATTTAAACTAATGGAAAATAAAACCAAATAGAGACTGAAGATTTTTTAATTCTGTAAATATAAATATACATTTTTATCTTGCTGATCATTTATAAAACAACCATATGTTTTATCCAGGCGTGAAATTCAACAGTGTAAAAGTGCTTCTGACACACGGGAGGCTTAAACGGAGCTTTTGAAATCACAGCGCACATTATTTCTGACAGACTGCTCAAAAACAACTTCTGCTTCATTAAATCACAAGCGAAGCATCAAAGCTGGTTTCAGGTCAGAGGCTCGTAACCTCAGCCCAGCTGGAGGAGGTGAATGTGATTTACAAGACGGAGGAGCAAAGATTGAAACTTCTGCCACGTTGTTGTCCTGACAGGGTCACATGGACAGTTTACATGTGATGTTTGATCTGGGTGTTACACATGAACACGGAGGTCCCTAAACTTTAATGGGATTTATTTTTGTCACCTTTGCACCCTGCAATTATATTTTCCGTTTCCTGCACTACACCTGAAAATATTCACCGTGATGGTGAACAAAGCATATTTCATTTTATTATAGCGGGCAGGGATGAGCTGTAGCGCTTCTACGGGTTATTCATTCTGCTATCGTGGCTTCTGCTTTTCTCTTCTTCAATAGATTCTTCAGGAAGAACTCTCCTGTAAAGAAAGAAAACAAATCTTCCAGTTAACCCAGTATGATTTTGGCTTTCCAGAAGTTTAATAAACGGGATCAGTTTCCCGTTGCGTGTTAAGACATGGGATCAGAGCTTCTCAGGCTCCAACCAGCATCTGAGGTGACTCAGCTCATTGTGAAACGCATCACAGAACAGGAAGTGCTGCTCATTTATCACACTTCTGACTCAGCAGGTTTCCAGCAACAAACCAGAATAAAGTAGACATTTATCAACTTTCCTTCAGTTAAATTATTTTATAATATTTTTTAATCAACTTGATTCTAATTAAACATGATTTTCATTATTTTGTTAAAGCAGCTGGTTTCAGTCAGCACAGAAACAGCCTTGATGTGTTTATTAATGATGAACAACATCTTTAGAGCTTATTAATTATATTGCATCTAAATGTTGTATGATAAATGACTAGTATCAAATCACATTTAACTATATTTCATTCTTTATTTCATTTAGTGGTCACAAAAAAACTTCACATCTGGCTTTTTTCCTTTATAATTTGAAATTTGACTCAAATCTGATGGTTGAAATTTCCTGAAATGAAACTATTCAGACGTGAGAAGCTCGTTAGACACAACTTGAGCTTATAATGGATGTAATATCTAAAACGTTCAATGAATTTCTGCAGTTTAATAGAAAATCGTTACAACTCAATCAGCTGTAGCATTGCATTATGGGAAGTGGTGACTCAAACTATCTGGAGGCCGGAACGGCTCTACCAGTTCCTGTTTGAGCTCTTCTGCTGATAACACCATTTTAGTTCGGTTGTTTGAACTCGAGTGGCAGTAGTTTTTTACATCTAAATGGCTGAGAGTATTTAACCTCTGAGGGCTCTGTAAGACCACGACATCACTGTTTGGGAGTATTGGTGAAAGCAGCTGTAGTGGGACAGAGATAGTGATCAATGTTCAGTTGTGAGCTCTCTGGTTTGCACTAAATAGCATCAAATGGATCAGGCGAGAATAAACCTGCAAGTCTTTAGGAAGCCATCTTTATTTTTTTTAGATTTTATCTAGAACATGTTCTTTTCTCTTGTTGCCTTTCTGATATAAACTACAGCAAATCGTAACCATCAATACTGAATCGATATGAGCAACCCTAACCTTATTTCAGTAGGAATTACAGCAACGTAACCGTTAAGTCTGATTTCTTATGCTCATTTTAACAGTACGGTTGGCTTTATATCTACAAAAAGTATAGTTGGAAGATGCAGACCGCTCACCTGCTTTGTAGGAAGATCGAACCAGTGGCCCACTGGCTGTGTAGACAAAACCCATTTCATTCCCAACTTCCTCCCAGTGAGCAAACCTTTCAGGAGTGACGTATTCTTCCACCTAAACCCAAACACACTGTCTTAGAAAGTGTATCGAAGCAACAAGCATTTCAGATTTCTCGTGGATAGAAGAGTCAGACGTCCCACCTTTAAGTGGCGTTTAGTGGGTTGCATGTACTGGCCGAGTGTGAGGCAGTCCACTCCTGCCTCTCGCAGCTCTGAAGCATCAACACAATAGTATTAACACAAAACTTGTTAAATCAGATCTGTGTATGTGACTGCACAGTGCACACACCAGTCAGAGTGTTCACTATCTGCTGGTCAGTCTCTCCCAGTCCCAGCATGATGGAAGTCTTTGTGAGCACGCTGGGTTTGACCCTCTTGGCGTGCTTGAGGACGCTTAACGACTGGTCAAAGTTTGCTCTGGGGTCACGCACGTACCTGCAAACAGATGACAGACACCTGAAGTGTGTCATCACAGAGAAACATGAGACAGCAACTACAATGTTTCACACTTCTGCAGTTTAAGGGATGCTTAGAATTGTTTCTTGCGCCACCTGCTGCCAGACTTAAGAACTGATGATTCATGATAAAAACTTTATTAGTTTGCAACACAGAAAACAGCGAAATGTAGCGTTTGTACCTTTGCAGCTCACGCACTGTCTCCACATTGTGGGCGTACACATCTAACCCCGACAGGGCGATCTTCTCCACCGCCAACAGGTCGCCGCGGAAATCAGGCGTCAGACATTCGACCAGAATCTGAGAATTTCTGGATAAAAGGAAAGAAAAAACACAGAAGCACGAGTTCATTGTTGTTGGACACAAACAGGAGAAAAGCCCAGTGGAAGCGGTTTACCTTTCCTTCAGGTGATGTACAGTCTTAGCAAAGTGTGCGGCTCCTCCATCAACAATATCTGCAAATGAATCAGGTTTTTATAAGAAGCTGTTGGAAGTGTTTGTTAGATCGACTAATACGAGACAAGATTCACCGTCTCTGTCGACCGATGTCAGAACCACGTAGTCTAGCCCCCAGGCGGCAATGGCCTTTGCCGTGTTGTACGGCTCATCCGGGTCCAGAGGCGGGGGTTGACGGGCCGTCTTCACTGAGCAGAACCTGCATCCGCGGGTGCAGGTGTCTCCCATCAGCTGCATGTAGAGAGAAAAAGGTCTGTTACTGCTGCAAATGCAGCTTTACGAAAAGAACAAGAGGAAATCTACGTGTCAACAAAATTCCCCCTTCTCTGTAACTGCAAGGAAAAAACTCACCATGATGGTGGCAGTGGCCGTGGCATATTCTCCTCCTCCCCAACATTCCCCGATGTTTGGGCATCTGGCCTCCTCACACACCTGAGAAAGCAGAAACCGGAAAACAACTCGTGTGTTTTCCTTCAGTTCCTGCAGTTGTAATGTGCTGCTAATGAACACTACAGAAGTCAAAGCTGCCATGTTTGAGCTCCATCTTATGCATGAGTTTTATGGGTAACTCAGAGACACATGAAGGACACTGACTGTGTGCAGGTTCAGGTCTCTCAGCGTGTTCTTCAGCCTGTTGAAGTTCTTTCCAATGGGAATCTCAGTCTTCAGCCACGGAGGAAGCCTCAGCCTTAACAAATTTACACATGGACAATGTGAATATTCCTTTAGCATATTGTACAAAATAGTGATATTTGTTTTGTAAATACTGTAGTTAAACATAATAAACATGTCTAAATAATGAATGAGGAATAAACCCTGTAATAAAGAAGCTACAGCAAATGATGAATATTATGCTATATATGTTATATATGCAAGTCCCACCACTTGCACACCACATCGCTTGCAATCTTTACAGCTTACAACTCTTTTCAACAAGACTATTGATAAGAAAAAGCAAAAGAGAAATATGTAAATATAATATAAACATTTAAACCATCTCCAGTTTGAAATCCATTTTGTTCAGTTTTATACTGGTTTCAACACACATCAGAATAAAGCAGGGGTGTGAAAGATATTGTAAGGGTCTAAACGGGCCTGGAGGATGAATATAGAAATGTAAGAATGACACAGAAGATGTTAGCTAAGTTTAAAAATAGATAAATACATTAAAATGCTACTCCTAATTTGTGCATGTAAGGTTGTTTTTATTTGTCTATATAATACATATTGAAAGCAGAGGTATAGCTTGTTAAACATTTTCCTCCTTACTTTGGGAAATTCAGAAGACCTGCATTATTGCACAGATGTGAAAATGTATATGTTGTAAATGTATAAGATGTAAAATGTGTTTTCAGTCCAGGATAGCAGTGATCAAATGCATTTGGATTTTAAGTTTATTAGTTGTGTGCACATTCCAATGATAAATTGAAGTGAAATATTACTGAAACTATACTTAACTTTTAGAAGACTTTCAAATAGCTCATGACATTTATTTGTATTTCTTTGCACAAAAATAATGGAGAGATTGATTCATGTTTTCTTTATTTTACTGTTCTTGATCAAATTACGCTGTGTGAAGTGAACATACCTCTCTCCTTTCTGTCTCTTCAGGGTGCCTCTGTACTCTGCCCATTTGCTTTTCTCTGATAGCTCCCCTGAAATAAAATCCTGCAGATCAGGCCCATCTTCGCTTAGAAGCTCCTTCTTCTTCTCATTCCTCTCTGGAGAAGATTTGGCCGCACTTGTCAGACTGCTTGTATAAACCTGCAGAGAAAACAGCACTCAGATGTATCAAAAACACAGGGCACAAACTGTTAGTGGCATCACAGGGGAGTTATAAAACTGACAACACTACAATCTGCTGCTATAGAGGCCCGTGACCCGGTGGCTTCACCGGTGAGGACAGTGCTTACTAAACAGACCAAACCATGAAATTTTATCTGTTAGAATTTATTTGAGAATTGACATGAAATACTCGCCGGTGGGATGGATCTGGGACTCAGCCATAAGTGGTTTGTGGAAAAACGACCCGCTACACAACAACTTTGTTTAAGTAACGCCATGGCTTCAGCTAGCAAGCGGCTGTCATTGACAACAAACATCCGCGAGCGACTTGTTTGGTCTGGTGATACATCACGTCACACACGTAAAACGTAAAAAGAAGAAGAAGAAAACGAGTGGCAAAGAAAAATAGATATACTTAAGATTTTTCTAATTTGAGATACAAACGCCTACTATTTAATAATGTGTTACCCTTTCAATTATGGAATGGCTAAACAATATTTAATCGTGAATGCTTTCCCACGCTTCACTGACACCTAATTTGTACGAATAAACCTGAACGCGTGGATGTTGCTTTGGTAATTTTTCCAGCTAAAATACTTTCATCGACTTATCTCGTATGTAGAAATTGCATACATACTTCTATAACACAAATTAATTTGAAAAAGATAATAATAATCAGGATTTGACACGTAATGTCTGATACGGAACGTACGTACGCTACATTTGCGTGGTGACGCTACATTTGCGTGGTGACGTCCTTCCTTCCTCCTTTCCTCTGCTACCGGCGAGGTGAGGTTAGCAGCAAAATTGATTCAAGAGGTTCATCTAAATCCATCTGAGTCAATTAAACGTACTTTTAGTCTAATTTCTAACAGTTAGACTTGGATAGTATTGTTTTCCACAACATTCTCTGTATTTATCCTTTACTTTATGTTTGTATCGAAAAATGTCAGCATTTCTGATTGCTTGTTTGAGGCCTGACTGTATGTGCTAATGGCCGCTAGATTATACACAGCATGAGATGTAAAAAATACATTTGTATGGCATAATGTAGTGGTTATCTCCTCTTCAGTTTGATTTAAAATATCTTAATTATTCCAATAAATTACAACGACTTGTATTGGTGAGGCTGTAGCATTTTGTTAGCATTTGTGCTAACTTATCAGTATGCGAAGTCAACTTTTGTCACATTTTAACATTACTCAAATCTTTCACTACGTAAATTGCCTTAATGTACAAAATCCCCAGACTCTTGGAGAACTGTTGTCCTGTATTTTCATATTGCAAAACGAATTGACTATGAAATGTTGTGGTTTACACAAACTCAGGGATTAAAACACATGTTGTCTTTGTAGAATGAAGACCATTCTCAGCAGTCAGACTGTCGACCTCCCCAACAATGGTAAGAAACCATTTCCATCCAAATTACAGTAATTGCAGACGAAGTCAAATCAACGTCTAGTCTGGTTGCTAATGTGTTTTCTTTTTTTTTGCCCTGTAATGACAGTTGAGGTGAGGCTAAAGGGGCGAACAGTAATTGTTAAAGGGCCCCGTGGCAAGCTCACCAGGGAATTCAACCACATCAACCTCGAGCTCAGCCTGCTGGGCAAGAAACAGAAGAAGGTAAGAAGATGCTCTGGAAATAGTTTAAGTTCTGTGATAGCATGTTGGCTTAAACAGCTGATTTTGTGCAATGGAAAAGCAGATCATTGGCTTCAATGAACTATGTAGATCATGCAGGCCCTTTGTGTCCAGACTAAATCTGCACCTTAAACGGTTCAAGTCTAAAACCGTAAGGTGGACGTTTCCTTTTCTTGAAAGTGGCACAGTGTCAGAATGAAAAATAAATACAGGGCTGACCAGCTTTGTTTAAAGTTTCTACGATCAGTTGTCATTGGCTGTTTGTTTTAAGGAAAGCCATTGTGTTTGAACACTTAAATAGAAATGGTTATCACTGCTCTTTCTCAGCTTCGTGTGGATAAATGGTGGGGAAACCGGAAGGAGCTGGCCACAGTCCGCACCATCTGCAGCCACGTCCAGAACATGATCAAGGGTGTCACTCTGGTAAGATTAGTGTTCAGCTTTGCCACATTTACAGATGTGATTGTTTTATTGTGCTCTGTGGTGGGATTACCAGGTTTTCTAGCTGTGGATACATGGCCTGATGCTGCCTTTATTGTTGAAGAACAATAAATTCTGCTGGTATCATCAGCCCGGCTCAGTAACACTCGCTTTTGTCCTTGACCACAGGGTTTCCGGTATAAAATGCGTTCTGTGTATGCCCATTTCCCCATCAACGTGGTCATTCAGGAAACTGGAACACTGGTGGAGATCAGGAACTTCTTGGGGGAGAAATACATCCGGCGCGTCAGAATGAGGCCTGGTGAGTTAGCTGTGAAAATGGCATGTGTGCAAGATGGATAAACATGGCCAGCGTGGTTAGGGTATGTGATTGGTCACAATGGACACAAAAAGCCACTGAAAACATGCGAGCAGAGTTTTATTCAAAGCAGAGATGGAAATGAAGCAGCAGGGAAGCAAAGGACAAAAGTTATACATACTTGCAGGACTACAGAATCTGGATTTACCTTTAAATCTGCTTAGATGAAGGAAATGATGAGGTGCAGTGTGCTTGAACTCATGATCAGAGGATAATAAAGGGAAAAATATAAATTCTAGTTTCTTCCACCATTATTTTTATATATTTTTCTTTTTAGATGGGAACTGTCACTCCACTAGTGTGTATTATGGACTCTTTCAAGTAAAACTTATCATCATTTAGTATAATCGGTGTTAAACCTTTAGAAAGGTTATTTTGGGTTTTTGTCAACAACCCTCCCATCAGAGGAAAAGCTACGTGTCCAGTCATGTGTGATGGATAGCAAGGGTGAACATTTTGCAGTACTTTGAGCTGAATGTTTTTTTTAAGATATTGGCTGAGTCCTGGTGCATCAATCTTTAAAAAAAAACACATTTTGTCTGACGTTAAATCCATTGAAGCTCCTGTCTGTTGTGTGGATAAATGAGACCCATGCAGCAGCAGACACCCACATGCTTTAAGAGATTTCATATTGCAGACTCATGAAGTGATTGGAGTCAAGAGGCTAAAGATTATCCACTGCTATTGCACATTTCCAGCCACCGATCTGACAGAAAAGACATATATCCAGGGTTCAGTAAGCGAGCCTTGTGGCTTTGTCTGATATCAAGGCTTTTTTTCAGTGTAGATTTTCTACTCGTACCATGTGCATTACACAGAATATAGAAATGATAGAACATTATAGTTGCACGGCTCAAGCAGTTGGCCTGTTGATGCTGCTGTTTGCAGTTTATGCAGCAGCCGGATATTTAATACAAAGTAGACGATCAGGATGATATCTGACTGTATTTATATTAATACGTCAATGGATTACTTGATTTGGAATGATGGTGGTAAGAGACGAGTATGTGGCTGGATTTATGGATGTACGCAGTGATGCTAAACCAACCTTATGCAGACAGCGAAAGTAAAAATTCAGATGAAGTGCTGCTTAAAACTAAAATGTAAAAGTTCTGTGAGGCACTTTAACATGGTCTAATAACCAGATACACTCTCTGCCTGAAGCTGAAAGGTTAAACCCTTTTTACAGAACATTAACAGCAGATTTAGATCAGAAATCCTTTTTAATGAGTGCACACTGAGCTTTAGTTATTATAAGACATGTTCCAGGATCTTGATGTTCAGATTTTAAGCTTCTCTTCACCCATGTCAACATGTTAAATTGTGTAAACCTGCATAGTAAAGGGCTCTTTCCTACCTTTGCTTTCAGGTGTGATGTGCTCGGTCTCAGCTGCCCAGAAAGACGAGTTGGTCCTCGAGGGTAATGACATTGAGTTGGTTTCAAACTCAGGTACGTAGCCATCTTTTTCTCTGCAGGTCTTTTATATGACGGTATAACCAAACACATTAGTCAGGAGAAAGGATTTTTATTTTTACTACATGACTATTATGCCAGTGTTTCCTAATTCTGGTCCTCATGTACCACTGCCCTGCATGTTTTAGAGCCGGGGTGGGGAACCCTGGTCGTCCAGGACCAGAATCCTACTGGTCGTCCAGGGCCAGAATCCTGCAGGTCGTCCTTGTATCCCTGGTCCAGCACGCATGATTAAAGTCAAATAGATCCAACTGAAGATCTGCATAGTGATTCCTTCAGTTGAATCTGGTGTATTAGAACAGGAAGACATGGGAAATTTTCCCCATCCCTACTTTAGCACACCTGGATGGTAAAGAGTCTGCAAAGATATTAGAGGAAGTTCATGAATCGGACGTGTTGGAGTAGGAACACATCTAAGGGCAGTGCTACTTAAGGACCTGGATTGAGAAACATTTAATCTATGCCACCAGTGACTTCTTTGAGCTCGATGGAGTTTTTTTATTCAATTTAAGTTTCAAGTCAGTTTCTTATCAGTTTTGGAAGTCTCAGAAAAGTTATTGACTGTGTTATTGATGTGCTGCTTATCCCACCCAACTCTTCTGTTCCAGCTGCTCTGATCCAACAGGCCACCACAGTCAAAAATAAGGATATCAGAAAGTTCTTGGATGGCATTTATGTGTCTGAGAAGGGAACAGTAGTGGAACCAGAGCAGTAAACATAACATCTGTAGAGGTTAGAGGATGCCGTCGTAGCCGCTTCTCTATCCTACAGGGGGAAACCTCTGTTCTGCTCTTATTTGCATCTTCCTCACACTTCTGTCTCTTTCCTCTTATTGTTTTATTGTGTTTATTGTTAAGATTTCATGTTTCACACAGATATTAACAATATAATCCAGCATCATATTCTGTCAGGAACTGCTTGAATTTCCTTAAAATGTGTATTTTAACTGCCTCAGAAGCTGGGTCGTATAATCCCAATCAGTCTTTTTTTTTTTTAATTGCAGCAGAAGTCCCCTGACAAATTGTTTTCATAGATTTAAATCTGTTATCTCAGTCACTTTTTAATTTTTTGTTTAATTGCATCTAAATTGGTTGAGTTTTAGGTAAACAGGTCTCATTGCAGCATGCCTGCATATGATTTTATATCTGATATTTATCTGTTTCTAATGATTGCATGTCTTTGCCCTACTTTCTCTCTAAGCACTACAAAGCTTCCATCTTAACATAAATGTTAACTTTGACTAAATCACCCTTTTCTTTGTGCTTGTTTCATCCGATTCTGCTCGTTCAGCACATTTTTGTAATCATGTTGCATGAAATCCAGTCTTTGTTTTCACGGTTGTGTCTTCTGTTTGTTTTGTAGCGGCATTGATCCAGCAGGCTACCACCGTCAGAAAGAAGGACATCAGGAAGTTCCTGGACGGTATCTACGTCAGTGAGAAGACCACAGTGGTGGAGACTGATGTTGAATAAATGTTCACACGCCCTGTTAAGACCAATAAAAATTAATCTTTTCCAAGTTATCAGGTGGTTTTTTTCTTCTTTATGTAAAAAATAAGTTTGTAGGAATATACTTTGAATTCTAGAGATACTAAATACTTTCCCCAACAGTTCAGTCTGTTTGAGCATTTTACTTTTATGCAGGAGTGTCCAGCTCCTGTCCTTGTAAGGGCTGTAATCATGCACGGTTTAGATGCTTCCCAGCTCCAACATGTGATTTAAATCAAATTGTTCTTAACAGCTTGTGAAGTTTGTTTAGACACTATTCTGATTGAGGTGTGCTGCAGCAGAAAACATCTTAACACCAAGAACATGGTGACTCAGTTTGGTCCTACAAGGAGACCAGCAGGTTTTCCATGACTTCCTGCTTCAGGACACCTGCATCTAATGGATCAGCCTGTCAGATTCTAGTAAATCTGAAGGCAGATGCAACCACATCAATGTAAATGAGAAAAAATATTTTACCTGGACAAGAGTTCAACATAAATTCATACAAAAAAAGATGTTAGGCTTTTATGTTGAATTTGACACTGACTTCAGATTATAAAGTGTCTTTCTGTCTTTGCTGCTGTGTGAAATGTCAAAGTTTTGACATGGATGTTTGCAGCTGAGATCTGAGATTGATTTTGCTCCATGTAAGCATGCAGTTATTGACAATCCAACAACTGAGCAGAATGGGCATACGTTTGGAAGCCAGTGGCTCCAACTGTAGATCCATAACGATCTAGAAGTGATGATGCAGAAACACTAAAAGTGGAGGCGATTAAACTTTAATTCCTACTAAATGATCTGCATAAAAATGTTTATTCTTGTGGATTTCATCCATGCTTAAATACTGAATGATTACCTTTATACGTTGCTGCACCACTTTACAGGTGTGAATATTATTATTGCGATTTCAGAACACTTAATTTCACATGATCTTTTTTCATTTTGAGGTTTTGATGCTTGAGTTTTATTTTGAAGTATTTTTTCTTAAACTAAAGCACCCTGTAATGGACCAGGGACCCGTTTGAGCTGCATTATTCTCACCATCTGTTCCCTCATAAGAGCCAAGCTGGAATGGCCAGTTCAGTCCAGCATAAATAAAACGTGTTTTACACGTCCCACATGGTGATACTTATTTGAGCTTGGACACTCCTGAAAACCTCGACTGTTCTGGCTAAACATTTTTGGCTTGAATCAGGCAAACATCAGAATTTGGTCTGAAAATAAATCTTCATTTTATACATTTAGTATTGAATGCTTGTTCTTTTTTGTACAAATAAAATTATTCACATGAGCAACATTTTAATCTGTTTGAAAAATGACACACAAAGGCTATAATTTCTGTTGTTTATTGCTCTTTTTCTTTGTTTTAAGGTCACTGTCATGAGTTTGGGGCACGTAACCGACGCACTGACGCACGCTGCGTCATCTCCTGGCGACTGCTTAGAAATCAGCTTCGCGCCAAGCACTTCGAAGATTTTCTTACTTTTCTGACAACAAACCTGCAACAATACTGCCATAAAGACTGTGTTTAAAATGGTACGTTGCACATTTAAACCTTTTTGTTCGTGAGAGTGGGAAACTGCGTTAACAAACCAGGATATTAAATAAAAAATGAACGTGCTGTCATGGTAAAACAGGTCGCTGCTCTTGAAACGAAGCGTTAGCTGCAGCTAAAGTGATCATCTTTTCAACTTGTGAATTTAAATGAACAGTGAACATATTAATAATTGTGTCTGATTTGCTGTTAGAGCGGCTAAACTACTGAAATTTTATTTCAGACTTGAGTCAGAGTGTAATGCGTGGACTGTAAAAGCATCTGCATAGTGTTCGTGGTTGTTGCTGGATGAGTTAATCTTCATCATATCTACTTAATAATACACTTTGTGTGTGTTTGTGTGAGCAGGACATCAGGCGGTTCTTTGCACCGACATCAGCGAAGCCGGCGGTGCAGAAACCAGCCCCAAATGGAAACATCCCAGCGGAGGAGAAGAAGAAGAAGAAGACAAATCTGTCTGAAAAGTCTTCAGATGAGGAAGTGAAAAAGAAGAAGACCACCAAGGTAATCCCATTTCTCTGTCATCCTTCATGTCATTTGGTCTTTAACCTCCTCAGCTTGGTTAATTTGACTGATTTCAGGTGAAAAGCTCCAAGGCAGAAGGTCATCATAAGGACAGTGAGACAAAACGGAAGAAACATGCATTGATTGTATCTGGTAAGACTGGTTTTGTGCTGTTTCAGGAGGCGTAACTGGGAAAATGATACTAATGATGTAATTAAATGTAAGATAAAGGCAGCATAAAGCGCACACTAGTTATTTTCTTCTTCACTTCTGGACTCTTAAGTAGTTTTTTTTTTTTTATTGTAGTATTGTTTATGTGGGAACTAAAAGAAACTGTAAATCGTGTCCTGTCCAACATCCAGTCCTGCTTTTAGCCAGTACATTGAATTATTTGTTAGGTTAGGTAATATTTTTATATGATGCTAGCAGTCATTTTAATGCTTTCAAGCAGTGGGATGATGTTTTTTTTTTAAAGAAAGTTATAGTTGAAGTAAATGATGCTGCTTGGAGTTAAAAATTTCCTTCAAAATATTCTTGTGTTCAGACTCCGAGGAGGAGGAGCCGGTGATGAAGTCAAAGAAACCATCCAAAGAAAAAGCAACAAGCAGTAAAGCGGATCCTCCTCCTAAAAAGAATCCTGTGCAGTATGTCTCTGAAACAGGTGAAGTACATTTATTTCTCTGTAAGAGCAAAAACCAAACAAATCCTTTTGTTAATGTAGTTTTTTTCTTGTAGACTCAGACAGCGACACTTTCCAGTCACTGAAAAAGGTCTCCAAACCCAAACAGAACGGCTCTGGCAAAAGCTCCAAGTCAGATGCAGAGAGTTTGCGTCCAGGAGCCAAAGAGGGGACAAAGTCTGCTGTCAAGCCCTCCACCAGCCAGGGGAAGCCTGGGCTGAAGAGTCCTCCCGTGCCTACGACACCTAAATCTGCACCGCCTCCTCCACCCAAACAAACTCCCACCTCAGTCCTGGACTACTTCGGCAGCGGGACGATCCATCGCTCAGACAAAAAGCTGGTTGCGAGCACAAAACGAAAGATGGTGCTGATCATTTCTCACTCGTCTGTTCTCATCCTTTCACAACCCTGTCGAATGAAAACTCTTTTGTTTCGCAGCCAACTCAAGACTCAGACGACCTGATCAGTGATGAGGAGCTTGCCCGACATTTGCAGATGGAGGAGGAAATGGAGGTACGCTGCTCGGCAGCTAAAACAAGTTTATAAGAGAAGAGTTGTGTTACAGAGACAGTGGTGCAAACGCTCTGTAGGGTTTGAAAGCTTATTCATGTTTGCACGCTTGCAGTTTCCTCTACAGCTGCTGTTGATGGATTAGTGGTTCATGTAAAACCACCAGATGCTCAGCAGAGTAGAGCAGGATCAACCACTGGGATCTTACTGGTGTGACAGCTGCACACACAAAATGGAAACCAACTTGATAAAAGTGAAAGGTGTTAAAAAAAAAGGCTTGTTTTAAGTCTTTCTGTGTGTGAATTAGAGCCCCATTTTTCAGTTTATTTTTCATCTAGTGTTGGATTATATTGTACATTTGAAATGATAATCTTTAGCTTAGATTACCACTATTAT
This sequence comes from Pseudomugil gertrudae, assembly GCA_037177535.1. Taxonomy (NCBI): domain Eukaryota; kingdom Metazoa; phylum Chordata; class Actinopteri; order Atheriniformes; family Pseudomugilidae; genus Pseudomugil; species Pseudomugil gertrudae. The sequence goes on along the minus strand of JBAMHV010000004.1, from coordinate 6,169,734 downwards.
ATCAGCATTAATCCAACTAATCCGTCACTTTTCTTAGTTTTAATTTAAAAAGGAAAAGGTCCAGTTTGTACAAAACTCTGATACATTTAAGCATTTAAATGTGACGCTGCAGCAAATGAACTGGTTAAAAAAACAACTCTTTTTTTAAGTTTATTGTTGTGCAAAGATTGTCTCAGTTCTGCTTCTGTTCATCTTCACTCAGCTGGAGAAACAAGTGCATGAGGATGAGGAGTTTGCAAAAACATTAGCCATGTTGGACGCAGAGCCACAGTCAAAGAAGGTAACGAGGATAAAACATTTAGATTTCATTGAAACAGAAATCATTCTCGACATGTCCTCACACAGGCTCGTAAAAGCTCAGATGAAACACGAGGTCAGAGCACGACTCCCAAAAAGAGCAGCACAAGCGGTCTAATGAAGACCGGTAGCATACCGGAGGATGTGATTAGTCCATCACCCAAGAAGAGTCCTGCATCAGTCAACACCAGCTCCAAACTGGCCATGATGAAGAAAAAAGATGAAATCAAGGAGGAGGAATCGAAGAGTAAGACGACCTCTTCACTCACAAAAATAAAAATCTCTCCTAAAAAGGAGCCCGGTGCTTCATCCATCTCAGAGAAGAAGTTCACACCCAAAATTGGAACCACAGCCATTAAAACGTCTCCGAAGAAACCAGAGGTGAGCCATGCAGATGCAGGAACACAAGGACAACCTGACGCATCGGGGTTAAAAATGTCCTCTCTGCTCCCCAACCAGAGCACAAGTACAAGTCCCGATGATGCAGAGAAGAAGAAGGGCAACGCTTCAGCTTTCAGAAACTTCCTCAACAGAGACGGACCGCGAGCTCTGGGATCCAAGGAAATCCCAAAGGTATGGCGCGCCGTCCGTCAGCATCAAGACCCCGAAGATGCCTCTTTGTGTTTCTGAAGCTGCTCCGTGTTTCGCTTTGTTCCAGGGAGAGGAGAACTGTTTGGAGGGCTGCGTGTTTGTGCTGACGGGAGTCCTGGAGTCCATGGAGAGAGATGATGCTAAAAGTCTTATCGAGCGCTACGGAGGCAAGGTGACGGGTAACGTCAGCAAGAAGACCACCTACCTGGTCCAGGGCCGAGACAGTGGCGTGTCAAAGCTTGAGAAGGTTAAATAAAGAGATAAAATCTAATCATTTTTTTTTATCTTTGCGTTCCTGCACACTTTACTTAACTTTCGGTGTCTTTCTCTGCTCAGGCGGAAAGTTTGGGCACCAAGATCCTGGATGAAGATGATCTGTTGGAGTTGATCAGAACCAAACCAGGAAAGAAATCTAAATATGAGGTCGCTGCAGAGGCGGAGGTCTGTTGCTTTCCTCTAGATGTGTTTTACCAGTCGTCATGGTAACGCTGGTAGATCCAGAAAGGGTGTTTTGTTGGCATTAGGACTGAGGAACAGTTGAGCTTTATCATGTAAACACTTTTTAAAATGATACAATTTTATCTGGAGAAACTTTTACAGAATTATATCAGCAAGTCCACCTTTTTAGTTTGGCTTGTTTGTGTAGAAATTCAACGTAAAAAAAAGATCTTTTCTCTTACCTTTTATCAATCAGAGCAAACCCTCAAAGACAAAGACTTCCCCCAGCCAGACGTCAAAGACCCCCAAAGCACAGAAAATCTCTCCCTCCAAGGGTAATTCCAGGTCTCCTCAAACCCCAAGCCCATCAAAGACGGGACAGACGCAAAGCCGCAGCGCCAAGACCCGTAATGGCAGCACCCCGACTGGGAGTAGCTCCGGTCCCACAGTTCGGAGGGACCTGGGCCTGTCTTCCTCTCCCTCACAGCCATCACCATCAGAGGAAGGTGCCACTCTGCTGTGGGTGGATAAGTACCGTCCACACTCCCTGAAGGCTGTGATTGGTCAGCAGGGGGACCAGAGCTGTGCTAACAAACTGCTGCGATGGCTGCAGAACTGGAGCAAGAACCACAGCGGCAACTCCGGCAAGCCAGCAGGTAGCAGAAAGCCGCTCGTTTGTTTCATTGTTTTTGTAATAAATCTGTGTAATAAGTCAGAATGTGTCTTCTGTGCAGCAGCAAAGTTTGGTAAATTCGGAGGGAAAGATGATGGATCAGGATACAAAGCTGCGCTGCTGTCTGGTCCTCCAGGAGTGGGGAAGACGACCACAGCAGCTCTAGTCTGCGAGGTGAAAAAAGCAGCCAGTCTGTGGTTGTATGTTCTGTGTGTTCAGCACTTTGTAAATGTGTGTGTGCTGGTAGGAACTGGGCTTCAGCTACGTGGAGATGAACGCCAGCTGCACTCGTAGCAAAAACAGTCTGAAGGAAGTTGTTTCAGAGTCGCTTAACAACACCAGCATTGAAAACTTCTACAAAGGTGATTCATCATTTACTGTTTCTAATCATTTAGACGCATTTCAGATACGTAAAAGATTTAACAGTACTTCCTCTCTGCTGCAGGTACGTCTCAGACCGTTAGCAGCAAGCACGTCCTCATCATGGATGAGGTTGATGGCATGGCCGGTAACGAGGATCGCGGAGGAATTCAGGTTAATAAACTCATTACTCAACAGGTTCACGCTTAGTATTATTATGGATAAGAGCTGAATGATGGGTTGTGATTGGTCCGTTCCTCTGGTTCATTCTGTAGGAGATGATCGGCCTGATAAAGAATTCAAAGATTCCCATCATCTGCATGTGCAACGATCGTAACCACCCGAAGATCAGGTCGTTGGCCAACTACTGTTTCGATCTGCGCTTCCAGAGACCTCGAGTGGAGCAGATCAAGGTGCACATCCTGCTCTTTACCGGATACAGCATAGATCTAGGTCTTAAAGATAAGATCTGAAAATGTGGAGCAGATAAATCTTTATTATAATCATATTCTTTATTTTTCCTCTCATCTTAGGGAGCCATGATGTCCATCGCTTACAAAGAGGGGATCAAGATCCCACCCCCAGCTCTCAACGAGATAATCTTAGCTTCCAATCAGGACGTCCGACAGGTGAAGAGATCAAAGTGTCACGTGGTTTTTATTTTAGAGTTTGAGATGTTTTTTTCCTGTGGCTTCACACCTGGCTGTCGTCGCTCCAGGTGATTCACAACCTGAGCATGTGGTCAGCCAAAGACAAGGTGATGACGTACGATCAGTGCAAGTCTGATGCAGCCCGCGCCCGCAAGGACATGAAGATGGGTCCGTTTGACGTCTGCAGGAAGGTGTTCGCCTCAGGAGAAGAAAATGCCCGCATGAGTCTCATCGACAAGTCCGACCTGTTCTTTCACGACTACTCTCTGGCACCGCTGTTCATCCAGGAAAACTACCTGCACGTTCGTCCAGCCGCTGCTGGGTGAGAAACCAGATGGCTCGCCTCAGGACTTGAGCTTAATGCTGTTGAGACTAAACTCATGTTAAACACTCCTTTTACTCCTAGCGGTAAAATAGCGTCGCACCTGAAGCTGCTCAGTGAGACAGCGGACTCCATATGTGATGGAGATCTGGTGGACAGACGGATCCGGTCGGGACAGAACTGGTCATTGCTTCCCACTCAGGTAATGCACGAGCAGGGATCACTCACCTCGTCCCATTAGAGGAACAGCAGTGGAAAAGGCATCGCTACTAACTTGCTAACAGATTAGCATGAGGTAAATACGAGTGATTGTGTGGTGTGTTTGTAGGCCATCTATGCCAGCGTGTTGCCAGGTGAGCTCATGAGAGGCTACATGGCTCAGTTCCCAACCTTCCCCAGCTGGCTCGGGAAGAACTCCTCCGCTAATAAACACTCCCGGATCACACAGGAGCTGGCTTCTCACATGAGCCTAAAGTAATCTTTTATATATTCATTTTGATTCTATATGCATTACAAAACACAAACTCACACTTTATGTTGGCTTTTCTCTTGCAGGACATTAAGCAGCAAACAGGCCATAAACCTGGATTACTTGTACTACCTGCGACGAGCACTGCTACATCCACTTCAGAAGCACGGAGTGGAGGGCGCCAGCCAAGCCGTGCAGCTGCTGGATGACTACCAGCTCATCAGGGAGGATGTGGACAGCATCATGGAGATCAGTGTTTGGGGTGGACAGCCGGACCCCTACTCCAAACTGGACTCCAAGGTAAGCTGAAGGCAGGTTTGTGTTATTGATTAGAGGATTTAAAGTACACTACCAGTGTCTGGTCAGGCTGCTGTTGATGCTCTGAGTATTTATGAGAGCATTTTAAGAACATTACAAGCTGCAAAGGCAACAAACAGTCTTAGTGTGACCTCTGGATTATTTTTAAATCAACAATTCCTGAAAAAAATGTGATTTAGATGTGAAATGTACCAGCTGGTTGTTGACTAGTTCATGTAGGGCTTAATTTAGGCAGTTTTTAGGTAATAAAATGCAAATATGGCTGTTTAAAGTTATTTTTCTTCCTTTTTAAGGCCAGTCGAAAACCTTTGCTGCTGCTTTTCTTCTAGGTGAAGGCAGCTTTTACACGTGCATACAACAAAGAGGTTCACCTGACGCCATACTCGCTGCAAGTCGTGAAGAAAGGCCGCCGCGGTGGCGGAGCGGAACAGGAGCTGGGAGAGGATGACATGGGTCCAGGTGGCCAAGAGTCTGAGGATGAAGGGGACGTGCTGAAAACTGACGCTATGATCAAAGTGGGTGCATTTGGAATGGGAATAATATGGCAACATCTTTGTTTTAACCCTTATTTTGTGATTACATGCATCTCCTGTTTGTTCCCTGCAGCAGAAAAAGACCAAAACTACTAAAGAGTCAAATAAGGAGAAGGAGTATTCTGGTAAAGGCAAAGGGAAGGGGAAAGGCAAGGGCAAAGCAAGGAAATGATCAACACCTGGAGAACTTTCTGTCCTGATCTGTCCTGGTTTTAAATGCAGCAGGTAACCCTTCATCACTCTGCATTAACACTTTCACAGCTGGTGTCTCCATACTGGACGAGTGATGCACATAGTCTGCTTCTTCATCTACTATCATGTCTGCACATCTATGCCCGTGCACCTCCTCAGGAGTAGTGGACACTTTTTTCAGACTTTTGTTTGTAGTCGAGGTGTTTAGGATGTAAATAATGTGACCAGGCGAAGAAGACTGTTAGTTTTTACTACAACTAGACATAAATGTCTTTGCTTTTGCTGTACGGTCAGTGCTGAGGATCCTTTTCATGTAAACTGATCTTTTGTAAGAGAAATATGTACCTCACGAGTTTGGGTTGGTGTTTTCATTTCTAATGAGTGAAATGGGATGTGAAGATCACATCACGCTTTGCCTGTCAGATGGTCCAAACGTATAAAAATAATCGTGTGCAAAAAGTTAAAATCATACTTAAAATGATCCCAAACCCATAAAGATGTCAGACCTCTCCATCCGTTCTGCTCTGTAAAGTAACATTTACTGACATCTAGTGGACACAATGGGCATAGAAACTAATAGACTGTGGCTGTTAAGTGGCCAAAATGCTTCCACACACACATTTTCCTGTGTAAATGGTTCCTATGGCTTGATTTTAATACTGTCTACATCTGTACCACCTTCTTTGTGCCAGAAAATCAGGTTAAGAAGTATATTCAAAACAAACTTTAGGGGGAAAAAAAGTTCAAAGAAAGATGAAATGCAAGAAATAAAAGTTCCAGTTTGTGAAATTAGAGATGGAAAAGCTTTTAACCAAATGTAAGGAGCATAAAAACTCTGCCTCCATGTTTATTTCCAAACTTTTAAGTTTTAAAACTGTGCTTTGCATGTAGAGTTGTCATTAAAATGGTGGCACAATGTGGCCTCTGCTGTGTACGTAGACCCACGGCAGGTAGACCTGAATCTAGAACTAGATTACTAGATACTACAAAACCAGTTTTGATCATTATTTTTTCCTGTTATAGGCCTTTGATTGAGTGATGGCACCTTTTTAAAAAGAAACAGACACAAAATGTAGGAAAATTAGTCACAATCAGAAAGTTTTAGTAAAAATTCACATGTTTTTCTTACAAATATAAAAACAAATGAGATAATGACTTTTTCTAAAGGTGGGCATCATGTCAACAAAATAAGCCCAACAACCTTTCTGAACATAAACAGGATTCATTACTTCTACATTTAATTATATTTAATTTGTTTGGTTGGTGCCTGGCTTCTATCTTCATCACTGGTCCACATTATTAGTCTGCAGGTACTCTGAGCAATCGGAGATCTTCTTCACCTGTGCGGCACCTAAACTGGCAGAGCACATGGGACACGCAGTCTCCGTTTCCAGCAACCTGCAACAAAATTCAGTGTCTCCATGAATACGATGAACAGGGTTTCTGAGCTCTGTGAGATCATCGTAGTTTGGTAGAGTTTGAGGCTACAGCTTGTACACGGTTAACCTGGTTAGTTACCTCTCATGCTCACTTGTGTGTTTGCAATATGCACAAAAGCCAATCGTGTGGGTTTAAGTGCTAGGCTATTAGATTAAACTTACAGCTAGCATCTGTATTGTGCAGGAATGGTACTTACAGAATAAACTGCGAGTAAAGAGCAGGAAATTCACAATGAGGACAGACGGACCAGTCTTCTTTTAGCATGTGGCGACCCTGAATTAAAAGAAATTGGAACAAAAAAGTAAATGGAGGAAGACTTATTTGCTCAAAGTGGAAACAGTTGTGTGTTGGTACCGTGGCAATGCAGTAAGGTAGGTTGTTCTTGCAGGAGATGCACAGCAGCTCATTCTGTGGCAGCTGGAAGCCACAGAAAGGACACGGCGTAGTTTCTTCCTCTAGCTCTGATGTGTCTGGACGTCTATGGTGCAACATGAACAGATCTGAATGCAGGATGTGTGGGTAAGCAGCAGAAGAAGAAAACAGGAGGGAGGTCTTCATCACTCACCGAACCATGGCCTCAATCTTCTTCCTGTACTTTGCATCGATCTCGTTTTTGTACTCCGGTCTCATCAACATGGCCGCAAAGCTGAAGGCCGAGTTCTTCAGTCCAGCTCGGTGGCATTCAATTACCGCTGATGTCAGAATAGGAACAACATCTACACACACACACACACACACGTATAGATGTTTAAAATTCATCGACAGGGTGCAATAAGTTGAGTTTTCTATGACTCACGTGACGGAAACTTGCTGATGTTGTTGCTGACACGAATGAGCATCCGCGCCCCCTTTAGGTGGTCTCCTCTCCTCACGTGGATCTATGTGGAAGCATTTAGAGAAACACGCTCGCACCACTAGATCCAGAAATGTTCCAGTGTGAGGCCAAACGTGCCCACAGACGGAGCAGATAATTAAAAGAGTATGTTACTAATCAAGCTTTAAATTAATGCTTCCTCTAAATAAGAATGAAGTTCTACAACGAGATAGACCTTCAAAAGTTTCCTTATGTTTGTTTGTGATACTACAAACTAAGCTGATCTGCAGATAAAGTAGAAGTTTACATTTCAGGTTCTTTGGAGCCCCTAGTGGAGGAAGCGTGAACTGCAATTTCTGGCACATAGGCTTCACTTTGTTCCAATGGAGGTTGCTGCTTGATGGGCACTGACCTTAACCAGCAGGTAGGAGTGGAGGATCATCAGATTGGTGGCCATCTCAGCAGGAATTTTAATCTTCTGAGTCTGCAGCTCTGTGTACATGCGGAACAGCACATCATGGGCATTACGGTAGTTCCCTGTGGCAAAAACAAAAACCAAAGGAGTTAAAACTGAAACGCTAATGTATTTTTTACTGGTTGCTGTCTGAATGCTCGCACCTGCACACTGATCTTCTCTTGCAATGATGATGGCGGTGCGAGCAGCATCCCTGTACTGCTGCAGAGCCATGTATAGGTAGAACAGGTACTTTGCATCCTGGGAGGGAGGAACAAAAGCTAATGTTATGCTGATGAAAAAATGATAAATATGATGTTAACAGATCTTTTTAAATCTAACAGACATCACCTTGGGCATCCCATCACTTTCTCCCATCAGGTAATCTATCAACTGATTGGTCAAAGAGGTGTCCTTGGCCTGGCCCACCTGGATGGAAAACACAAAAAGACTTGCACTCAGCTAACTGGTTTATTTTAAACATGTAAATTAAAACGGCTCTCACCGTCTCAATGGCCATTTCAATTGCAAGGTTGTCTTCGGTGTTGGGACACTTTAGGAAGTGCTTTAGGGCCTGAAAGGGGGATTAAAAAAAAGAGATAAAATCATAGAAACATGTCATAAAAGATTACTTCTGAGTAAATAAATGATTGAGTGGCTCTTACTCTGCTGTACTGCCCACATTTCTGAAAGAACTTGCCAGCCTGCAGATGTTTCTTGTCTCCCTCGAAGTAAAGAGCGATGCTCTGGTAGTCCTCCTGTGTTGCCTCTGGGCCTGAAAAGCACACATCAGAGAAAACTAAACCTACTGCTCATCTGTTAAAATGAAATGACAACAATAATATAAAGCCAGTGGCTGCAGGTTGTAAAATATCTGTACAACTTTCACATAAAGACTGACCAATAATATCTGCATAGACCTCCATCTGTCCATGCTGCTGGGCCAGCTGGAAGGCTTCATCGTTGCACTGAGACAGAACCAGGAAGTGGATGGCCGAGCCATAGTCATTCAACCGCAGGAAGAACCTTGAACATGTATAAAAATATGCTAACACATAAGGTTTATCAATATACAACACTTTGCAGATTCTGCCTTCATAAATCAAGATTTTCTCCTTAAAACAGAGAATTTGGACTTGAAACATTATTTTTAACCATCTAACTTCTGAGTTTAGCATCAACACAGGCAGAAAGTAATGATGATAACAACATAATGTTGCTGTAACTTTGATCTATTTCCCCTTTCTGAGCCCGCATGTGGTGACAGTGAACAGGAAAAACATAAAACAAACAAAAAAAACTCAGATGGACATGTTGAAAACATCAAAGATTTAAGAAGTCATCATGAATGAGGAAACAGGAATCAGGTCTTTTTTCTTACCTGGCCACCATCTTTGCTCCGTCAATACTCTGCGTCTCTCTGACGATGCGAACGGCGTCCTGTGGATTGTTGAGGTGGTCCAGCAGCACGCGGATCACGTTGTCCCAGTCTTTTGCGCTCTCATAAGCCTGAGCTGCATCTTTGTACCTAACAGACAAAGTGTTTATTGCACCAGAATCCCTTCAGTGATCCGTTTGTATGCAGGAGAGGAAGACTCACTTTCCATCTGCCTCCTTAGCCTTTGCATACTGTAGGTGAATCTTGGGAGAGGATACATTTGGAAGCAACTCTCCCACCTTTGCCCTAAGAACAAAGTAAAGAACAGTAAAATCACATGAAAAATGAGAAAACTTATGAGTCTGAATGTTGTGGTGACATTTATCTCACCAGTTCTTGCAGCGAATATAAACTGAGGCAGCCTTGTCATAATATTGGCCTTTTTCGTAGAGCTGAGCAGCTTCAGAAAATTGCTGAAATGATGAGAAAACATGAAAACAGAACCAAAAAGAACCCACAAAAGGGTATAAATCATACGTAAAGGAAACCCTCCATCTCCATCTGGTCTGTGTGTCTACCTTCATGCTCTCCAGGATGGCTCCACATTCCTTTTTCAGCGTTCTGCTCGGGTGCTGGATAGCCTGAGAGGCTCCTCTTCTAATGTCACCCATCCTGATGGACATCCTGGCTACACCTGCTTGGCATGTCTCGTCGTGCTCCTGGAACTGCACAGAGAGGGGGAAAGCGAGGAAGATGAGAACAAAACTGAGATCAGTCTCATTTTTAACAACAGGACCAAAGGCTGATGCGGAGCAATTCATCCCATCTGTCTTTTAAATGCTCTTTGATAAATATAAACATGTAGGCAGGAGACATGCTCTATGTGACCATTTCATCCACGAGGTGTCATAAAACATTTAGAAAGGAAAAAATTCTTATTGCAGAGCAAAAAAGGTCAAGTTGAAACACCAGAAACGTAAAACTTACTTTGTTATTGTGCGTCATGCCTTTTTCATAATGTGCCAGTGCATTAACATAATCCCCGCTGCAGACAGAGAGAGAGAGAGCTTTAGAAACGGTACCAGTGAGTCGTACACAACGTGTGTCGTCTGTGTCTACACTCACATAAACTCCAGGTGAACTGCATACTCTTTGGAGATGAAGGGAATCTGGTCTTCTGCCAGATTCTTGGCCAACATAAGAGCACTGTCCCAGTGCAACAGGTCTCTTCTCATCTAATGCACACACACACACACACACACACACACACAACACTGCATCATGACAGCAGAGGAACAGCTAATTTTACACATCAAAGTCACTCACGTGTTTTTTTTAACTCCAGTATATGTTTTAACCCTTATAGTTGTATTCTCTCTTTACTCTCAGATATCAGGTGAGCCGTAGTTTCTTAACGTGGAATCGAGCTGCTCTCCTGTTCCAGCAGACACCCTCCATACCTTTAACATTAAGCTTAACCTCATTAGTTATGCTGCTATAAACTTATACTGCTGAGGGACATCCCATGATGCACTGAGAACCTCCCAGCACCTTTTCTCTCTAAAACTCTCTATGGTTTCATGAGATTATAGACTGATTCCACCATATATAAACACAAACACACCTCCAGAGCAGCGACTGGGCTGCTTGAGGACAGATAAAGGTCTTGGGCCACATTGTAGTCTTCCAGAAACATGGCCAAATGTCCTGCCAGTAAATTCTTGTCATCTATACCCTGGAAAGAGTCAAATACATAAGAGAACAGAGGTTTGCCAGATGTTTTTCTCATTTTTATTTGTTCTTTCACTTAGCTACATTATAAATGAAGCTTTAATGTCCTCAGTGTTTCAGTAAATAAATAGTGTGAACCTGGATGTTTTGCAGTGACAGGACCATGCCCACATTCCCACTCATGAGGTACACCTGGATGGCCAGCTCCACTTCCATGTGGACCAGACAAGCTTTGCCTAACTCAGCCCAGTCTGTGTCACTGCCGGCAGAGTTGCACAGATTCCACGCCTCATGAAACCTGGAATAAAAAAGGTTGAATTATTTAAACCTGCATTTGCTGTTTCAGCAGTCGTTTCAGCCACATGAGCCTGAAGCAGCGGGACAAGATTTACTCAAATATCTGTGAAAAAGCAGAGAAAAGTACGTTTAAAGTTTTTTCCCAAGCAGACTGTGGAGTGCAAGGAGCGGGGCTGACCTTTTAAGCTTGAGAGCCTGAGCGAGCTGCTTGCTGAGCTCTGCCGGAGAATCTGTCCATGTGCCAGCCGAGCGCTTGATGAACGAGTGTGTGCTCAGAGCCACTTCACTGGTCTTACCACTTGTCATCTGACAGGTCAGCTCACCGTTGTACAGGAGCAAAGGCCTCTGGGAAAAGAGGAGGGCAGTGCTACCCACCAACACCACCTGGGGCCCTGAGCATAGTGGCAGTAAGGAAAACAATGCATCTATTTTCTCCCTACAACAGCAACTACAGACCTCTTTTAAAAATGTAAAACAGATGGTAAATGTGGCACTGATCATGAGTATGATGACTTCTCCCTACCATATATGGTGGTTTTATGCAAGGCGTAGGTGTAAACTTTGTCATCATCATAAGCCACAAACACTCCTCTCTCAGCCTGCCAGTTGTCCCACAGAACTCCTGTGATGGTGGGAGAGAAGTTGGGGAGCTCAATGCAGGGGGCTGTTGCCTGGATACAGACATGCATGCAAAACACACAGTTAGCTGCAGTTGCATCCTGTTTTTCTACGATTTTCTGCACCATCTGCTTATTTAATTATTCAAGTTAAAGGGATACGTATAACCTTTGACCCAAAGATGAAGAAAAAAAGATTACGAATGAAAAGAAACCCAGGAAACTCCGTCCTAGTATACTTCAGAATACACTTTCAAGTATGTACTAACATTTGTTGGTGAGAAAAGGAAACCGTCATTCTTGTCATCTATGAAGATCAGCCGGGTCCCATTAATGTCGGGGAACACCTTTCTCACACCAACTGCATGGCTGTAGCTGCTCACAGTCTCCAAGTCCTCCACCAACACACACACCACGTTACCCAACTGAGAGGAGAGAAAACTCGCATTAACAGACACCAAGACTGCAACATAAAAACATAAGAAAGGATGCTGAGCAGCATAGAGAGAAAAGTAATGTAAAAGAAGATGATGGACTTATATTGGATCACTGTTAACCTCAAATGATTTTTCTCTAAGGTTACAAAGATAAAAGCAAAACCTTCTGTTTCTGAGTGCATATTTCTGATTAAAAATAATCCCAACCAGAGAATAAAGAATGACTTTTGTTCCCTATGGAGCAGCATGACTTGCTGAGCCTTACATCAGTGCCGTAGAAGAGGAAGTCAGCTGTGAGGGCATGGCAAAGGATCCGGCCTTGTCTGTCATCATCTGGGAAGAGCTTCATCTGCTTCCTCTCATCCTGGTCTTTACCTTCAATCTGAAACCCATCACAGACACACAGTTTGCTCCTTCTTACTCATGCTGTTGCTTGTTCTGTCCAATAAAAACAGAAGCAACCGGTGCACGGTAAGCAGCTCACCATGTGCAGCTGCACTTTTCCTTCAAACAGCGCTGCTGCATAGTCTGCATTAAGGCACATCCTGACTATTGTCCCCAAATACTCGATGTCCTTTAGCTTGTTAAAACCTGAGTGACATATAATAACCTTTAGTTAAAGTGCAAAAAGTTTTACAGAGAACAATATTATGTAATTGGTACAGACACTTCACACACACACACACACACACCAGGTTTTTGATCTACCAGGGCATAAAACCAGGCTCTGTTGTTCATTCCAACTGCAACATGGTACTGTCCCACTGCGATGAATGTGGGCTCAACCTCCACCTGTATGGCCACAGGGCTTTCCTGTAACAGTACAAAAGGAAGGGACTGAATATGAAATCTATTACTTATAAAATACTGCTGTATAATCTCTATTACATTCACTGAATATTATTCTGTAAAAAGTTGTTTGTTTTGTTCTAATAATTTAACTTAAAGTTTAACATCATGCTCCATTCACACTGCTACAGCACTTTGAGCTGTCCTGTACATGAAAGGTGCTATATAAATAAACTTGCCTTGCCTTACTCCAGAAAGGGGAAGAACAAACTCCCTTGCTTGTGGTATTTGCTTACTAATCAGTTAAATAGTTCACAATGTGTTATTTAAATGAGCTTATAATACCACACCGGTGCTGTGTTTAGTGTAAGAAAGTGGACTTTCCAACTTTACATTGTGCATTTAAAGCATCATCCACTGTCCTGCCTTTACCAAAATAAATGTTTCGCCTTAAAAAAAAACCCAAAGTGACAGGAAAGCAGATATGTCACAGAACTGTGTTGCATATGTGTATCTCAGTCATCCAGATCACTGTAACCCTAAAAGCTTAAATCAAAGGCAAAGCCTGGAGCTTCCAAACAGTGGGTCAAGAACTGAAGAAGCCTTTGAAATAAGACGTCCAGCTGCCTCTAATTCAAGCTCTTATGATGCTGGTCTTAGCTCTCATACTATTTACAGTATGTGTTATCATCTCGTACCCAAAGGCTGTTTGCTATTAATGATCTCAGAAGAAACAGACGACAGAAAAAGGGCAGGAAGTTAAGTTGAGTTCAGCCCTGCAGTAGAACTGAAATCATGGTGAGAAAAAACTGTTGTGATGTATTTCTGCATCAATCCAACTGAAAACTCTAAACTTGTTCTTAGGTTTGCTGTTTTCTTCCAGTACTGTAAAAAACAAATGTCTCTTATTGAACTGTTTTACTGTTACAGTCTGTTTTTTTAGCATGACTGTGTTCTCACCCCATCCACCTGGTTGAAAACGGTGACCTCCAGCAGTGAAGTAAGGTAGGCCACCCGGGTCCCGAAGCTGTCCCCGAGGATGGGTAGCTTTGTCAGGAAGACATGCAGTGTCCCTTTTTGTGTGGAAACTGCCAAGAGTTGCCCATCATCTGTCCAGCTCAACTGATCCAGACCTATGGGATGTGATGAGAAGTGCATAGTGTATTAGAGACAAAAAAAAGGGAGTCCATCAAAATTACTGTGGATAAAAAAGTCACCTTTGGTCTCATCATCCAGTTGAACTATACTGCTGATCTCTTTGAGTTCAGACAGCTCATAAATCTTTATGCTGCAACAAAAAACACAAGACTTTTATTATTTTGACTCTTAACAAGAAAAAGATGTTTTCTTTGACAGCCAGTGTACCTGTTATCCCCACAAGTAGCAGCTTTGTTCAATGCAGATGAGATGGCCACACTGTTCAGACTATCTTTATGGTTGTGAGCCTGAAAGAGCTCTCCTCCAATCTCCCTGATGTGTGTGGAAATACCCACGAAATATCCATGAGAGAAGCCAATGAGGATATACCCGTCACCGTACCTGGACAGTCAGAGGACAAGGAACAAGATTCAGTACAGATGGCAGCATTGATTTAGCACCAGCATTAAGAAGAGCGTGCACAGTACCAGTGGTAGGACACAATATGTCCATAGTATGGCTGAAAAGTCAGTTCTATTGGGTTTTGAGGGTCGTTGACGTTGAAAAGTGTTAGCATCTTCTTGTCCACAATCATGCTCACCTGAAGAGTCAGTCATTGCAACAAGGTCAACATTCGCCATGACATCTTTAATCTATGCTGAGAATTTTATATGAACAGCAACTCATGTTAGGCCTCATTCACGCACCTGAGATTTACACCATATATTCAAAATATATTTCATCTAAGCATCACAGTGCATATTGAATTTTCTAGCATGCATGGCCTGTTAAATAAAATGAAAGAAAGCTAGTAAAAGCTCACAGTGTTTTCTCCTTGTGAAGACCTTTCGTCTGTCTTCATCACTGAGAAGTAAATTTTGGCAGGCTCTCCACGAAGCGATGTCTGACAGAGTAGAAAGATTTTTTTTCCCATATTTGTGTTTTTCTCCATTTTGACATTGCACCTGGATGACACTACTAGCTGTGCTGCTATAAACATATACTTAGTGTTGCTACCTGTCTGATGGTGTCCCCTTCATGATTACTGATGCTCAAAGTGTTGTCATCACTTCCCAGAGCTAAAAGGTTCTGAGAGCTCCAGCACCCACAGGTGATTTTCTTCGTGTGCTTACCTAGCATGTGGAGAGAGAGAGATACATGTAACCAAAATGACAATATTGTCCAAATACTATTAAACAGTCCAAAAGCATTGGTGTTATGCATGCATTACCCAGTATGGGGACCTTGCGAGAAGTCTGCTGATTGTAGATTATCAGGTTTCCTTTAGCTGTCCCGACAGCCAGCAGCGGGCCAGACTTTGCCCATAAGATGAAGGACATCTGATCTTTGCTGAGATCGCCGGGAGTAAGGACACAAATCCAGAGTATGAGAAGTAATAAACTTTTATTACTCTTAATACTTTTACTTATTACTTATCTTACGTCATGCCGCTGTCTATCTTTGATGTTTTATTTACACTGGCATCCCATAGGTAGATGGAGCTGGATTTTGCTGCTATTGCCGCCAAAATATCCCCATCCTTATCCCAGTCCATTCCCACGCAGCGCCTAATGGGAGCAGGAGAAAACGATGAGAGGTAAACACTGGACCCTGATGGGATCCGAGTGGAAACCTAAAGCTACAAAGTCTCATTCTTACCCTGGAAGGGTGAATTCAGTCCACTTGTACCCATGCCGGTCAAATATTCTCACTGTGTTGTCCTGTCTGTAAAAAAAGTAATATTCTTTACTAGTTTCCATCTTATAATAAGAGCAGTAGATTATCACGTGGTTTTAAGGGCTATGTTCTTCATCCCATCAGGTTACTCACCCAGCAACTGCGATGTAATTACCAAGACTTTTCTGCCACTTATACAGCAGGTTAGAACCTGCCCATGCTTTCTCAGCAAGGACGAAAACACTCTGTGGAGAGAAGGACTGCTCTTTAAGGATATCTTTGATTAGCTGAGGATCACAAACTATGAATATAATTATGAAAGGTACTTCACAGCAAATGATGGTGAGTGTTAATGATCATCTCTGGTTCTGTTTCTTTCTTTTTCTAGGCTACAAAACTGGAGAAGCAAACATTAATGTTTCTCACCCAAAAGTGATTATCACACATGTTAATGTTTCAGTGCTGAAATATGAACTCATTCTGCATGAATTACAACTGATTAACTTCACAGATGCAATGTGTGTTTTCTAAACTGGACTGTCTTCAGCACTTGTAGTATTGATAATATATAGTATACACCCCATATATACTTACCCCCTACCAAACTAGTTACTAAACAACTATTAACACCCAAACAGGGCAATAATTATTGATATTTATTAGTTACCAATTCACTTTTCTTGAATTACATATTGTATATATCTGTATAAAGACTGATGTCTGCATTTTTAGCATAAATCCTGTACACCCTGCAGTTTGCACTTCATATTGAAGTTTCTAAACAGATTTTAATTTAAAAACAACCAAAAATCTTATACTAAACTTTTACAATAAACTATAATGGTTATGTTCATCAGGAGCCCAATAACGTTATCTGAATGAAGCAATTTCCAATAAAGAACATTAATAAATATCGCTGTTAAAATGAGCAACTCTACCTAAAACTTGTCAGTGAGTTAATAACGTAGACATAAAAAAATGCTATTAGACAAATGGTGTTAATTTACCACAGAACGCCTCCAAAGGCAGCTCGTATGTTTAAGTAAATCAATAGTTTAGCTGTAAGTCACGTTATCTTAGCTAACATGATAGCTTGGTGCTGCATATAATTAGCCAATATGTAACGCGCTGAATCCCGTACATATGATAAACCTCAAAATGTAACAAATAAACATTTATTATATTAGACGTTTTACTTCTTTTCTTGGTACAAACCTTCATACTGATTGCGTTTATTGCCTTAAAACGTAAAAAGAGTACTTCATCTCAAAACATCTTCGTAGAAAAGGTTTGTTGGGTTTCCCATGATGCTTTGCGCTCAAGCGTCTGCAGCAAAGGCGATGCCATAGCAACCGGGATTAGCCAATGAGGTGTCTCCTATACAAAACCTAGGCAACAGGTGTTTTAATATTTAATTTATCATGAAAACATCTGTAGATGTTGGGAACGGAATAAGAGGAGTGCAAAGAAAGGGTCCCGTTGTCGTGAAACTCAATAGTTATCTATTAGCTCAAAAAGTAGTATTTAATCATTGAATAATTTTCTAATAATTAGAAAACTGACAACAAAGCCAGAAATATAAGTATTTTGATTTTAAGCATCATAAAGAACAAAATGCAAAGTTGTATGAAGATAAAAAAGACATGTGAAGTCTTAGATACAATAATTTAAAAATGTAATCAAATAGATATGTTTTTGTAAATATTGTGTCTTTTAAAAAATATGTAGACAATATTTATTTAATTTATATATATATATAAACCCTTTAATGCTCAACCTAAGAACATCTGGAAGTTTAGTTTTTAAAATTTAAATTCTTTATTTCACTCTTTATAAAATCTGAAAAAAGTAAAAAAGTCATAAAAAGTCAGGCAGTAACAGAAGTAAAGAGAATCTTCATCACCTTTAACTCTCCCTATGTCTCCACTACTCTTCCATGTCTCACTTTGTCTTTCATGGTCTAGTTTTTACTCAGTAAGATTTGTGTTTTATTCTCACAATCTCAAAACAAAAATCTTTAGCTGCCTGGGCGTTGTCCCCAACTAGAGGGCGACGACTGCTTGCAGAAATAATTGCTGCTGACTCGAGGCAGCTGATTAAAACACTCCTGATGTTTTCTGTGTGGAGGTTTGAAGAATTGTCCGTTAATTTCAGCAACTTATGCATCATTTTCCTCTGTAGAATCAGAATCCAGAGACCCCAGCGATGTCCCCTGGAACGCAGTCAACCATCTTGATCGGTGTGTTCATTCTCTTTAAATCACTGGCTCTAATGATGCTCCAAGAGATGGCTGCAGAGCTGATTCACCACTTTCATCTCTTACCCCAGGATGTAAACATTTATTTGTTTACTCCACTTCCTCCTAAAGTCCAAAGTCATCTCTTTTTGTGTGTGTTCAAGATAAGATGTATGAGTATGACAGCTTGTAGTCGATTGGTACCACATTTAATGAAACCAATCAGTCTGTATAAATAGCAAACTGTGTCCTGCAAAATGTCACCGCTACAACTCTGACACACAGAAAGATTAAATGAAAGCTTTTATTCAGCATGGCTCCCTTAATAAACACGTTTATTAATCAGTTTCCAGTCAGTTCCTGTCAGTTGTGGTCACACTAGCACACCCCAACATACAACCTCCTAAAAACAGCTACAACAAAGTTAAAGTTTCCAAATGTATAAAACCATTAAACTCATTTTATTCACTCATTAAGTGTAATAGTTTGCAAACTTTGCCACAGATTATTAATGTCATTCCCCTCATTATATATACGAACCAGCTCCATTTTTCTAATTGGTTTAATTTGGCCCTGTGATGGACTGGCGACCTGTCCAGGGTGTACCCCGCCTCTCGCCCATTGTGAGCTGGGATTGGCTCCAGCCCCCCTGCGACCCCGTTCAGGGAAAAGTGGTAGAAAATGGATGGATGGATAATCTGTATATGGGAGTGTATGTAAACATATGATTAAAATTGATCATTTTTTATAGAGAAATGGTTCACAAGCACTATTTTACACCCCAGAATCATGAACAGGATGACTGTACTTTCATCTCTAATCCAAAAGATGGCAGTTATGTACAGATGTCTTTAACTGGCTGCACAAGGCTTAAATAACATCACCTCAGCATCATTTGATTGATTTCTGTCAATGCGTTAGTATTCAAAGCTAATCATAAAACAACTTTATTTTATTTTTCAGCATATGATAAGCTGATTTGAGTGTCTTTTAGTTAAAATGGAATAAAATAAGATCATCAATACTTATTCCTATTTGATTTAATTACAGACCGAAGTCAGAATACAAGGCTTTAATGATGCGTGTGCTCTTACGTACAGGTTGATGAGAGGATGACATCTTGTTTTTGCTGTGCCACCAAGCGAGATGAGATGAAATGCCAACTGTGTGACACAAATACTTCTCGGTGTGCTCCGGCATGCAGAAGCAGGATACACCCTGCTGACTCAGATCTCATTAAGATGCACAGAAGGGAGCAGCTGAATGATTTTCAAGCAAAATGATAAAAATAGAGCAGAGGAATAGTTTGGTGAAGGGGGCGCGTGATGAAATATAAATGTTGTGAAATGTTTTCAGTTGCACAATAAAACCCAAATGAGTACAGATTCTGTTTTAAACAACAAAAAGTCTGATTGGGTCCATGTTTTTAATCTATATCTGTTGGTCCTCCAACGAATCCTGAACCATGATTAATTCATCAGTCACACTAAACTGTGCTGAGGTTGCCAAACCTCTTTTTTTCTGCAGCTGCAGAGAAAATGAGGTCATAATTAGTTGTGTATATGCTCCTTAATCAATAAATCCTCCAAAAAAACCCCACAGAACTTGTTCTCAAATTACATGAGTGTTGTAAAGGTCTCACAGACAGAAGCTCTCTCATGTGGAGGATGTTATACGTGCGTCTTCATACTACATCCACGCTCTTTTGAGACATCGATATGTACGCCATGTTGCAGGACAGTAATCTGTGGATGAATATTTCATTGTGGAAAGTCTCCTTTGCAAGGAAACGGTGAATCAGCAGGTTCTGGGGTTTCAGGTTCAGACATTAGCACATATTTACACACACACGCTGCTCAGTTATAAAGCTATACACACTGAGAAAAACAAAGTAAACTTTACTGTAAAACTGTACACAGAAGGATATATGATGATGATGCTTTTTTAAAGTAATAGATTTGATTTATTTTATTTGTATGAAACAAAACAAATGACACATTTTTAGGGGATATTTTCCATTTATTAGAATGTGAAATGTCAGAATGATTATAATGGAGTCATCTGCTTCCTGGTATCGTTTAAGGGCCAGGAGGGAAAACACGTTTTATTCATACAGCACGGTTCAACAACAGAGTAAAGTACTTTATAAAAACATTAAATAATACGAAATATGAAGTATACTTTTAGATTAAAACGATAAAGGAAAGCATAAACATTTAATTATAACTATTAAAACATGGTCATGTTTAAAAATTCCAGCTCAAAAAGTATAAAACAGCTTCTGAAATGCAGCAGAGAACAGGAGTCTTTCAGGAGTATTTCAGCTGATCTGAGGCTTTCTGGGAGTTTATTCCACACATGTGGAGCCTAAAAGCTGAATGCAGCTTCTCCAGGTCTCGTTCTGACTCTGGGAGCTGATGAAAGACTGCATCCAGATCACCTGACGGGTCTGATGGGCTCATACTGGGTCAAAAGGTCTCTGGTGTATTTTGGTCAGCTGCTGCTACTTGCCCTGGTTAGACAGTCCTTAATCGGTTCAGGTCTTACTTAATAGATCAGAGTTATTTTGTAAAGATCAGCAGCTATGAATCAAAGCGAGTGGTCATGACTTGTGGAGTACCTCAGGGGTCAGCCCTTTGACCTTTGCTGTTTAGCTTGTATATGCTCACTTTGGGTCAAACAATACAGAACTTTAACATCAATTATCACAGCTATGGGGGTATTATCCTGGCATATAAGTGCTTTTGGTAGATTTGAGAGTGCTAACAGTTGTATTCAAGCTAAAATCTTGTACCGCTTTCTCAACACACTGTTCACACTCCAAAAGTCTGACTTGTTTGCTCTCAAATCTCTCCAAACATCCCTCAACCTCTCCCTTTTGTACACAGATCTTCTCTGCTTTCTCTCAAAATTTCTCCTCGCACATTTTTTTTGGGATATTAACCTGCTTAAAGTCCGCTAACCAATAGAAAGCCAGATCTCAGATACTGACCAATGATATTGTCGCTGCACCCCACCGGGTTACGTTATTATGGTTCTTTCCGGTCTTTGCGAGTAGACGCTGACTCCAGCTGAGCGTATGTGGAAAAATGTGCAGTTTCATATCTGAACTGTCTGCTCCATATTTCCACATCCGGATGCTGAACATGCAGAGTCACAGTCCAGCGCTTTCTGTCCCCCTCTTGTTTCTGTCAGCCGTAATACAATCAGGTGCTGTTGAGGCCACAAGACAAGGTCACCGGCATCATTTCTCATCGTCAGTGGGAGCCATTTGTCAGAATCACTTATGATTTAAAGCTCACCCTGCATTAAATAACACAGGCACTCAGTTGGCTACCAGTGGCTGTGCTGGGGTTAAAGTATCTATAAATTGTGAGCATTCTTTTCTTTTACACACTTGTTTTACTCAACAAACACTTCACCCTACAGCCGCCTCATGGCTCTGGCTGCAGAGTAATGAGCCTCCGTATTAACTTCCTGGTACGGAAGAATGAATGCAGAGTCACACTTCAGCAGTCAAAAGCGTCGTTCTGTGAAGGCCATCGCTGGAGCAGAACTGATGGCGGTGCCGCCGGAGAGATGAGCCACATATAAACAAACAAATTTACAGCGTAATGACATTTATAGTGATTGTGACAAATGCAGACTGCCTGCAAAAACATCTGCCCCATAAATGCAAGGAGCTGGTGCGGTTAAGAAAAACAACAGAGAAAGTTTTAAATCACATGTTGACTTTAATGTATAAAAGACTGCTGAGCTGCAGCATATTCTGCATATACAGATTTCATTTAGTAAAAGATGAGGCGTAACATTCGCTACGATAAGACAAGATGAGCATCTGTGGCACCAACTGTCTTTATTACACCTCTTCATCATCTGGATTCATGGTACAAAAAAGAAGCACACAATTACACATAGTCTACTTAGTGGGAATTGTTTACAGCAGAATGCAATAACACCACATACAGATGTCATATTTATTTTATGTACATAATATACAATTTTACCTATATTTGGAATGTGTTTTTATTGTTAGCCTCAGCTTTAAATCACATTACGCGACACATAGACAACATACGTCTACCGAGGTCTAGAGAGAATTACTCTAAATAAACAGCAGGCCTGTTTAAAAGGAGGAACATAAAATAATGCAGCAGTGCATTAGGCTTGAATAAACATCCGCTCAGCTGTGGGGAGTTACTAGCCTGCACGTTGCAGCATTTTAGAAGTCACGCTGACAAATTTGTTTTTGTTTTTTTCCAATCTTCTCCAGCTCCTGAGGCATTTGGCTTTCAGCTGTGTATCTCTGTACAAAACATAAACATGGGATCCGTCATGTTTGGATGTAAAGAGCATCCTGTGGGCAACGTTAGCCCTACATCTGTCAGCTCCGGCAGGATGCCTGCTCAGACTCTCAATGCCAATCTTCCCTCATTACGCCGCAGATACAATATACATAAACAATAACAACAAAAGTATGCACGCATAAAGCGCTTGGCATGTGCTTGTAAGATTCAGGTTTCCCATCACAGCACATGAGTTTGGACATGTGAGTATGTTAGGCTGATTTATGTTCTCCCTCAAGTCTGATACTTTATCTGCAGCTTCAGATCTAATAAGGCCACGAGCATGACATCAAACAAAACGCCAGCACTGTCGGAAGCAACGTTATTAAATTTGTGGTCTGCTGTTCGTTTTTGTTGGGGTACTCAATTCTACTGTAAAATAAAATGGTGCAAGCCTCTCTCTGCATGTGTGTTTGTGTGTGTGAGAGAGAATGTGTGTTTTCATGTCTGGTGATGAAACGGGAAAATGTGGATGAAGAGAGAGCAGCGGGATATTGAGGATGTGGAAAGGGGGAAACGAAGGGAAGATTCTCATTTGAGATAAAAATACACTCCTTGCAATTTGTAAACACTAGCAGGCAGACACACATACACACAGACAATGAAACACACACAAAGAGAAAGAGACAAAAAAGCTCAACTACCAGTGTAAAAAGGAGCCAGTAAACGGCTGACCTTGTGCTACAGAGGAGACAGAAAATAAATTCTGTAGGTATTTACACAGATCCATAGTGTTATTCTTTATTATAATTATTATCATCACATTATTAACGGACCTCAACTGGAAAGAAAGAACAGAACTACACAGTTAAATGAATAAAAAAAGCAAAAAGGTTGGATTATTTCTCATGTGACTTGTAAAAATAAAACTAAAATAAACGTCACACTAGTTTGCAGAAGCTTTAGATCAGAGCTGATGCAACAGTGGAGACATACACACACATGAAGCAGTAAAATAATGAAACGCCTCATCGTTCCTTACAGTAAAGTTGTGTTTGAGGTTGTGCTGATTATGTCAAAACTCTTTTTATCTGTGAGAGGGCAACAGTGGCAAGGCACAGTGGAAATACACTTGCCAACTGCAGCATAAAAATAACAGGGAATGCATTAAAAAAATCACATCAATACACTGTATCAGATATAGTTAGAGAAGCCGAGAGCATAAAATGATGAGGCAGGCTTGACAATCTCTCTCTGTCTCAGCTATTTGTCAGCAGAAATAGAAGCCGAGTGCAGCCGTGTAGGGTTATACTGCATGTGTGAGTGTGTCCTGACTTGTAGAGAAAAAAATAATAGGCAAAAGAAAGAAAAGGAAAAAACAAGCTGTAAGACAGCTGGTTTGTCATACTCGGACAGATGCTACAGATTCCTCTTCACCATTTGTATTCGTGGCACTTCCTCCATGTGGAAAAACTTATCTGAGTGATTTGTGAGCATGAAGGATAAAATCTGAAAGTAAAACCTGAATATGCTTCTGAAACCAGTCTCTTGTTCTCAGTAAAGGCAGCAGGTTCGTTTGATATCCCTTCAGTTTCAGCGGTGACATCGAGGACAGCCATTATCACACGTTTATGTTTCTCCTTTCACAGTCTGACGGCCACCACGCATGCGCCTGCTCTGCCCAGACACAGAGGGGCCACCTGGAAGACAATAAAGAAACCACTAAGACTCACAGCTGGGCAGTAATAAATACACATGTACATTTATGTGAAATGATTTCAGTTCATAGATTTTATTCTCAGGTCTGTAAAATGAGGAACACAGCAACATGGGTGGAAAGTCACACAGCAAGTTTTTTTTTATTCCAATGTTATGCGTTTAATTTTATTTTTAACGTGTCTGTCCAGCATTCAAGCAGGCAGAATGATGGTCTGGCTGCTGTTGTCAGGGGATTGGTTTTATTGTTCCGAGTGAGGCATCTGTTTCAGAGAGGATCTTTGCTGCAAGCTGCCACTACTCAGCTGGAAGCAATCCCTCA